>JAHLSL010000020.1:981545-1118032 GCA_025920805.1 Petroica traversi
AAGGAAGGAAGGAAGGAAGGAAGGAAGGAAGGAAGGAAGGAAGGAAGTCTTATGGATAAATCATAACAAGGAAGAAAAACAATTGCTATCTCATTTCATAGGCTTCTCATCTGTTCCTGAGACACATATATGTATATAAAGTACTTGGATCAGAAAAAAAATTCAATCATGTTTGAAATATAAAAGCTAGGGGACAATTATTGTTTCTGTGCTTAGAGACCATTTCTCATCTCTTTCTCTACAGGCAACTGGCTTCATGTAGTTATTGGAATAGCCTTTACCTCCCTCTTGCTCAAACAGGAGATCAGAGATAAGACCATGACCCTTGGACTCTTGCTTTACTTAATCTTTGAAATCTCCTAGAGATCAAGCTTAGGGCAATGAGTTTGTGATTGCATTGATGAATGCTTTGCACACAATGTTGAAGGAATGAGCATATTTGGACTGTGGCAAATTTCAATAATTTGCTAAAGCTGGTCTAACAAGAAAGCTGACACCTGCATGCCTTTTTAAAACTTAGAAATATTTCATTTAACAATGGTTTTCCCCATTTTCCCAGCAACAAATTGTCTTACTGGATGTGCGGTACTTGACACCCAACCTTTGGTATAATTGTACATTTCCTTTTCATTTAAAGTTGGATTTCCCATAAATTACACACTAAAAGTCCCCAAGGATGGACACTTGAAGCAGAACAGGTGAATATTTGTCACAGTAATTTGTTGTCCTGATGACATTTGGTCATGCAAAAAGCTAATTTCCATTTGGTGCAAGAGGCATAAATGCTCAAAAATAACCTGGAAGTGTTTCATTACCAAATCCAATCTGTTACTGGAAAACTAGCATATATAGCACAGAAATATTGTGAGACTGGTGCCATTCAGAAGATATTGGTTTATATACTTTTATATCTAATAACTGCTGAAGTACATGGTTCTAAAATGAATGGAAAGTACATGCAGTTTCCTGTATTTTGAATCCTATCATTTGATGAAATATTTTACAGGAAATTTTAATGCTCTTTAATACCATTAGCAGGATTTTTTAATTATCAGTAGATCTTAAATCTGTCTGTGGACAGGGTAAACATTATATTTTCTACGAACAAGTTCACATTTAATTAGTTTACTGCATGTGTTCACTTTATTTTTCTCTATAATGAATCCTGTACTTAATTTTTTTTCTTATCAGCACATTTCAGTGTTAAGCTGCTATTCATAATGAGTTTGAATTATGTCTTGATTTGGTTTCTTCCATTTATATGTGCACTCCATATTAAAAATAACATTATGGTAATTCCAATTTTTGTTCTAATTTCTGGCACAGCTTCAAAACAACAATTTATAAAATACTAAATAAATTATACATTTTGAACTTAGGTAAATGATACTAAGGAAATACAATTATGTACACTAAGTGTCCATTTGGTCATATAAAAAATCCATTACAACATTTATCACTTATGGAAATACCTCTTCCAAAGAGAAATCATGCCTTTACTTGAAGACAGTTGGAGATTTCAGTGTGTGCCAAGCTAGCAATTTCTTACAGACAGTTTTTTGCCTCTTCCACTAAAGCGATGCTGAAGGCTGTGTTTGAAATTTCTTAGCCCAGTTGTGCAAGCACTTGGATTCAGTAGGTAAATCCTCCACAAAGCTAACAGAACTAGACTTAGAATTTTACATTGACAAATTTAGTGTGAGTTTAATCTTCTGCAAAAGACTTTCACTCTGATTCAGAAGTTGTTTTGGTAGGATGTTACAAACATTTCTGTAGATTTTGCATTCATTTTTCTTTTCTTAAGACAGCAAGTATGATATAAAGAGGATGAGGAGGACTTTTGTGACAAGGTCACAGAAAAAGAAAAACAAGAGGTTCAAATGTACTGAGCCAGTAGTTCCTATGTTTTGTGCTATATTTGCAAAAGTACTTGCTGGGTGTTTTTCTGGCTCAAATATGCTGGAATCAGAAACCTCATCCTTTGCTTTATTATTCCAGTTCTTGCACTCAACACCAAGCAGGCATTTAAAATCTCATCATCAAATGTCATGCCAGCATCTGATAGCTCCATGAACACTAGACAGTTGTCATTTATGTTTTTGTTCTGCCTTCTGCTGCTTCAGTTTGAACTACACTGACTTCCATTGTGTGTGAAGATCTTTCAAGACACCTTTGTTTGCTCTTATGGTTCTTATAGCTTCAACCAAATTATGAAATCAATAGCATTTACAGCTCCTTGATTTTCTCAGAAGTATAAACAACCACCAGTTATTCTTAATGCCACATTTACAAAACCTCTCCTGCACACTTCCAGTGAAGCCTGTGGTTAACTCAGGCTGTTGCACACCAGTGATCTGTTCCTATTGTCATTATGAAGCACCCTTTCAATGCTGAAAGTGCATGATTTGACTTCATAAAACATAAAATCTCTGAGCTTTGAATAAGCTTAGATCTACCTTTCCCAGATGTCTTCTTTATTGTCTTAAAAAGAGAGTTTTTGTGATTCTGAATCATAAACCACAGTCTTGTTTCAAGTAGACCTACTGCTTTGGGGAAGTACAATAACACCATGAGGGACATGCTAATGCATGTTTTTAGTTTGGTTTTACATGTCGGCTCCATTGCCCACCATTTAAATAAGGCAACTTACTGTAAGGGTTTTTTTCTGTTCTTGGCAGACTGTAAATAAACCCAGAATGAACGCTAAAAGGAAACTGCTTGTACTATTTAGGTTTGAAATGTAGAAGAAAACATGCGGACTTTACATTTTAGAAAACTTCTGCTGGAATAGTGTTTATCAGGATTTATTTAAATTATTTTATACTTTTTTGAAGGTATTCTTAAAAGCAAGAAATCTGATACTGAATGCCTGACATTAATATAATCAAACCTTATTTAATTAGATTATTTTGCAATGCATTAAAAAAAACCTGAAATACACAAAAAATGATAATAAAATAAAAATACTCTACTCTTCAAAATACATGCTTAATCACTATAATTTAGAGCTTTACTTCCTGTCCTAGAGTGATCTAAAATTTGGACAGAGCAATGGATAGATACACTCAAAAGCACAGGGAAAGGGAATTTCTTTGCCTTGCCTGGGTAATCCATGATGGCTGATATAATCCAGTGGACAGGCAGTTATCCAATGCTTGTAATGAGCAGAGAGGAAGACTTTTGAAGCCTATTGAGATGGTTCATTCCTGAACATGCTGATGCACAAAGAAGACAACACGTTAGGTGCAGACTTACGATGGAAGATGAAGGCAGAGACAGCAGCAGCATCCCCGTGAGTTCTGCCTAGTATGGATCACTCTCCCACTTGTTTGATGTGATTTAAAAGCCTCAGCCCTCCTACTCCTGCCTTCCCCCACTCCCCATTTCATCTTTTGTACTTGGTACAAAATGTTGGAAAACTTGTAGTCTGCACTGATCTTCTCTGATGCAACAAAGACAAACATTATTTATCTCTGCTTGAACCAAACCGTACTCTGATATCTAAGGAAAATAAGGACAGGTAATCTTTAACAAGTATGCGAGAAAATGCACCTTTGTATTTCAAAGCCAGGCTGCTCACAGGAAATAGGAAAGAAATACAGGTCAAAGATAATTAGTTTAAGGTTTTTCTGAAAGTGGTAACTCTGACCAGCTTGCTATCAAGAATTCAAAAGAGATGTCAATACTTCTATATCTGATTAATTATTAAAATTTATTTTAGATTAGATGAGAGATTTAGTCTTACCTGATATGAGAGTCCTCATGTTTATACACTACAGGGAGAAGGAGGGTGAGATACACATATTATTTCTCTATTAGTTTTTAAGTTCCCTGCAAGATTTGCCAAATGGTTTCACTGTCACTAACACTGACACTAATTTCACTAAATGTTCTTCTAGCGCAAAGCTACATGATAAGCAACTTATTTGCAATAACTCACTGATCTTTATTACGGCTGTCAGGTGATGCTGAAATTATAGCAACACCAAAGACATTGCCAGAAGTCTCTGAATCTGATATTTTAACTCCTAATACACAAAATGTATCTTCAGCATTTTGAGCCTACCATAGTATAAAATTTTGATTACTTAAAAAGAATTTTGAATATTAGTCTCATTCTACTATAAATGATGAAGAATTCTAATGTTCTGCCGAATTTTTCCAAGTTGCTTGGTCTTCAGCCAAAAATGAGAGCAGCCCTTTGATTGCCCATGCCTTTGCCTGTCTGCCATGAAAGGCATCATTTTAGAAACCTTCAAAGTCAACTTGCTTTTGAACATTGAAGCAGCCATAACAGGACGGTGGATATCATCAGCACACCAGTGAGCTGCTGAAGCTACTACTGGGTTTTGTGTTTGACTGCTAATATATGACATAATCTACATAACTTTTTGTAATACAGCCATGCTATACACTTGTAAGAGTTTGAATCAGGTAAACAAAATAGAAAAAGGGTGTTTTAATAAACAAACCAGGCACTTAGATAGACTATAATATGATAAAAGACATGAGCATTTAGTATTTTCATTCCCATTTCTGTTCTGAACCTATTCTTATTCCCTCAAAAAACCCCAACCAACCACCCAAAACAAGTCCAAAAAAAAAAAACCAAAACAACCAAAACAAACCAACCAAACAACAACCAAAACCAACAAACAGACAAGCACACACAAAAACCAAACCAAAACAAATAAACCCCCCAACCCTGAAGCTCAGAAACACAGTAAATAAGTAAAGACAGGAACTATTTGGCAGGATAAGATCATATTTAATTGTCTGCAAGATTACCTGTTGCAAGTGCACCTGTCAGACAGTTTCTGTCATTAGAAATCATGTCAGAATTTAAGGATTAACTGGATCAGCTAATAGCAAGAAACAGGGAAATAACAAATAGTTACAGAAGTATTGTAAAGGCTTAAAGGGCACAGTCACCTGTCTCAAACACTGTCAGGGCCACAGAAGGAACATGACATGAGATAAGCTTCCACAGCAACAACTTCAGATAAGCACAGAAGGGAGGAATCTGAGACAGGAAAGCACTAATTCCAGCCCTGGCAGCAGTGAGATCAGGTAAGCACATTCTGGTTAACATATCTGGACAAGAATTCCCACTGTGGCAAACTGCCCATACACATATCACTGATCAAGCAAAGACCACCCCAAGTTTTGGGAATACACCTCCGTGGATACCTGGAACTTGGACTGTATAAAGACAGTACCCTCCAGAAGGATGACTCTGGGACCCTCACCACATGGAAGCCCAGGGTAAAGAAGGACCAACAGGACACTGGTGGTGACTATCTCTTGATAGCTTGATTTCCCTCCCTCTCTGTGTCCCTCTCTCCCTCTCTCTTCACTGCCCTCCTTCCCTTTTCCTCCTTCTTTTCTTTCTCCCTTTCTCTGTCCCGCCATCCCTCTCCTTCTCTCCTTCTCTCTCACCTTTTATCTCCCTGTCCCTTTTTTCTTTCTTTCTATTTATTTCTCTCTGATTTCCTTCTCTCTACCTCACATTTACTGTTAAATAAAGCCCATATTATTGGCTTCGGCATATGGTCTTGTTTGCACCTTAATTTGGGCAGAGCCATCTCTCACTAATTAGATCTTAACTGGTGGCTGAGAATTGAATGTTTACATATTGCAATACTTGTCAATCAGCAATCACATCGCATTAAAGTGCAACATGGGTTTAATTTATTCTCCATTTGAGCTCTGACAGATCTGTGTGTTGCATACAATTAATCTTTGTAAAAACCCCAAATCTTGTTACAGTGAGCTATAGCAGGACTTACTGCAATGCTTCCAAAATAGAATTTTTCTACAGTTGAAACATCTACAATACATTTGGAGAGTTGTGTCATAATTATGATCATTGAGACAACCTCAAACACATTATTGCATATATAACCTTAGACAAAATCATTAGCCTGTAAGATTATCTGATACAGGCCAACATATTATAGTTGGATTTTTATCCTCTATGCGGGACTTCAATTTTTGGCATTACTGAATGACATTAATTTCTTTTTCTATTACTGAATCTCCTGTAACTGAATTATTGACATTTCTCTTATGTTATAAAACAAAAATAGTTGGAGGAATTTTTGTTGCCGAAGTGTTAAAGGATATGATAATGTCAAAAATGCAGAAAATACTTTCTGTTCTCCATACTGGCCATACCCAGCTACTGTAGCCACAGATTGTTGCTTAAAGTGATGATTTGGTTCTGGCACACACTGCAGTGACCTAACCTGTTACATGTTCTGCAAATATTTACGAAACCATAGACCATATATTAATATGAAAGCATTGCTATACTGAAGATTCTTTTCTGTCTATAACATAAACAATACCCAGTATGTGTTCCATTCCCATTTAAGGCACATCTCAAAGGCTAAAGGAAAAAGTCTAAGTTCTAGTCAAAATATTTTATTACGTTTACTAATTCAAGCCATAGATTTCTGTCTGAAATAACAATTTCTAATTAAACTTTGAAAATTATTTCTGCCGAAGCTGCATTTATCTCATGTAATATTACGGGTATTATTTTATAGATCTTGGGTTCCTCTGAGCTATCAATTTATATAAATAAGTTGCACTTTTTACCCAAGTGATTAATGCTGCTATTCCTGTATGACACAATGTTTCTGCAACAACGTAATTTCAAAGTTTAGTGCATTAAAAAAAATTTAGATGAAAATATGCAGCTGAAAGCAAAATGAGAAAAAGAATTATATAATCTATTTTTTCATCTTCATTTTTAAACATTTTCTTTCAAATACCTACAAAATAAGATATCCATCACTGAATCTGGAACAACATTTCTTTATTTCAAAAGCAGGGATTTTTACTAAAACAAAAATTGGAAAAAAGTCTGTCACTTACCTGACTTGTTGCTAGATCCTCAGAGACCTTTCCAATACGAGGCTAATAATCTTGTAGTTTCTCTTCTTGAAGCCAATAGCTGAAAAGAAACAGAGATGCAAATCTTTCTCTTTTTTTAGTATAATCAAAGTGAGTAATTTGCTATGTAAGGTTTGTCATCTAATGATAGCATAAGAAGCATGAATATTTTTTTATAAGAGAATTTAGGCAAAATTTTGAAACTTCCCCTTTGCAAACAATTCTGACATTTTGACACGCTTTGCTGATTTTAAAATGGTTATTAAGAAGAAGAGATAAAAATGTTTGAATTATTTCAAATCACTGACAATGCTTTTACAGCCCCTTCTTTCCATGAGGAGCACGCTGATGCCATGATGCCAAGAAAGGGTTCATTCTGTGTGTTTACCAGCCCCCCATGGTAAAAATGCTTTGCACCCCTTTTTTCTCCATATCACACTCCAGATGGGCTAATACTACAATCATCTTTAGAGATCTTACAAGTTTGTTAATGAATTTTCTCTGTTAAACAGTGAGAAAGATGGTCATTTCTTTCTATACCTCCAAGAAAAATCAACATGAGGTGAAGGTTAAGACTTTAAAATAAATATGGTAAACATACATACAGAGTGATAACTGCCTTCCTGAGCAGTTATTTTTTTGAAATGTGACAAATGAGAATTCCAGTTGACACATATGATAATAAGATATAAAGATAAATTTTCTTGACTGTATTATACAACGCATATCAAAATACAGTGTGTTTCAATAAATTGCAACATATCTGCACACATTCTTCTTTCAGTATGTGATGAAATGCTACATCTTTTCAACTTGGTTCAATTTTCTTTAGGTTGCTACCAATAAATTTATTAAACAAACACCTGTGTTGTAAATAAAATACTGCTACCATATTCAGTGTTGTTGTGTGATGGAAAACAATTTGTTTTACTTCCATTTCCCCACCCCTAGATCAGCATGCAATACAATACTTAGGCTGTCAGTACAAAATCATCGAAGTGCATCTTCTACAGCTTTCAGTATAATTCGAACATCTAAGATAAACATTTTGTTAGTCTTTACGCAGGTTTTGGATATCTGAATTAAATGTATTAGTTAAATATGAACAACATTTAAACATGACCTCCTTCTGAAACTGTAAACAAAGCTCAGCATGTTTCAACATTAAAATAAACAATAACAGCATGTTGTATTTACCACGTCAGGGCATCTTTAATGTTTATACAACATCTATAATAATGAGACTCTAATTCTGACTAGAGCCTCTAAATGCTACTCAATAGAAAAAAAAAAAGAATAATGAGTATATTAATTTTCTTTTTAGTAATCCATGAACCCAGTAATACAACCAGAACAGCTGGCATTCTTACTTCACATATCAGCAAAAACTGAATAAGCAGAGTGTTATAATGAGATCTCATGATATTATAACATCATTTATGTTATGGCAGTTACTGTTATGGGTGTGCTGTAAAATAAAACATTTCAAAAGCAAATTATGAACTAAACAATGATCTGTAAGATTACAGAGTAAAGCAATTTATGTGATACATTGATCAGGTAATAGTTGTTTTACTCTGAAGCTAGGAATCATTCTGCCATAAAGGGCACCTTAGGCAACTTTGAAGACTCCACGCTTTTCTCACCCCTTTTTCCTTTTCTATATGTTAGGTTATAGACAGTTTGCCTCCAGAAGACCAGGGCAAGTATTCCTCACTTTTAGTGCTGGGATATGAATAGCAAATATGACTTTACCACACTGCTGCAGTAACTAAGGAACACTGGGTTTGGTATATCATCATACTGTTTTTAGCATGGTTAAAAGGGCTCTCCAGCTTTTTGCTTTTTCATCCCAGAATGCAAACATTACTTTGTGCACTACAGTAAAAGATAGTTTTCTTCCAGTCATCCAGACCATCATTTTATAATGATGTTTTTCATTCTCTTCTATAATATAGAAAATCTAAGCGCTACTTTTCCTGAGTTGCTGAACATTTGATGAAACATGATCAAATCAGTGGGAGTTTTAATATCACACATTTCTCTCTGCATTTTCATCTGATTTCTCATTGAGCTTTTTCAGAAACCCCATTTGTATTTGTATTCCTCATATTTTCAGTAAGGTAAGGGAAATTCTGTGTCCAGAATTCTTTTTTCCTCTGTGTTTAAAGCCTGGGAGGTAACTGCCTTCAGGCTGCAAACAAATGGTTTTATGTCAGCTTGCTTTTTTTTCCTTCATCTTCCCAACTGGTCATCAAACTCCAAGTAATGCCCAAATGGAGCAAACTGTTAATGCAACTTAAATATTTCAAGTGGAGTAAACAAGATAGTGTTGGATATAAAGTCAATACTATTTTGTCCTCAGTCAATCTTCTCCACTCTCGCCCAAAGAAGCCATATGACTTGCATGACTGCCTCTGCAGTTTAGGCTGCAGATACCTGTAAAATGCAAAATTTTTTTGCATTAGAAAGAAACACAGACAAGCAAAGTAAAAAGGGCTGTAAGGGGAAAAAGAAATATCTTGACAAGCATTATTTTCTTCCTGTGTCCCCAGTGATATGTAACAGTATAGTGCCCTCAGCAGCTGTGTTAAAGCATCCTTATCCTTCATCTAATTGTGAATTACACTGAAGGGCATGAATTAACCATGTGTCCGGGGTTTGGGGGAGGGGGACAGGGAAAACAAATGGGCAGGCTGCTATTTATTCAGTTGCCACTGTACAATTTACAGAAATCTCAAGCACCGAGAAAGTGAAGGAATTTGTGACTAAGTTCAGGACTTCATTGACATGGCGAAAGGGGCTTTAAAACTGTAAGAAAGGTTAGATTACCTTCTCCATCTTTCTTTGCTCTCCCTTTGCTTTAATCCTGCATTTCAGTTCATTGCTGGATCTACCAACTTCTTGCTGATGATAGAAGAATGATGACTGGGTGTATTAAAATAATGATTGCTGAGTAGATAAGATTAAAGATTCAAATACCAGATAAGAAAGTCAGCATCTTACTACACATTATACCAGAGAAACTATGAGTATTTTTTTCTCTGCTAGGAACCCCAAATCCTCTTCCCTATTGAAACTTTTTTCTCTATAATGATGGAAATATTTTGTGTTTCCATATAAAATATTTCAGAGAGTATGTCTATCACATAATTCTTCCTTAAATATGCCTTAGGAAATTAAATAGGAATATAATTTACCTTAAATCATAAAATATCTGTAGTAAAAAATGAGTACCAATTAAAAAAAATCAACTCTTGGATCTACAGGAATCATGAAAGCTCTGGATCACCTTATGTCTCTTTTTAAGCATAATCTGTACTTCTGAATAGAATTCTGGGCTGTACCTTTTTTTCCCATCCAGCAGCAGAGGTGAATACTAGGTCTGGGTAGAAGTGCTGCAGTACATATCCTGGGACACAGCATTACATCAAAGAAAATACAGAACAACAATATTTGTGCCAGTAGACACATCTAATTATTCATCACTGAGAAAGAACTCTGGGGTTTCTCATTGTACCCACTTTCCAGGTTGGAAAGAATGCTGACAAATACAGCAATTCTGAAGTTTTGGGTTGATTAAGTAAGAGCATATAAATACCTTGACAAGCCAGAGCTGGTCAAGGTATTAGAGTCTTACTTAATTATTTTATCAAAAATTAATATGGTACAAATTCTTGTTGGAAACATTGGGAGAAACAGCTTAAGAAAATGTTCATTCTCCTTTCAACTTGACTGGAAGCTTTGACAATATAAAAAAAGAAAGCTCACCCTCTCTTGCTTTAATATTTAAGTGTGTTTCACAATGTCTTTTTATAATTCAGTACCACACTTGCTGTAAAACTTCAGAAGATTTAAAGCATGCACAAAACCCCCACTGCTTATTCCACTGACCATCACTGTCTCCTAGCCTTATGCTCCTTCTGGGCATATGCCTCTACCTTGTCTATCCTGTGGAGAGTGTTTCTGCTCTGTGTTTAAAGAACAACGACCCCAACCCAACATGTCCCAGTGTCCTATGTCAGAACAAATAAAAATCAATATCTAAACTATGATAGGGTCCATTATTTTCTCACAAGCACTGGGAATTAAAGCCTGGATGACCTGGCATAGGTAAAACATCACTTCATGATGGCAGAATAGAACCTCATTACTTTTCTATTTCAATTCAATAACAGGAATGAAATGAAAATAAAATTTATATAAGAGACAGTCTGGAGATACACCAGAAACATCAGCATCTTTATGAAATAGAAATATTCATTCAAAAATACATTCAATATTGGGAAATTTAACTCATACACATAAACCTAAAGTCTGCTAAATTCTTCTTAATTATGCATCCAGTCTACTTTAAAAAGCCCCAGACTATATCTAAAAATCAAAGGTAATACATATAAGCAAAATTAATCAGAATTTGAAGTGCTAGCTAACACATCCCTTTTAATCTGCAGCAGCAACAGTTTGCTAAGGATTCTTTTTACTTGGCTTCTCTGGCCCTGATCTGAAATCCAATATGTATTTTCCATGGCCAGAATAGAATCATGAAATGAAGAAGTCCCAGGAAAGTCCCATTAGGTTCTTCTGGTTTTTGAAGGACAGGTTTTAACTTAGAAATTCTGTTCAGCTTCCTGAATGACATCTATTCCCTGGTCTTACCCAAGGCAGAAGCTGACTACTAATGCTCTGTGAGCCTTACTTCATGATCATTAATTTGACACAGCACTCCTCTGAGTTCTATTTCAGTCCAAAACTTTTAATAGGTAAGTTTGTGCTCAGTGTAGTAAGGATCATAGTTAACTTTAGATTATTTATATCATATCCGGTGAGAAACATTAATAGCATTAGTTTGGTTCACTCGTGATTTTTCTTTTTTCCAGAAATGTTTCATTTTGAAGAGGTTTAATAAAAATTAGACTGACACATTTATACAAGCAGCATTGAATGTAACAGCATCCCTGATTAAACATTTAGGGTGGCATGTCAAATTCTTGGCAACGTCTAGAATCACTCCAATTTTCCAGAAGGGATTGGCATATACATAATGTCACCATTTATCACAGATCTGCTGTGCTGCATTTTTAATGAACAGAAATATTTTACTCTAGTTATTCTACACTGTGTATATTCACATTGTATTTAAATAAAGGCCAAATTTTAAGGAGAACCATAAATTGTGAAAAATGCAATTCCTAGAGTTGCCCTCAGCATTAAATTTAATATGCTAATACTATAAAATCAAGAACTCAAAAACAGAGACAGCTTATCATTTATAGATCCAAGAAATGAGGATCCAAGAATCTTGCATGTGTTTTTCTTTACAAGGATACCAGGCAAAGCAGTGACAACCAGAGTACAGATGTCATAACTTCTTCCATTCAACCCTTGAGGTCACCAATAACCTTCCTAAATTTTCTTTCGTGAACTCATGTTTTTACAGGAAAAATAAAAATCAGAAATTAGCTTTAAAAAAACAGACAAGCAAAAGTAAAAGCATTCACAACATTTCAAAGGAATATCCTCAAAATTTTTAATCATACCATCAATGAAATTATAAAAATAATTAGTTTGCAGAGAAATATTCAGTTGATCAAATTCTTCGTTTGTTAGACAGTGTTTCTGGTCCAAACAAATAATCAGACAGTTCAGGCAGGTAACTTTTTGACTCTTGCCATTATTAGTTGTCTTTATCCAGAGAAATAGGTCTTTTTAGAGGGGCCAATAATTTTGTCTTACTCATTTAGAGACATGACCGAACACCAAAAATGATTCCATCTCCCTTTAAGGAAGAGAGAATAAGGATATCTAGAGACAGCGTGGGCTCCAAAATACTGTATTTAAATAGACACTGTAGAGTGAAACAATCTATACTAGCAATTTTCAATAACATATGGCCAATCTTTCTCACCAATGGCATGAATTCCTAATTACCTTCTCTCTGAATAATATTTAAAATGTCACTGTGAAAAATTGTGTACAACATAATCTTTCAACAGCATTGAAATGCTTGTGTTTCTTACTTGGACCTGAAGGTGATATTTCATACTGGTCATACTTTGGCTTGAAAACACAGTGACTGCTTTACTCAAGATTACCCCATCAATTATTAAAATTTATTAATTTATGGAGTTTACAAAAACAGTGCTTTGGAAGGCATTAGTAGAGTATACAGGCATATCCTCTTGCATGCATTTAAATGATTCTGGTGTACTCTTGTCTTCAAAATTCTGTTTCTTTGAACTATTTGTTCACCATGCAACTACATATAAATATAAACCAGGATAAAAGGAACATCAAAATGCATCTATCATTTTTGCACTGAATGGAGCATCAGAAATGCACTTCAGGTTACCAGAAGTTCAGTGGAATATATCTAGG
The DNA here is from genome assembly GCA_025920805.1 of Petroica traversi. Taxonomy (NCBI): domain Eukaryota; kingdom Metazoa; phylum Chordata; class Aves; order Passeriformes; family Petroicidae; genus Petroica; species Petroica traversi. Next base: position 994,824 of record JAHLSL010000020.1, read on the forward strand.
TGGCAGAATGCATCCATTGTACAGAGCAGCTGATCTATAAGAGGAGATCCCACTTTTAGACTACAGGATCTAAGTTTTCAGCTTATACCTGAAAAATCCCTGAGAAGATATCATCTCCTTTCTGTACATCACCTTTGCTCTTTTCCTCCAATAGTGCATGTTGTTTCTATCACCTTGCCCTGTGCAAGACTCCAGGAAGATGCATTTTTCCTCTGCTAACCATTTCAAAGAAAGGAAATGGAAGATTGAAAATAAAAATTATAATAGTAAAAATATTCCAGTTATTTCAAATGCCCTGTTCTGCTTTATATACTTTGGAGGCTAGGGTAATATTTGTAGTCACTTGGGACAAAAATGTTAGAAATGGAATCTCAAGTGAGAGAAAAAAAATAATTTGAAAGGAGTTTCTAAAGAAATTTTTAAATGGACCTGGAAATCGGACTGATTTTTTGAATACTGACAAGGCAAGCAGAAACTGTTCTGTACAAAAGGAAAAAAGTCACATTTCTTTCACCTGGGATCACATTAATGCTAGATTTCAGAGGACTCACTTGTCCTTGTGATTTTCATTTCTGTGTCTGGGAACTTGGAGGTTATGAGTTTCAGGTCAGGATTCAGGCAGATTTATGCTAGAGTTGGACATTAAATGGGAAAGGGAAATAAGGACAAAAAACAGTGGAAAGGAACACACAAGATTTTTCTGAATGAGACGGTCAAAGAGCTGAAGTGGCAGTACTGATTTTATCCTTCCTACCAATCTCCCAGAGGTATTCCTAATGGAAAGTGAGCTGGATAGCCCCAATTGCTTTGCCTCTCTCATAAGAACTATTTGTCATCTGAAGGGGGAAAAATAGTACAAATAAGAAAATAGAGAACCACCAGTGCAAACCCACTATTCTCATAGCCTAGGGATCTGCACTGCATATATCAATCACAGAATATTAATTTGTGCATTCCCTTGAGCTGTTGGAGTGTCTCAGGCACTGTTTCCCAGGTGTTTCAAGTTCCCTCTTCATCTCTAAAGTTTAGGCTAGTGTCCTATCTTGCCACAGAACCTCCCCACTCACTAAATAATTTCTGGGCTTTCTAAAAGTCAGATCTTTGTGGAATATGAAAAAAAATTCTGATTTTCTGGGAATGAATGATCCCATTGGAAGCAGTGGAATAAAGATCATAAAGCTACAAAAATATTTCAATTGGAAATTCCGATGTTTGTTCAACAGTTGACTTTTATAACTGAATTTTCCAGGTTAAAATGAAGTGCAGTATTTGCAATTCCCTAAAAAGTTGAAATCTTAGCTTTATCTCTAAAATAATATTTTCAATTTGATATTTAACAGATTCACTTCTTTTCAAGCAAATTGAAAGCAGAACTTTTACTTCATTAACTGTATTTTACAACCACTCTCCAAGAAACCTCCACTGTCAATACTAAAAAGAATCATATCAGTAATTTCATCCCAACTGTAGTTTCTCTAGGCACAATTTTATTTTATACTTCATATAGAGTCTATCTAGTGGCACATACCAGAAAGGGAAATAATTGCTAATGAAGCTGTTCCACCATATAAGTGTTTTTAAAAATTTGTCCATCAAAAATAGAAAAAGTTTCATTATTATGTTGTACAGCTGCAGCAAGAATATTTTATCCATCAGAAATGATATGCAAAATGATTGCCTAGTGAATACTATAAGTAAATACTATTTAAATACCATAAATAAGAAAATAATTCATGGTAGAAAGTTAATACATTTTCATTTTCTCTTTTAAGAAGATTGCAGTAGAAAAACCAAAATCTGTGCTATGAAATAATTCACTTTTCAGCAGTATTAATTCAATTTGCTCTGGCATGAATACTGATGCTTTGGAAATCACACCATATGTAAGACCAACCATTTCAAGGGTGAATATGGGAGGGATTTAATTTATTAGATTTCTCATGTTTCCTTTAGTATCGCTTTTGGTAGGGAGGATCATATAGGCTTTGTTTCAGATTAGGGCTGTTTACTCTTAATCTTCATTAGTGATGAAAATCTGGAGACCTGCTACATATTCATTTAATATAGAATTATTCACGCCTGAATAAAAGTAAAGTGAAAAGAAAAAAAAGAGAAAGCAAACCTCCCTAAGAAAAAAGAACATTAGTCATTTCTCTCTGCCATTTTTTTGGCAGCTGATGTTCTGTGTTTTGTAAACCATTCCGTCTAAAACAATGCAAGCTGTAAAACTAATGTAGCAGGTCAGGGAAGGCAGCCAAAGCCTGAACCCATGTAACCAGTCCAGTCAGTCTTGTGTCACATCACTTCTCTTCAGTTCTCCATGCTAACTTATCAATACCACTGCTTATAAGAAATATTACCTTCTACAGCTTTCACAGGCCGTTGCTGCAGACATATAAGAACTGGAAGCTTTGGATACAAAAGGAGTAAAGAATTTTCTCAAAGGAGTTTTTTAGAAAGAGTTTGTAATAAGAGGATATAATAGGACTACTATTCATGTCACAGGAAGCGAGAAGAGTAGCAATGAAAAACAAACCAGTAATGCAAAGCCAGAGAGATAAAGGACAAGAGGCAGTTATTAGTTTAAATTTTTGAGGCAAGACCCATTGTTAAAAATGTGGCAAGGGGTTTGAATTGGATCTGCAAGAGATGAAGGCAAAACCCCCAGAGTTGAGCAGAGAAAGATAAACGTAGAAGATGATGTACCGAGTATTCATATTTTAGATACAAGGAAAGAAGGGACAAATTGCCCACAAGTACATGAACAGAGAGGAGGAGGAAAGGATGGGTTTTGATAATAAAATGGTAAGAAGGCATAGTGAGCTAAAAAAAAAAAAAAAAAAAGACGGGCCAAGAATGGCACAGAGTGGATTAGCCAGATCAAAGAAAACAGTGAAGCTCATGCATAAAAAACGTTAGTCATTGATCTATTCCTACTGTACACCTTTTGTCATCTTTCAACCACAACACCAGAACTGCAGCTGTGCTGCTTTCAAATGCAAAAATATTACCACTGATTTCTTGAATTTGCACTGGCGCACATTGAAAAAGGTGCTGCTCACACTGTCTTTAAAGTACTTTAGAGAATAGAAACTTAACATTTTCTGTAACAGCAAGTAAGAACTGATGAATGCAATAAGGAGATTTTATGGAACGATCTCCATCTCACTAACACAAAAATAGTACTTAATAAAGACGTCTTTCTCCAAACTTATAGAATATTTATCTACAAATCTCAGAAATAAACACAAATATTTCTTGAGGAGTCTTACCATGAAACTCTTTCTGTGATTCACTGATTTTGTTGGGAATGCATTACCTGGTCTTAAACTTAATACAGAATGAAAGGAAAATGCCATCCTAAAGGTCAACTATCTGAACTAAAAAGAAGATTTTTAGAGATGGGAATTAAAACCAGACATATTAAAAAACCATATCAACATTATTTATTTTTACGTGACAGCTACACACAGCAAAGAAAACTTGCTGGAATTTAGAGTGAGCATTAAGAGATATTAAAAGAATGTTCATTAAAATTACCAGGAAAAAAAGATCTTTTGTGCATGAAACTATAAACCCATTTACTGTTAAAATCGTTAGCATATTTAGGAGTGTTTCTGACTAAATGACTGCTTTTTCTTTAGGTACTTTATGTTGGATAATTTTCCAATTAGATTTTTTTACACATATAAAATTCACATAATCATTTTTGTTGATAACTGCCAAGATATAAAAATAGGGAGCTCCAAACAGCCTACTAGTGGCCCTCAACTGGATCAGCATGTCAGAAAAACCCTTTTCCTACAAACAGATGAAATAATTAACACTGTATTTTCCAAAGAGTTTCTATTTATATTTCCTGTGAAGCATCTAATTCTCGCATGAGATGCATGACTCCTCAGGGTGACATTAAGTTCAGCAGAAAGCTGTTCCTGAACCTGAACCTGACATAAGACTAAAGTGGTATCCACATCTACAATAGCAGTATAATCTACACATCTACAATACAATCCACATATACAATAGCAGTATAATCTATTTCAATACAAATTTCCATTTCTGAAGTAGCATGTTAAGAGTAATTCTCCAGGACATTTCTGAAATAAGATTCCCTCGTTCACAGACATCAAAGCTGAACTTGTACCCCTGGAAAATGCAGCCTGTATGCAACAATGAGTGGGAAATGACCAAAGCCCAGCTGGACTGATATCCTTTCTTTACCATTTACTCACATTCTGTTAGAACTTTAAAACTGAAAAGAGGAATGGGTCCGCTTGCTCGATAGATGGGAATCTCTCATGCATGAGTGTAATGCAGAGCATTTATGGTTTCATCAGTTTTAAAAGGTGAGGAGGTAATTATTTCTCATTTAAAATGAACATAAAAAGTGAACAGTAAAGTGAAGTTCTACAGATGTTAATTTTATTTCTGTATCCATATTTCAGCTCTTTGAAATTCAAAATTATTAATTATTTTCTGGGTTGTGGTTGTCCCGGCGTAACTGTGAGAAGCCTTAATTGCGGTTTACTCTAAATAAACAGAGCAAGGGACTTCTAGAAATATCCAAATTTCTGTGATTTCCAAAAATCTTTTCTCCTACACAGAAAAGGAGATGTCTTATAAATACCTACCATTAATTTTAGGCAAATAAAGAAAGTTGTCTTTGGCTTTGGGGAAATCTCTTGGCATTTTCCTGCAAATACTAAAAGAAGACAGTGCTGCATTCAATGCAGAGACTTAAAGCATCAAGTGTCTCACTAGACTCTACAGACATCTACTGTGCTAAAGGAAAACACATAGATTATGACACACGGTAGAATTTATTAATGAATGATACACTTCCCTTGGAATTTTTTACCATTTAATAAAAGACAGAAATCCTTATGAAATTCTAAAGATTAAAAATTAATTTAAAAAAAAATAAGCAAAAAACACCTTTGCACTTTTCTGGAAACTTAAGTGATTTAATTTTCAAGATAAGAAAATATAAAATTAGATTAACAAAGAGTCTTCCAAAACTTTAACAGCATCAGAATATGATTTTTTAAAAGCTGGACTCATCAAAGTACTGCATTCCTAGCTAGATCTTCTCCATGGAAGCTACGTGTCTAAGTGTACCTGACAGACATTTCCTTAATGAGTCCTATCAGCCTGTCATACAATCGACATGCTTCTTTCCCTTTAAATTAAACCAGATTTATTCAGCGATGTAAAAGCCTCCCACCTTTCTGTAAGTATAGCTCTGCACACAGGAATAGTGAAGTTAAGAGTTTCCAGTCTGGTTAGCTGTGAGGAGATACAACAGAGTGACAGCTTTGTTTTTCGAACATAAAAGTCATACCCTTAATATCTGGGTTCTTTTTGGTTGTACATATATGCATATATGTATGGGGATGTACACACAAAAATATGTATATATTCTTGTATCAAATATACAGGCAAAGGAACAGTGAAGATCTTACGTGAATGACCAAGGTTTTAAACAGATATATAAGATGGGCATTTGTGAGGTGGGACCTTCAACAACCCATCTACTGAGACACAGATAAAGAAAGTTGACTGGCCAATTGACTCAATAATATTATTAAAACTACATTAAAAACCTGAAGTGATGGACAGAATGCCTTGGAATAAAAAGAAACTATTACTAAAACACTTACAGCCAAGCTCTAAGTGTAATATATAGAGATTGAAAAAGGGCTGTTGTCATGAGAAATTTTGTTGTATTGTGGATCCAATATGGGCTGTGTTTAAAGCCCATTTACAACTAGTGACAGTTTCAATTCACTTCAGGGCTTCAGAGAACAGCATATTTTGTTGAAAGAGTAGAGATACAAAAAAAATTCCTCTTTTAATTTCTGACATTAAATATTAGAAGAGTAACTGTACCACCTTTAGTGTTTACTAGGTGACATTTTAAGGTAATGATTTTAATTATCTATAATTTTGACAAAACAGAATCATTAAAAATGAAATTTTCCATTTAAGGACACTTTAATTTGTTTCACCTTGATTTTAGCAAAAACGATTTAGAGAAAATTGTTTTTTTAAAAATAAATTCTTATTGATGATAGATTCCCATCAACCGTTAATTGGAAAGCTGTAGAAATTCTGTGCTTTCAAATCCTGCATTTAAAATATAACAGGGACTGTTCTCATAGAAATCATGAGCTGTGCCTGTGGAAGTTTGCCCAAATTGTCTGCTTTTGAAGACATGTTTAAATGAGCGTTTATGTGTTTGTAAAAGGCAGCTTTGCTGTAACTGATAAATTACATTTGTACTATGAATGGTTCAGATTGAGGCCATGGGACATTTTCTTAGCAGCATCTGAGGATCACATGTGATCCAAATCTGTTTATTAACACTGATAGCAGGAGCCCATCTCTGGCTCAGTTCTTCCTTCTTCCTTTCCTCCCTAGTCTCACCTTCCCTAGAATAAACCTGGGGTCACAGCAACAGCACATAACCACCCTCAAAATTTAAGCAACTGAATGAAAACCTGTAGAACCAAATAGTGTTCCTTCCATAGCTACTGAAGCCTTATGCGCTAATGAGCACGTGGTTTGAAATAGACTTCTCATGGATGGCCATTAATAAGGTCACATAATTAGTGATCACCTGATTTCTGACCTATGTTCCTGATATGCCGACCTACTGAAAAGGAAATGCTGCAGCAGAAAGCCAGCAGGGGCTTTGCTTTGAGCTGTTGTTCCACTGAGATGTTTGGAATGCTAAGTAATCTGGAAAGCAGGTCATGGAATGCTAAGTAATCTGGAAAGCAGGTCAGTTGATCAACCAAGCTGAGTGGCACTTTGACCTTCATCTCCATGTATGACAGTATATGATAGCATGTCACCTTCTCATCTTTCAAGTGATCTAAAAGAAAATATTTTTAAAACAAATAAAGCAGTGATTTTACTTTAGAAAAGCAACACAAGACATTGGAAATTCTGGAATTGAAATAGGTTGATGCAATGCAAATAAAAGTACAGAAAAGTAAAAGTTAATTTCACAACTTCATCTGTTGACTCCAATCTCGCTTTAAGTCTTTAAATATCTCCAAGTAATTTTTTTTTTAAAGTGCCCTGGGAATTTACATAATGTGAAGCTGGATTGAATGATTAACAATCTATATGTTATTTCCCTCTTGAAGTTCATAATTAATGCATGACACATCAATGGACTAATCAAAAGAGAAAAAAATATCTTTATTCAATTCTCTCTCTTCTAGGATTTTCTAATGCATAGAAGGAGAACTGACTTTTCTCCTTCTACCTATTCTCCAGAATATATCTGAAAGAGTTTTGATATTTATTCAATTGCTCTTTACTCACTCATATTTTAACACAGTATAAAAGAAAGATGCATATATGGAAATTTAGTTGGTTTTGCTACTTTGTTAAGTAATTTTTCTTATAGTTGTGGTTAAAGAAGTTCAACATGCATCAGATTCTATATGAATCATATTAAATGTGCTACTTGAAATGACATTTTCATTCCTATGGTAATGAAAGTGAATTAAATATATTTTTCTTTGATAATAATTATGCTCATCTTTCCAATCTAGGCTCAGAGAAAACTTTGGGCATATGCATCACTATAAACAGCTTTTCTTTTCTTCAAAGGAAAGACTAAATTTTGTTTTTCCTGTTCCTTTTACTTTCTCTTCCTGTTATACTCAAAATTACCATCATGATACCCAAGATCCCTTAATTTCAGGGAGCTGGGAAATATAGACTGCCATTAAATGTTATTTCATTAATCAGTTTGCTGAGTTAACAATAAAATTGCCTGTTACTTTTCACCTGGCAGTTTTGTGGGACTCCGAGCAGGATCTTTTCCCTGCTTGAGCTTCAGAATTTGAAAAACCCTGAGTATTCAACATGAAGTTTGGTTAAAATCAACAATTCTTCCCCATTCTTGTTTAAAAAAAAAAAAGAGTTATTAATTATTGTCAAAGGCTTCTGGTTTAATCCAAACACAGATCTGCAAAGAAATCTCAGGTTACTGGAAGTAGATATAGTATTGCATTTCACAAGAATGATTAAGAAGCACTCCAGTTGAGGCAGATGATGGCCCTTGTGTGATGTGTGCAAATCACCATTCTGTGCTCATACTGTGAATTTGCTTCAAAAAAGGACGTATTAAAGGAAAATACATAATTGGCAATGCCGCAAGTAAAATTTAATCAGGTCATTAGTTCAGAAACCCAATGGAGAGCTTAATTACATATGAGTTATCTAATAATTGTGAGTGTCTCTGATGTACATTTGTTTGGACAGCTATTACTAAGGGTCCCTATCATTGTTCTAACCTTACAGCTAAAGTAAGGAACAACCTCTTTGAGTTCTATATTGGCTTCCAGCTATCTGCATATTACATCAAATTATTAATGCGAATGTCAACAGAGATGGGTTCTTTGTGAAAATTCTGGCAAACTTTTAGTGATTGCATTTCCTTTTTTCACGTATGCTTGACTAGAATAAGTTTGATACTCTGTCTTTGGATATCTTGCAATCTCAGGTACTCACTGGTGTCCCTGGCTAATTTGGCTTTTAGCTCTGAGATGAAACCCTTGATTCTGTCTATGCTAAATGCACCCAGGCATAGCACAGTTTCACCTTGCTTTCAGCTCTCCACCAACACTTCTCTGCCCAATATAAAATCTGACTTCAAACCTAGAACACCATCAAATTTCAACAGAGTAGATATAAATGTAAAATTATAAAATATGTGCCATAGTTTTTGTACAGTCAGCTAATAAATTTCTGCCTCTTGGGCTTGGAATTTATCTTATCCAGCATCCACATCTGTCAGTACAAGGAAGAACACACAGTTACCCTTCTAGGAAGAGTAAACAATACAGGCACACTATGCATTTAGATTAAAAATTACTTGTAGAACTAAAGGTAGAAATCTATTCCCATATTTATGGTAAACATCAAAATAAATGTCTGATATTCTGCACTCAAAATTGCTGTGTCAGGAAAATATCCTTGTGCTACTTACTGTAAAATACAGACTTGTGAACTGAAGAGAATATTTGTAAACATTAAATGCAGTATTCTTCTTCCTACGAGTACCAAGAAATATAATTAAATTTTTCCAAAAAGACATATTTATGGGTAGATTAGACAACGTCTTTTCACTATAGCAAGTAGAGGTGAGAGACCTTCTAGGGTCTTCAACAACAATCAGTACATCTCTTTCTGATCTTGCTTATATCTTACTTGGAAATTTTAGTTTCTGTTTCATCTTTGAGACAGTTACTGTATCCCAATGAAGTAATCACCTCAGAGAAGCTGAGCTTCTCATGGTCTGGGTAGCACTGTGGACAGATGTACCAAAGGTCTGTGTTAGCCCAAAAACTTATATTTATTGCATTGAAAATTAAAGGGAGAAAAAAATAGAGACTGAAGAAAAAATCAGTAGGACAGTTTCCTTTAAACTTAGATGAGATGTTATGAAGAAATAATCAAGCTGAAACTTATTTGAGTTTCTCTGTTTAAATCAATACAGGAGTATTCTGTCTTTGCAGTGAGAAGACTGGAAGATTCAGCATTTCTATTGGGCTCAAGACAAAAGTCATAGGTCGAAGATAAAAAATTATCTCCTAGATCTTTCTAGCCTTTTTTTTTTTTCTTATTCCCCCCACTCCTAGAGATGAATTCTCAATCACTGGTCTCAGAGCCTCAGATTATCTGTCAGACAGAGAAAAGCTGTCTCAAGCAGTGAGGGACCTCTAATCAGATATTGACAGATAAGATGTTCTGGATGATAAAAGTAGATTTAAAATCCAAAGTGGCATTTTTTTTTTATTAGAATCATGGCCTAACTGTCAAAGTCATGATATAAGATAAATTATACAGACTGTCTTCCAATCAATTTATTTGCTTTCCAAAATGTAATGAATATAAGTTTCCCATTTAAGCCAAGGTCAAACACCCACAGATCAACAAAATTCTTCATAGTTTCCTCTAGATTGATAAAAAGACATTTCTTCATAGTATAAACAACTTCTCCCTGACTAAAAAACTTTAATGTTTTGAAGTTTTATAGAAAAATAGGAAATACTCACAGAAATTATTATACTCTACATTTAAATAGTTTATAATTCTAACTGAGCCCAGTGTAGTATTTAACAGCTCACTTAAAGAGATCCCTATAACTAGAAAACACTACTCAGCTTCAAAACTCAGTTAAGGTTTCCCTTAAATTAATGCAATAAGTTATGCATTCCATAGGATTATATTATACAGTTAGTTACCAACTAACTGTAAAAAAATTAAATAAAAAATAATTCTATCCATGGAGCAATAGGTAATTTTAATATAAATCTAGCTTGAAGCAATGGGTAAACAATTTATGATTTATAGCACAATCCTTCTAACAAATGCTATTGGGGAGTAAAGGGAGGTCTTCAAAATGACACCCCGTATAACTTCAGCATTGAATCAAAGCAATTTAAATTGATATAAAAATGTTGCCCTTGTGATGGTGATGACCTGCTGCTTTGTTAGAGCATTTTAGCCTGTGCATTATTTTCCTAAAAGGAGGGTAAAAAGTCACTATCAAAGGGGAGTGGCTGCAATATAGGAAAGAAGAAGAGATGGAAAAGGAAAGCTATCACTTTTGTACAGATACATCATATATATGCACATTTAAGGCTTTCAGCCCAGCAAACATCCTTCCCAACAGGATGATTACAAAAAGTCATTGTCTGAATGATGCGATAACAGCCAAGATTAACAAAGTGCTGGATCAGAGAAAGAGTGAGTGCTCAAGGAGGGAGGTGGGTTATGCCTGGAATGGAGATGTGGTCAAAATGTGGTGCCCAGGGCCCAAACACTGGATAAGATTGAATAGCACTTATAATAGATATGCATTAATGACAACCAAATAAGAGATTTAAGACATAACAGACATCCCACAATATCTTGGGTGCTATTTGATTTATATCTCAAATACCAGAATACAGAGGAAATGAAAAATGCATAGGTTTGTGTGAATGAATTTAAAAATATTGCTAGAGAAAAAGAGAGTACAAAAAAGACAGACAAATGAGGAAGCTGTCCTCTGCACTCACGGCACAAAATTCAGTGTAGATCAGTATCTTGAGGCCATACTGACCTGACCAATGCTAAGACTAAAATACAACTATGATTCAGAACATCTTTTATAAAACATTCTGGGTTTACATGGTAACTGTATTACAGAACACTTGGAAATGTAAAGTAGAACTTTATTTTGAATTATCGAAGTATTTTCAAAATGCTGCCGTCACATAATCTAATTCTCATGAGAATCTGACTCATTGTCACATAATAATGTGACTAACTTTCCTTTAACTGCTAAAATTATATGCAAAATAGACATCTACATTTTCAGGCAATGATGTGCTAACCCAAATTCAGTCCCTGTTAAGGTAGGATATGATAAAATAAACTTGACCTTTTCAATTCTATTAAAAAAAAACATGTTTTGGTGTAAATATTGGGAAAGCAATCAACAAATTTAATGTTCTGAGCAATTATTAGATAATTTAAATCAAATGTATATACCCATATTTCATGTGTATAGAAATTGAGGTCATAGCTACAAAAGTAAAAATGCAAATGAAATATCATTTCACTTATTAACATACAATCAAAATGTTGTAATGAAAATCATCAGAGCTAAACTAATAACAATAATAGCAACAATAGCAATAACAACAACAACAAAACCAATCCTATTATGAGATTCTAGGCTGTACCAGTATTTAACAATTCTCAGGAGAAATACATTCACTCCAGTCTGCTTATAACATCCAAATAAAGCCTTACCAAGGTAAAGAAATCTTTCCAACACAAGCACAGAAGACATTTCCCTGTATTCTCACTACATTCCACAAGATTTTTTTTAAATTATCAAAATAATTCTGGCAAGGCATGACTTGTAATTCACTGCATATCCAAAATTTAACTAAGCAATTAACTAAGCCTCTGCCATTTGCCTTCTAAGACTCACAAAGACTTTGTCAATTTTGAATGTTTATAGGCTTTATTGATAGAAGAAGCTCTTTATAAGAAAGAACACCAGTTAATGAAGCCTCACAACAACCTATTTTAAGCAGAAAAATGACACCTAATTTTCAGATAGGGAATTTCATGAGTTCACAGAAGTCAAAACAAGGTCACGTATAGTCAGCTGTGGAACAGCCTCTGAATTAAAGGTTAATCTCAAACTGTGACAAAGCTCATGTTAAATTAAGAGGAGACAAATTTTACTTCCGTTTCCAGATTCAGAGTACCAGGCACTAACTTGTAATTACAAGGATCTTGAATTAACACTGGCTTGGTCTTTTTTCTCCCAATGTAGATAATTTCCATGTTCTTTAAAGTTTTCTCTCTTTTTCAGATCAATTGTCACAAGCATTTGGTTCATCAGTAGATACCTGCTCTGGCTCTCTCTGGAAAGCAATGAACTGTCAAATAAACTGCATAATTGCTATTTCCTGATCCTGGCACAGTTATACGTTAGTTCTAATTTTGATAGATTTCCTTTAGCACCTTATATTTACAGTCCAAGGTACACCATTTATAAAATTAAGCATCATTTAAGCAGGAATGTGCTTTATTTTCACCTGAAAGCACATACACTTTTTTGGATACATTCAGATTCCAAAGGCAATTGTATAATCGATTTCAATTCATGCAAATGTTTTGATGCAACTCAAAATTTGTTTTTATTAAGAGGCATTTTCACAGCATTATTTTGTGTTTCTTCCCAAACCACATATGATGCCTATTTAATTTGGAGGTTGCCTTTATCAAGGCTGGTATCTTCAGGTAAACGCTAACAATCTGAATTCCTCTCGTGTAGAAATTATCTGTCCACTGAAAAAATTAAGGTGTTATGTATAGACAGTTTTGTAAGGTTTTAACACACGAGCATGGTTGGAAATGCTCTTTAGTAATAACCCCACAAGGGCAGGTTTATTTAGTCCCAAAAGAACACTGCATCTCTATCTCCCAGCCTCACATTTTTAGTGTACCACATACATCAGTAAGCTCCAATGTTTCATTATGTTCTCTTGCATGATAAACTATGGCTTCTCACTGCACAGAGGTGATTGACAACCAATCTGACACCTGTCCTAGCACTGGATGGCTTTTCTCTCCTTATTGACGTTATCTGAACTCCCACTGGAGAATTTCAGCTGGAAAACAATGTTTAGACACTTGTATTCTTTAAGTAGGTGAGCATATTAACCTATGATAACATTGGGGTTTGTACTCAGTAGAGCATCTAGTTAATTGTGCAGTAAAAACATGCTCCTAAATACCAACATCCAAGCCACTTGCAAACACCAACTTAATTTTTCTCACTGCAGCCAAAGGAAATGGAAGGATTTTAACTTAGATGCTGACAGACAGCAGAGAGGAGTAAGTAAATAAACAGAAGTGGGTTTTAGTTTTCTTTTAAAACCAAAACAAACAAAACAAGCTTTTCAGACTTTCACACCATCCAATAAAAAAAAATTAAGGTTTTATCTAAAATGACATACATAAACAGTACAAAAGATTGCAAATGCATTTACTTAATTAAAAATGAGGCTTAGTTTATAAACCAGACTTCAATTCAGCTCAAGCGAATCCAAACTAATTAGAATTGGTGTATTTTATATGAGGCCCTGGATTCATCAGAAAAAATCCTTACTTATGATCATGATATATTGCATGATACAGCTATTGGCCATATTGTTTGGAAAAATTATAAGCAGAGTACTCCCTTAACCATTATAAAATGTGCTATTAAGGAAAAAAGTAGTTCCATATGACCAGACCTTTCAAGAAAACTTGGAAATAATTCTTTATTTATTCTCCTTGGGTGGCTCCTTATTCTCCACAGCAACTCACGATATCTTCGGTCCCAGTTTATCAATTTCTGCTAGGTAGTGCTATTTTTGTCTCACCTTCATAGAAGGCTCACTTACTGAAAGAAACAAACATATGAATTTTGACAGAGATGTGGTTTAACCTTTCTCAAGTTAATATGACTTGTGGGTTAAACTTTTCTCTGTGTAAGCAAAGCTATACAGCATTATCACTCTTCTATGAGTCACTTAAGCTCTTTTTCTTTACACTGGCAATCAAATTTTTCTTCCTTTTCTTTTAAGAACAGTGTTAAGTTGACAAAAGTCAGAAGTAAGTTCAACAAAGACAATAACAAAATTAAGTTTCCCCCTAATTTTCTAACATTTGAAAACACCATTCTCACAAATGCAGCATGTGTCCAACACCAGGGTCCCCAGACCTCCCATTGGCTTACAATGATTTATTATAAGCACTAATTCTGTATGCTAGCAGTTGCAGGAGCAAGGCCTATGCACATACATATTGGAATAAATGAAGAAGCAGTTTATGCTATTGCAAACAGCTGGGGGTGCTTAACTTGTTTTTCTCTACAGAATTTTTGGTTTTCATTTTTTTTCTGGCAGTTGCACAGTGCAACAAAAGGAAGAATGGTGAATGAAGAGAAATGGAACTATGTAAAATGGCAAAATCTGGAACTATGTAAAAAAAATATACACCTCTGATAATGAAGACAAATTTATTTTTATGCCTTATGTTGCTTTATCTGTTCTACTTTATCCCAAAATCCTGTATGTGGTGTCAGTAAGATTAAAGATAGCTAAACATTTATCTGCAAAATACACTAGGCAGCATGATGCAGACCTTCAGCCTTTTGCTGATCAAGTCTGCCTCAAAACAAGAAGGAAAATAAAAATGGGATTTTAGCTGGGACAGCTTCTTAATATGGTTTTCTTGTTTCTAGACCTGTGCTATTATGGCTCTTAAAATGCTTGGAACTGCATTGTGCTGTGAGGATATGACACGTCTGGTTTGAACCTTATCTGGAATTTCTTTTCTCCTGAAGCCATTGTTGTCCATAAATTGTACTCGCAACATGAACTTGTGATAGGCAGCTCCACAGCTCCAGCACATTCTTAGGGCAGCTGGTATATTCTCCCTTTTAAAGTTCTCAGCAAAATAAAATTTAAAAGAAGAAATAATGGAGCAGTAAATGTAAAACAGTGCACCTGAGAATGGGTTTTAGTACCCAATTGCAGAAGAACATCCAAGCAGTCCTGAACTGCTGCTGCAGAGCACTTGTTAGGATCAGAAAGAGGGATGTAAAGAGGAGAGTTTCAGCAGCTGAAGAGAGGTTGAAGGGCAGCTGCAGAATCTGGAATGTATGTGATGCTTCAAGCAGAGACTGTGGCTTCTGCAGCTGCTTAATTCTCCATGGAACATTCCTTTTCTCATGAATATTCCTTTATTCATTCCATCTCCTCCAAGGGGTTTGGCAATGCCACATCACAGGATCCTGTCTAGTACTCTTCAGAGTCTAACTTGCTGTTGCTTTTTAAGTCAGCTAAAGCTCTGAAATGATTGCTTATAGCTGGGGCATGTTTTGATTGCTCTCCTGTCTTCCTCAGGCTATTCAAATGAAGGCAGCAGCTGCATTTTGCCATTCACAGTCATTTATGCCTAAAGGCTCATGTTTCCTGTCAAAAGCTGGAACCAGTGATTGTATATGATTTTTTTCTTTCGTTTAATCGTACATCACCAATATGTTCTCATAGCATTTTCCATCTAGTAATGACTTTATTGATCCGCTCTTCAATCTTTCATCTTTCCATGCATCTAAGCATGTTGTAACAAAACTTCCTCTGATCATTTTGTATCTTAAATTACACATAAATACATATTATAGAGCTATTCAATAACAACTCAGTATCAACAGGCTTACTATACAAGGGCCCAAGACAGCCAAACATCCTTAACTGTCACTGGAAATAATCACAGCTAAAAAGGAACAGAACTAAGTTGTTACCATCTGCTTGGTCTGTTTCCCATTGCAGATTCAAAATGAAAAAATAAAGAAACTAGAAATAATAAGCACACATCAAAGGAAAAGAAACCCATGATCAAAACGATAAAAATACTTTTTCTTAAAAATAATATTAATTCATGCATAGTGATTTTAACCTTTAAACTTATTTTGTTTAAAATATATTTTTCAACAATTAAGAACTTTATATTCTTGCATTCCAGACATCCTGATCAAGATAAACTGTAATATCTAAAAAGACTTACTTTACTCTGAAATACTGCTGCCTTTTTCTCTTATGGTTTTCCAGAGAATCAAATATATCTGTGTTGAAATTAAATCTCCTTCTACTTCATCCATGCTTTCAGTTTCTATCACATTCTATTGCCTCACAGCCCACAGTGCTGGATATCTAATATTGCTAATATCACTTCCATAGCAACACACTAAGATATCATAAACTTGGCATTACAGCTTCATTCCTAGATTAGGTCTAAGGTGGAGCTGATTTCAAAAGGCAGCTCTTATTAAAACATACATACACGTAATAATCAAAAGTAATTGCCATTGGGATAGGGATAATGGCTTTCAGAATACTGCAAACCAGCGTCACAAAAAAGTTGTCCCTTTCAACTCTGACCAAGAACAATAGACTTGTTTTGTTAGTGATGTTTAGAATAAATTTCCCCAGCCATCCTTAAAGAGAGAACCATATAATCACAAGGATGCAATTACTGAGAAAGACAGTATTACTTATGTTTTTCACATGCTGGATTCAGTCCATTACACAGTAGATAAAGCACAGTGTAAAAGGAGGGCAAAATCTGGGTCTGTCCTTTACTTACAAACATTAAGAATGCACAGATGAATGCACAGAATGAATATGTGAATAAGAAGGAATTCAACTTCACATGCTGCCAAAATAATTTTATCAATTGATCTCTTTACTTTTAAGCACAAAATGTAATACGTTAAGTAGAACACATATCATTTGGTCAGCATTCTGGCATGTCTCATGATATATAATGACTGGGAACAAATGGACTCCACTTGTTACTTCCTGGCTGGAGTCCTAAGTAAAATTTCAGAAGGAGAATAATGCAAGAAACCGTATACAGGCTGTACTGCCACATGCTTTGTGAATGGGTGAATATCTCGGAAATAAAAGATATTATTTTAGGAGTAACTAAATCTACAGAGGTTTTACTCTGTACACTTTTCATTGGCATCAGGCATGATCACAGAAGGAAATACTTCTACTCTATTGGCCTCAACACAGGTTTTCTCTGAGGGCCATCAGTAAAACTGAACATCCAGATCTCTTGACTATGAAATAGCATGTTGAAAGAAAAATCCACTTGTCTATTTAGAAGACATTCAAGAAGGTTCCTCTTACAGCTCTAGATAGTAGTGAAGGCTCTGTAAGGATGAATTCAAAGAAAAAAAAGCAACAAAAGGAATGAACAGTTTTCAGCAGAGAATACCTCAGGATTTGTACTAGTTGTTGCTTTGTTTAGTATATCCACAACTTGTCTGAGAAGGTGAAGAAAAATGCTTCACAATACAAGGTGATCGAGGATAGTGAGGATGGAGCTAAATGTGCACAGTTTCAGGGAGGAAAAAAGACTGAACAATTATAGTATAAAATGGCAGATAAAAATAGGTGCAGAAAGACAATGATATGGAAAAAAAGAATTGCATATGGAAAAAAAGAATTAATGCTATGCTTTCTCAGGAGGGGTTTTCACTACTTTGGCTTAAAGCACAGGAGCAATGAATAAAAGGAACTGAATTGAAGAAACAATAAGGAAAATAAGAAAACGGAAAACATTGTTATGCTGACGTTAAAAGACATCATGCACTCTTGTCTTGAATACTGTATGCAGTTAGACTTCACTGCAGTAAATTTATGGAGCAACAGGGAAAAGTCCAGAGAAAACTAGAATTCTTCAGTCTGGAAAAGAGACAGTTTACAGGAAGAAAGATTAACACCTATATAGTATTAAAAAATTTGAAGAGAGTCAAGAGGAAAACAGTAACCAACAGCCTTTTTCAAGAAGTATGGAAGGTCAAATTAAATAAGGATGTAGATAGAAAACAATGGTGGTGCATTTTCGTTAATTTCTGTTGTTTGATTTGGGCTTTTTTGGTTTAGCTTGTTTGTTTGTCGGGCTTTAGTTTGGTTTGTTTTTTAATTAACCTGTGGAGTTTCTTCCTGTAAGCTCTTGAGGACACTAAAATGGGGTCACTAAAATCTTAAGTGGGTCAAACCTCCCTAGATCTGAACAATGCAAGGAACATTAAAAAGCTGAGAAAATAACACAGCTTAATGAATATCTGGGACTCCAGCTGGGCTGGAAGAAGCATGCTTGGGAGCTCAGCCTAGCACCCTGCCCTTGTCAGTCTCTGCTTTTAGAGCACACTACTGCCAGTGGGCAGCCTGGCTGCTGTTTCCAAAGACATCTAATATAGTTTCCCAAAGGTCACTGGATGTTTTTCTAGGCTCCTGTGAAACTTTTAAGTGTTGATACTTCACAGACATCCTTAATTTAATTTTTTTTTAATAACAATATGCTTCTGTACAGCATTAGAACTATTTGTGTCAGCCTCATGTATTCAGAAAGAATTTCAGCCCATGACCAACAGGGTTAAGCAACTACAAAACTGGAGAAATACTGCAATTGTTACTTCCAGTACTGCAGTGTGGGAGAAAGCACACTTGGGCTGCATGCTACCCGGGAAGAGGGTATTTGCCCACAAAACCTAAAATTTAAGCTCTTCCTTACAAATTGTAACCAGAGGAATCATTCAGTAGGCAAGACAGAACCAAGCCACAGCTTCACATTTAGTCTATAAGTTATCCTTCTTCCAAGGAATTAAAGGAAGTGACAACTCCTTACTTCTCTCAGGAAAAAGAAACAGCAATTTTTCACTCTCTGGGACAGCATATTAATTAACCATTAATTAAAATGTGTCAAATAAGGATTTTAACAGTTAGAATCCTTCCTTTTAATATGGGAATATCAGAAAGATGTATATCTTGAAACTCACTGAAAAAAATACAGCTTAGAAAATGCCCTGGAAAAGGCAATTTCCACTTATGCATTTTAATAATCTTAATTGATTTGGTTTGATGTTATTATTCTATGGGGGGAAATAAAAAATATTTTTGGGTGGTTTTATTTGGTCAGTGTTCCTTCAAAATAAAAATTTTATATAACAATGGAAGAACATGAATTATTGAGCAGGATAAAAACATTCTTTTTCCCAGTTCCTTATTTCTGCAGATTTGTGATATTTAACCTTTTTTTTTTTTTTTTTGATTTTCTATGCTTACAATTAAATATGTCTGTTATAATTTAAACTTGCAGTTAAAGACATGTAAATATTTAAACAGCATGATAAGGATGATCCTTGAATTTCAGATGTTCCGTGAAAAAAACCTTATAGTTCACTCCATTATAAATATTCATTTTAAAATGAAATCTCAAAAGATCTTTTCTATATGCATGAATTAACTCATTTCTGAAACTGAAACTATGAAGGTATTCTGACTAGATGAAAAAAAAACCAAAACTCTCTTCTTGGGCTGAACATCATTCTCCACTGAGACACTATGCCTGATCTGGGTTGTGTTCCAAGAAAGTTCTGCTTTTCCTTCCTTGGAAAACGTATCAAGATCTAAACCTGATACACTTAGTACACCAATTTACCCAGCTGTTCCAGAATCATACCACTCCAATTTAAGAACAAGATTACATGCCTAAATATGAAAAAATTCCAGAATTTGATGGAAAATATAAAGACACTCAGTAAGGTGCTGAGATCCAAAACTACCACGGCTCAAAGACTTACCTCTGATTACTGTTTTCATCAGTAAAACTGCACTTCTTGACATTTCTTCTTTTGCAGAAGCCAAAAAATACCAGTGATGTAACTTTAGTTTTGTGGTTCATTCAGAACCACTGCAAAGGACTACAGTGATTTTTGAGATAATACTGTGATCATAGTTACCATATCTCCTTCATTTACCATGAGCTCAAAGTTATTCTAATATATGCAGAGTATTTTTTCTTAAAACCAAGCAAAAAGGCAGGAAGATCACATACATGCTTTGCAATTCCATTTCACATTCAATACAGCTCTTTTCCTGCTTAAGATGTCAAATACCGGGTCTCATTTGTCACTACTCTTTCAGCATATTTAGTTTCTTGGACAAGCATTTTACTTTTGCTGATAAAACCATAGTTCTGCTAGGCTGCTGAAAGGAGTTTTAAAATATAGAGACATATTGTGTATAGTTTTCATGTATTTACTTTCAAATGCACACAAATAGGACTCTCTCTCCTGAATTTCACACAAATGTATGAGCTGGTGTCTCATGTCCTCCACTAGAAATTAACTACTACAGGACAGTAACAGGCTCAATGCCACACAAATTACCATTTCAGGTTACCTTTTAAATCAATTGTTTTCTCACCAAGACTAGCTTAAAACACAATGAAGAAAGTCAGTCAGATTTTTTATTTTGTTATTTCTTAAACTAATCTGTATTCTCAGTGACATCTATAGGGTAGACCATAATATGTTCTTTGCCTTTACCTTTTCTCTTTAATAGTTATTTGTTGCTTCTGTAATATTCAAGTGATAAAAGCATGTTTCCTGAATTCACTTGCATTATTTCACCTGAAATCCTCATGGCACTCCTTCAATTAGCAGTTGAAAAGTCCACTACAATAACTAATTTATTGTGGTATCTGTCACCGATACTGAGACAGTTGCAAAACCTGATGCATTTGAGGCTTCCTTTCTTTTTCCTGAAGAGGTGATTTCCCCCCTCAAACAGCTCGATACCTATTTCCACTTGGTAACAAAGTGAATGAGAAAACAGGCGAGTAGCCAAAATAAAATATCCTGCAAATGAAGAGTATCCTGATGGAACAGCTCATTCAAACACCACATGCAGATTTCAAAGCATTGGCTTTAAAAAGAGACTCAAACAGGACGAATGAGCTAAATATTTAAACTCCTGAAATTTGTATTTGGTTTAAATATTTTGACAGAGTTTTTAGTTTAGAATGATTTTTCTCTATTTCTGGGATAATGGAAATTGTAATGAAATACTTTATCTAGCTTAGTGAGAAGGCTCATCTTGTCTTACTGGCTTTTGATAAATAGCAAGAGCACAGACTGTAAAAAAATTGAAATAACTAATAGATAAACCTACTTATAGCTGAAACCTTGTACAAATCTTGTAACTAGAAGCTCTCACTGATACTGTAGTCAAAAGATCAGGTCATTGAAAAAGTCTCCAGTTTTCTTTTGGTCAGAACAGTAATTTTTTGATATCTCATAAGAATTTTTTGTCATGTTAACCTAGTCATCCCATATACCCAGATTGCAATGATATTTTCTAACTCAGGTACTGAGTCAACAGATGAAGAGAAACTGCTCCTCCAGATGAATATAAACTTAAAACTCATTTTCTTTCTTATACTGAGCTATAAAACACACCTCTTGCCAGACTGGGTTAAAAAAAAAATCTCTTTCGGTTTCAACTATTGTTGTAAAGTAGTTTTGAATATTTCTGACATAGTAAATCTTGGTGAGATAGTAATACATTGTAGGATGTATTACATTATAGGATGTCTCATTCCTATGTGTGATATGCATGCCTTAAAATATCCATGATTCCGTTTTCTTCAGTGATTTGCATTTTTGTAATAAATACATTAGTTCTACTAACCATATTTTATGTGCAGCTTACCTAGAAAAAGAACTGTAAGACTCTAACTAAGCCCATTTCTTTATAAAACAGGTTTTGATGAATGTAAGAGAGAAGAAGATAGAACAGGAAACAGCCAGGGTTCTTCATTACTACTCACTTTTTTCTATTTTCACTGAGGTCCTCTTTCCAGTATGTCCTCTTTCCACTCTTTACTGGATCTGTATGTGGAAAGAACTCTCAAAATGCCAAGGTGCCAGAGGACAGCAATTGGGGATGCTTATTGTAGAACTCAACTCTTCAAACCTGACTGGTCTGATCCCATAATACCTGGAAATCTGAAGGGTTTGTTGTTCAAACAGATATACTTAAGCAAGTAAAATTCAAAATGTTTGCTTTATTTTCTAAAACATTTGATATTAACATCTGCGTACCTTATCAGAAATGAGATATTGGATACATTTCAGGGTTGTTTTTATTAGAGTTAGTTATAAGTACAAAGTAACTTCTATTTCTACCATGCAATGCAGTATGTTAACATGTTACAATCTGAACAAAATAATTTCAAATTGTTCTGTGCTACCTTTATTACTGATCCACATGAAACAGGTGTGGCCCACAGCACAATACTGGCTTGACCTGAAAAAATAGTAGACAAGTCTTTACAATCAATTCCTTCTTTTCCTAAACATAGGATGGCATAAAAATAAAATTTTAGTTTTGATATACATTCTAATTTTAGTCATAAAAATATTCAGGTTGCTCAATTTTCATTAAATATTCTCGTACTGTCCTCATAAACCAAGCCCAAAATTAAAAAAGAAAATTGTTCTAAATGAACTTGCAACCTTTTGGAAAACAACCAGAACCCTGACACCCCAAAGAGGATAAAAAAGTAGCCAAATTAAACAGCTTAAGTTTATTTTATTAATAAAGTGTATAAGAACTGAAGACTTGATAAAATTGGCTTTGATACAAAAATTAAAACTACTGTTCTTCTCAAGTAATTTTCTAAGTTTTTAATACAGCTGCATAAATGAAAGAAGTTTCAGTGCCATATATAATATATGGTAGATGACTCAATATATATCTTTGATGTAATAACATTAATACCTTTGTTTTCAGATTCATTCAATCATCTCCCCGACGAAAGATTCTGCATGCTAATTTATAATCTGTCAAGAAGATTTATTGATTAAACTAGATTTGTTGCCTGTCTCTTGCCTGTTTAAAAAAAAAATTTGCTCTCAGGAGAAAACCTTGTGGCTGTTTTACCATTAGTCATAGCTACTTGTCTTCTACACAGGAAAGGAAAGATACCAACAGTTCTTTGTGCTGCATATATGATTTTGTTAATGTCTCTAGTTGGAATAGCAAAGACATATTTAACTCTGAAATATTTACTGCTGTTTGGTTTTTTTCAGAACTTTCCTAATTTGTGAGCATTGTTATGTGTTAAGAATAGCAATGACCATGAGAAAAGTGGAAAAGAAAAAAAAAATACACATTCTTCAGCTCCAACACAGAACAACTTTGATTAATTCCCATATATGTTTTCATGGGTCACTGAATTTCTTAGAAAAATAAAAAACAGTAATAAAACATTAAAGAACGGTCCATGCTCACTGTACTTTTCATTTGGACAGAAACATTTTGCCAGGAGTGCTTGCCAGAACACACATTCTTGTAAAACTTCTTTAACAGTTTGGCAAGGTAAGTAGTTTCAAAATGTTAATATCACAGTATTGGTAGCTTTAGATAAAACTCTGTATAAAAGAAGGGACTTAGGACATTCCCAGGGCTATTTGCAGGGCTATGACTGAGTTCAGTAAATACCATATAACACCATGTTTAGAGATGGGAATATTTACCATGAGATCTCCCTACATAGAGCTAAAAGCAGCATAATCAATGGTTCTTACTGTTTCATTAACAGGTGCATGGCCATGCAAGTCAGTGCCTAGTAAAAACAGAAAGATTCTCCCTGTGAAACATGGAACACTTTTTCTTTTTTTTTTTTTTTTACCGGAAGAGTGTGCCCCACCACAAAAAAAACCAAGAAAAAAAGAAGTGAAGTAGTAAAAATTACCCGTCAATTCACTCTAAAACATCAAACATTGAGCTTGACATAATAAAACAAAATTGTCCATGATAAAATTATGTGCATTGCTATTAATTTGAATCTAATGAAAATGTCTTAGTTATACAAGTTCTTAAACAAATATTTAGAGAAATAGAACTGTTTACTTCCCACCCAAAATTTTAGCCCAAAATATTGTCTACTCTAGAGAATATGAAGATCTGAATAACAACATATTAATTTATTTTAAAATTACTCTAAATTTTTTCAGTGATTGTGAAAAATGAAGTAAAAAGCTCGTATTTAGCAATAGACTTACTTTCTTCATGATTAGCTTGAAATCTACTGAACAATGAAATAAAATCCTAACTTAGAGTTATTATAGGCAAAATACTTTCAAATTTGATGTGAATTTTAGTGGATACTGACAGTTTTTGTTCATTGGATCTGGTTCTAACAAAAATAAATTTAGGGTCAATTTTTTTTTATTTAAATTGAATTTGATTCAACTTACTGATCACAGTAATTCCAAGGCAGCGACAATAACACAGTGATGATATGAGCCTTAATTCAATTAACACTCACTTGCAAAGCCATATAGAAAATGTAGCTTCTATTAAGTACATTAATACAGAATATTAAATGTATAGCAAATCCTGTATATGTGCTTGTCCTCTTAGGTTTTATGTTGGGACACTGGCAGGTCTCCTAGGCTATTGTACCATGTGTCCCTGTTGCACCACCCATGAACTACAGCAGGAGGTTTGAGAGTACCTGATTAAATGTCTTCATGTTTCTCCTTCATTCTCTTTCCAAGAAATTTCTTGATATAGATGACTACATCTATTTCTGTGTTTTGCTACAAATATGTCCTTCCTCTAGAACCAGAGAAGGCTTGGCTCTGTTTAATTCCTGAATGACAAGTCATCAATGTTACTTGCATCGTCTCGATTTAATAAGTGGGGTCACATCAAGTACATTATATCCCCCAGGCAGCAAATTTTTAACAGCTCCATAAATGTGTCAAGATGACAAAAACCTCATAAAGTTGATATAAATTTAATATGAGTGACCACTATTCTAGATTTTCCCGCAGGTATCAGTAAAATTACTTTTTTTTCTTTCTTTTTATTAACAGCTCCCTGAGTTACCACACAGAAGAAGGCTTAAATTATAGTACAGTGCATTCCCATTTATTTTAGACAGCATTTTAAATAAATTGATATCCATATCCTGTAAAACAGGCTGTTGGCAGCCTCTGTTTTGTTCAGTAGCTGAGACAGAAATTTTAAATAATCAGAGCTATATTTCACAGGATATGGATAAAAAAAGGTTATTTATTTAGTTATTGAAACCAAACAATAAAAAAGTTCTATCTTTCAGAGCTTCAATATTGCCTTTTCAACTCCACCTGTCCCCCAAGAAAAAAAATTCAATATTAGAGAAGAGTACTCATAAAACTAAAAGTTAGACTTGAATTCCAAAGCCCTTAGTCACAGCAAATGTCTACATGTCGAAGACACAAAGGTGGTTACTTTTGACATTTGTCTGGAACTTCTTTTAGTGAATTTTAAGGATTATTTTCAGAAAGATATCGAGTAGCCTGATAACACTGCAGAAAATAAGGTGTCTGAAAACAGCCCAAGATCTTTATTAAAATCAAGAACTAGTACGGTATGTTTTCCATTCCACACCAAATCACAGACTAATAAATAACACAGTAAGAGGTACTTTTACTTTTTGCCCATGTCTTTCTTTTTTTTTTTTCTTGGAATATGCCCCACGTTGTGGAGAATGTGACAGTGGCAAAGAATTTCACTATTTTTGTTCTCTCAACATTTTATTTTCAGAATTCAAGACAATCCAGTGACATCAACATAGAATCCCATAATATCCTGTATTGGAAGGGACCTACAAGGATCATCAAGTCCAAATGCTGGCCCTGCACAAGACAACCTCAAGAACCACACCATGTACCTGAGAACCTTGTCCAAACCCTTCTGGAACTCTGGCATGGCCCTGGGGAGCCTGTTTGAGTGCCTCACCCTCTTGGTGAAGAACCTCTCTTTGAAGAACCTTTCCCTTGCCCTGCTGTTGATACTGTGCCTGATGCACCCCAGGACTTCCTTGGCCCTTTTGGCTGCCAGGCAACTGCTGACTCACATTCAACATGTCATCGACCAGGTGCCTGTTTGTGGTGAACCCAGCCTTTCATTCCCTACTCCAGCTCTACATTCAGGGTTGCCCTGTCCCATGTACAGAAACTGGAACTTGCCCTAGCAATTTTTATTCAAAATTCTGACCATGTTAAAATTTCCTCCTCTTTAAAAAAGACTCTATACACTTCATGAAACACTGACTGCATGGGCCAAACCCTTAGATGTCGGTAGAACAATGATTTTACCTGTCTGCTTTTTTAGTCCAACTTCAATTTTTCTTTTGATGCTATTTAGTTACCATTTCAAATTTTTAAGTTCATTTTGCTTCTCAAGTCAATAGGATTGACAAAATTAACAGAAACTCTGATGTTGCCATTTTGTTGGATTTGTGAAAAGAATCTTGTCATGTGAATTACCTGTATAGAAATACTTATTTCATGTTTTAAATAGATTTTTTAAATTGCATAAGATTGAAGCTGCTAGTGCATCCCATTAATATCCCCATTAGCACAGATAGCCCAATATTATTGCTGTTATATTAACTATTTTTTGCTGCCAGGCAAAACTAAACCGATTCCAATTTACAAAATAAAAGATTTGCTGTTCATAGTAAGAACAATATCAAATTTCTCACAGAAAAATAATGGATACTTCCCACAGGGTTACCCAAGTCTTGACAAAACTGTTAACAGGAAAAGAATTCAAGTGTAGCATATTGCTTTGAATAGCACCCATCTGAATCGTAAAAGTAGAAGTTTCTGCTGTACCTGTTTCACACTAGCTCCTGGATAATTCACATTTCTGAGGGCTCCCTCTCTTACCCAAATTTGTCTTCTACTCTAGGCAAGGTCTTCATCTGTCAGCAGCTCATTAGCTAGGGTTTATTGAATGGGTTGCAGAAGCTATTCCAAATTTTTGCCATCACAACGACTTATAGTTAGAGTGTTACCAAATATCTCCTAAATGGAAGTAATTTCTTAAATTTTTATAGAACATGACTACTTGCAATTCTGCAAATACACTTTCATGTAGATACAAAACATTATGTGTACTGTCTAAATTTGAAGTGATTCAAGTAATTAAATTCAACTATTATGTGAAATTCAATAAATATGGGCTATATTAGCTTAATTATAGTAATATTTTGCTGAGATTTATGATTAGAGCAAAAGTGCACAAAGAAATGGTTTTGTCTCTATAAAACTATATCTAGACTACAACAAGTTCATAAAGGTCCTCCATTAGCTCTAAAAGACAATCAACTGAGCAGGAAATAGTCTTGTCACATAATTCAGTAGTGACATGGGTCCTGACACTCAGGATCTGCCTGAATTAGCACTGAGAACTAAATAATGTACCTATTCATTACAACATCTCATTTAAATAATAGGGGAAAATCCCTAATACCAAACTAAATACTAAATAGTTATTTTATGCTAGTCATTTAAATGGAAACGATAGGAATAAAGATGCCAAAAGAAAGCATTTTTAAAAATAAGATCCTGAATTTGACTCATCCCAGAAAGCAGGTAAAGTCATCTCTGATGACATGTAAAATATTTTTTCAATATTTTTCCTTCACAAATTTTTTCATTTGCCTCCTTGGTTTTACACCTTCAGCCTCTTGATTTCTTTCCAGAATGTGCTCTTACAATGAAATATGTAAGCAATCCCTCTTCAATTACAGTGATACATTTAAAAGAATTGGTGAAATAAAATGCTCCTGATTTTAGTATCGAAAGAGATAAAAAACGGTAGAGGTATTGCAACATGAATGATAATTTCAGGAGATGATTCCAAGTAGAAGCACAGTGTTAAACTGAACACTTAGACCTCTTAAGCTGACCATTGCAGATGGTGTTTGAATTCAATATTTAAATGCTAAATAGCCCTGACAAAGCAATTGAATACCAAGTATTGCACATGCAATGGTAATGGATACAATTTAAAAAAAAAAGAAATATTAAATGAAAGGTTCCATTTTAAAGGATGGAAAACTTTTTTTTTGGGGGGGTATTCAAGTGTACTATGAAGATTTTCAATATCTACTAATATCAATGTCTTATTAAGTATATTCTGCAGTTGGTTAATCAGACTCTCAACCTGCACCTCTTTGCCTCTCATTTGGTGAAACAATATAAATAGCTTGTACACCAATCATAAAAAACTGCTGGGCTGGTCTCTCAGCTTTGCTCACCTCCTCTAAGCACCTCAAACCCCAAATCCCTGGAATTTAGTTCTCCTCTATCCCCTCACTCATTGAAAGCAGATCCTGAACTTTTTTTTAAACTGTTAGTGGGATTCTAATGTACACGTTTTCTTCTTTCCCCTAAATGCCACACATCAAGAAAAAGACAAGGAATGCTACAATAAGAACAATACTACCAATAAGGACAAAGTCAAACTTGCATGAAAATCCCCATGCTTATATCAGTGTTCATTTGGTAAGCCACCTGTTTGCAAGAAGCATGTGTGCTTATAAGCCCTTCAAACAGTAGTATCCTACTTCAATCTAAAGAAACCAATTCTAATCTGCTTCCACTGACCTACTGCAAGGACTGTGAAGTTCAAGATAAAAATGCAGCCCTGCCAGCCAGGCTGTCCTAAGATATATAATAGTTATTCTCTGAAGACAACTTAAAGATAATGAAGTGAGACTGTAAGAGGTTCTTCCAGTAGTCTCCTTACTTCCAACTCTAAACTTAAATTCAAGAATTTATGGATTTCGACCCTTATGACCATTCCTCTTATTGCCCTGTTATTATCAGAAGTACAGGAAATTTCAAACTATCAGTAATAAAATTAAGATGAAAATGAATAACTTAATTTTTATTTATTCTAGATGTTTTCCTAAGCAATTATTCCACTGATGGGAATTTTTAATCACTCTGTCACAATAAGTGAAATGAATGAAGGCAAACAATTTTAAATAATAGAACAAGAATCAATAAAAATACAAGCTTGGAGACAATGTAAAAGACAATCGAACTAGTTATAATATTTAAATTTTCCATAGCAATGCATTGAGCTCTTTCATCTAGAAATGTCAGTTCATCCATGAAAAGACATCTCAAAAACAGAGGACCCTTTTGCATGCAAAAAATACATATGAGACTTTAAAATCAATTCTGATACATTTTCATTCTTTGTGGGACTTTTAAAAAATGAGACTGGCCGCTGATGAACATTATGTGTTTTACATGAGCTGAGAATACGAAAACTGAAAAATACTTGCGTACACTGATTGACTAAAAAGAACAAAAGTGATGCAACATAGCTGAGATTTAAATAATAAGTACAGTAAACACATATGAATTTTATGATGATTGAAATATGTTAACTTAGTTTCTAGAACCAAACTCCTTAAGCTGGATGATTCCAAAATTAATTCACATTTTTCGGGCTCAGAATCTAAAACTTCATTTCTAAGTTAGACATCTCTGTATCCTGTAGCAAACTCACTATATTTAATCAGGTTCTCTTTTACTAAATAATTGGGTTTTGCAAGTTAATTTCTGGATATTGGAATTCCCCTGTCATTCAATTAAACAGTGCAAGGCTTACTCACTCTGTTAAGCCTGCCAGGTGGCTCTTAGCACTTGGCTTGGAATGAGTTACAGTCCATGCGCTCCAGCAGGAGCCAGGAAAAATAGAAGAAAGAGAACAATACTGCACAGGATGAGGGAGAGGTACAGAGGCAGCTGTGATGGAGGGAGAAAGGACACAGAACTGCAGGCAACCAGAAGTCATTGGCTTTTGTGCCCTGGGAGCAGCTTTCCAACAATTGAAGTTTGGAAGCTGGTATCCCTATCTTGTCAATAAGCTGGGCAGAAGGAAGAGCTTTTTAAAAAGAAAAGGAAGATAAATGCAGACTTAATGCAAAAGTACAGAGATGCAAAAGCAAAGAGAAATGAAGCATCCATTTCCTTTGAAAGGTATCCATCAGTAATGTTAAATCCTAAAACAACTCACTAGCCTATACTCACAACAAGTAAATTCAGTTTGCCTTTGCCTAACCTAAACCTTGTAAAAAAAAGAGGATGCAAAAGGCAAAAAAATTTCCAAACAACTTCCTTGCCACAACTTTAAAAACCCTAGCTCTGTCAAGGACAGCGAAAAGTTCTTTTGGATGCACAAATCTGACAGTCAATGAAAACTGGGCTTTCTCAAGCTGAATTTTCTGTCCCATATCATTCAACAAAGGGATTGTACTCCCTTCAGTTTAGTCATTTCTAGTTTCCATTAACTTGGGAGAGATTACATCATTAGATATTTGCAAAAAATACTGTATATCTTGTTCACATTTTAATAATAAGAAAACATATTAACAGGAATAAAATCAATTTTTGTAGTCCACAGTGATAGTGGATGATAATACTAACAAACATCTTTTAAACACAGACACTCAACAAGAAGGAAAACAAAACAAAAAAAGAGGTCAGATCAGTGGCTTTCAATAGCAATCTGCGGAGTTTGGCCAATGAAAGAACTGTGAATTGTTTTGTTCCTATTTTAAGGTAATAAAATTGCTGTTTCCCAGCACAAAGTACAATAGAGAGCTTTTTGTCTATCTTCAGTTTATTTTTCTTATTGCTTGAGAAAACAAAGTAAGGTCCACACCTTCTGTTATTGAGGCAATCTCAACTATACTTCCTTTCATCTACAAATGCATCATTTAATCCGCTGTAATCAATAACATTGATTACATCAATGTTAAACTAACAGGAACTGAATAAAATGAATGTCACATCTTCTATCAAGGAAAAAGTACAAACACAATAAGCTTCAAAATTAATTTACACTGCATTTGCAAAAATAAAACCAATGCAGTATTAGCAATTATACTTAAAAATATAAAATCATGTCAACATTTAAAAAAATCACAGATTGGTTTATATTCCTATTACAGTGCTTGAACTAGGAAGGCACATGCTGTACTAAAGAGCTGTTGCAAAGCTTTCTCTTCCAGTGAACATTTTTGCCTTTCATAACCCAAAGAGACAAAGCAATGCTTCCTCTGTAGTTTTTTTACTTTCTGCACAGTCTAACCCTCAGACTACAGAGTCCCAAAATACCATGAGACCTAAACAGAAGTTATTTTAGGCCAAAATTGTAGTATTTAATTGACTGGAACTCAGAAACTAATTACAGATTTGCATGAGACTTCACAGAAAAATCAAGCTTTAATGAAAGGCTGTTTGCTGGAAAAATAGGGGAAGGCATTTTTTCCCATGAAAGAGAGGAAATGAGTTACTGCTAAGAGTATAAGAGAAAATTAAAGCTTGTACATCTATACAGAAGTCAGCTCTGCCCAAAATTTGAGACAAATGAAATAAACAAATATACAATCAATAATTGAAATTAATTAATTATAATTTATGGGAAAAGAAATGTCACCTTTTGGATACACAAATTTTCTGATCCATAGGAATTTTCTCTTTTCCATTTTAGATTTCAGGATCAATCCAAGTGTCAATTTCAGCTCAATCAATTCAGCCTAGAAAACCACCAACTTTGAATTCTAGCTGTCACGTTTAAAGACTCTCTTGGTATTCATACACATTTATAATGTATATTCATAGAATCACAGAATATTAGGAGTTGGAAGAGACCCACAAGGATAGGATCAAATCCAGCTCCTGGCCATGTGCAAGACAATCTCCATGTGTCTGAAAACATTGTCCAAACACTTGAACTCTCTCAGGCTGGTGCTGTGACCACTTCCCTGGGGAGCCTGTTCTAGTGCCTGACCACCTTCTGTTTGAAGAACCTTTTTCTGATGTCCAACCTAAACCTCCCCTGGCACAGCTTCAGGCCATTCCCTCAGGTCCTGTCACTGGTCACCAGAGAGAAGAGATCAGTGCTGCCTCTTCTCCTCCCGTACAACAAGGAAAGTGTAACTGCAGTGAGGTCTCCTCTCAGTCTCCTCCAGGCTGAACAGACCAGGAGACCCCAGCTGCTCCTCATACAGCTTCCCCTCAAGGCCCTTCACCTAGGCTGGGGCTCTCCTTTAGATGCTCTCTAACAGCTCTATAGTCCTGTTGAATTGTAGTGCCCAAAACTGCACAAAGTAATCGAGGTGAGGCTACCTCAGTCAGTGCAGAGTAGAGTGCAAAAATCACAACACTTGACTGACTGGCAATTCATCTATTTAAAATCAGCAAGGACAATTTTCATGGCAATATCTAGATTTTTTTACTCAATATACAAAAAGGTAGGATGTTTATTGCAATTTGTTTCCTCTTTGGTTTGACAGAATTACAATTTTCCCCTACCTCCTGTGTCATAAATACCTGTTGCTCAGCAGTTCCCAAATGCAAGTGCTTTACAAAGCATGAATGGTGCTTCACAAAGTATGAATGTTATTGGAAGTGCAGAAACCTAGTTCAAAACTCACCTGGAACATTGATAAACACTCACTTTTTCAATAGTTGAATTAGTGGCATGCCTAGAAACAATTGAGAAATAATTGATGGATGCATATGTTAGATGTGAGGAGTGTAATTATTATTAGTTCCATATATGAGTTAGTCTAAACATTAACAAGGAAGTAGTCATTTATCACAAAATGCAGGACTTCTTTTAAGCACTAAGAAAAAGTTTGTAAAAAAGTTTGGGCAGGAAGAATTTAAAGCAAAGAATCAAGGAAACAATTTGCAGTTGAGGAATGGAGCCTTTGGAAATGAGCCCTTCTGAAAACAGGAGCATGCATATGTACAGATGTTTTCTACTGGAAGAAAAGGACATAAGATCAAGAAGAAAATTAAATGTGTGGCTAATGATAACTATTGACTATTAATTCAAAACCTTAATAATATAATGGTGTTTTTTTCATTTGTCAGGAGCCTTTGCATGTGTTTATTTTTACTACGTATAACTTGTGATGATGGCAATCCTGTCAGAAGAAAAGATCTAAAACCTTTAATAAAGTTAAAAGATTACCAGTATTAAGTTTAATTTGGAGATATATGGCTAGGGAAATGAACTTAAATTATAGTAGAGTACAGCTAGGACTTTCAGATTTGATAAACTTCAATATTCCTTCAATGAACTTTACAAATCAAAGAGAACTGTTAACACTTGGTATTTGAAATTAATTCATAGATAGTATTTTTGCTGTTCAAAAATATTTCTTACTTCCTTTTATTTTTTTTACCATTTCCATTTTATTTCAGTATATTATTAAACATACATTACAGTATCGTTATATGGAAATATAAGGAAAAATGCACTATGGAAGCAAGCTGAAGTGTTATCATAAATCACTGATTCTGTTCAAAATCAAAAACTGGTACTGGCTTTTTTATAAGTTTTGTTACAAATGAAAACACTGCAGAGCAGATTATATAAAAACTCTAAGTGGATTTTTCAGTCCTACTTTAAAAAATTGCTCTTTTCTAGAAGTTACATACTCACAGATAATATACAATAGCCTAAAAAGAATCAAATTTATGTTTCTAAGAAATTGAAATAATGTTCTAAAGAAATCTGCCAATATTGTGATCCGGTATATCTAAAATCATATAGAGCTAATATTCATTGAGAACTACCACAGATGACTTTATGAATATACCACATTTTATTTAGTATCTAGGTGACCAAAAGAATCTGTCAGGCAGTGCTATTATTTGACTATTACTAGACATATCTAATGTGCATTTTCCCACAGCAGCTCTCACAGTGCTGTGCTGTACTGGCACCTGGAAAGGGGCTGATAACACCCCAGTGTTTCGGTACTGCTGGGCAGGGCTGGCACAGCCTCAGGGCTGTCTCTCAGCATTCCCCATCAAGGGGCAGGATCCTGGGAGGGGACAAAAGCAGGCCATCTGACCCAAACTGACCAGAGGCCTATCCCATAGCATGTGACATCAGCTCAGATATAAAAGCTAAAAAAAAAACCCAAAAAACAGAGGTGTAATGGGGGGTGTTTATTTGTAATTATTGTCTTTTGGAGCAACTTCTCCACGTACTGCTTCCCAGGAAGTGTCCAAACATAGCTCATGGATGGGAAGTAGAGAACAAAACCTCTTACTTCTTTCTCTTTGTTTGTGAATGTACAACCTTTCTCTTTCACTCTAGTAAACTGCCGTTTCTCAACCTACAAGCTCTTTCCCATCTTATTTTTTCCCCCAAGTCAGCTGGGAAGGGGAAGTGACAGAGCAGCTTGATGGGCACGTGGCACCGAAGGTGAATCCTTCACAGCCATTCACATTTAAATCAAAATGCACTGACACTGTTCTGCAAGTGCCACACAAAGATCCAAAAGAAACAGCAGGATGTGATTGGCTGTTTCAGAAAAGAGTGTATGGAAAAATATGTAAGGAGTCAGTCTCCTCTTCCCCTTCCCTGATTAGAAAACAGCCACAAAGTCTGCATAGAAAATTCCCCTGTGAAAGTACTCTTTCAAGTTAGACTACTTAGGAAAAATGGGGCCTCCTTTTTCACTGTAATTGATGGTCAGTTTCCCATGTTATAATTTGTTCAAATTCTTTGAGCCATCCCACAATGTAAAGTCATAGCAAGACTTCTGCAGCATGAAAAAGTCAGCTTGTCATTAAAATCTTCATAGTGTGCAAGTTTCATAATAGAGCTAACAGCTTTTTCTGAATGAAAAAATAAAAAAGAAGTAATAATTTCTAGAATTTCAATCTTTTGAGAAAAAAAGGTACAAAATTCAGGAAAACAGTCCACCACAAATGCTAAGCAAAACTTTGGCATTTCTTCTAACTCCATTAGCCATCTAGTACGTGGTGTTTCCTCTTACTATTCATCACAAGTATCCTCTTTATCAAAATCACTAATCTTCTTTCAGCAGTTTTGCAACACTAAATTCTTAAAGTGCTTTTATGAATTTTAATTAATCTTCAACATAAATAATCCAAGGCGGGCAGGTATTATTCTTAATTTACAAATGAGAGAGACAGAATATAGAGAAGTGACCTTGTGAAAGTTTGTACAGAAAAAAATCTGAACAGAAGCCACGTTTACATCTCAGGGATTCCTTTCAAAGTCTAGCAGCCATAATTCCTTTTTGCATTTCTTGCTCATATTTTCCAAACCCACCAGATGTTTGTGTTAACTTATTTTCAAAATTATATCAATTTCTGGGCTAGCAGATACAGACCTTTCTACTCTGTAATCAGTAAAAGTTGTTCGGGTTGTATTTCCATCTCATCTCTCTAAAGACATAAATATTTATTTTCCTAATCACTTCTTCAGATCCTCTGAGCTCATACATAAAGGGAAATATCAGATTGCAGTTTCTGCTAACTGATGAAGCCATTTTACTGTGCTGGGATTTGTCTGTGGCTGCATGTTGCTTTCTAAACAATTGAGTTCAGGAATTGATCCAATATGCCTAATGTGTTATCTCACTGGCACAAGATAAGTTTATATTTTTCTATTCAGCAGTGAAAAGATCATAAGCAAGTCAGTAGCTTTTGAGCTAGTTTTGAGAAAAGAATATATTTCCTCCTCTAATATAATGGTTTGTTGGGCACTTACTGTTTTAGTGGTCAGTAAACTCTTCAAAATTGTGTTTTGTGAAGTGACAATCACCCACCTTGCTCTCTGTCTCCTTCATATTTTCATATAAGTTTATTTAATCTGAAAAACAGATTAAATAATGTGATAACACCACAAATAGGGAAAATACTATTACTAAAAAAATTCAGTCAAATTCTGAGGTATATTTCAGTTACAATAGTTCTGAAAGTTGTGTTCATGATTATTCTGTTATCTAATTCGTGAAACTCTTTTCTTTAATGAGTTCTAGGGCCAAGTGATCTTTTTGTCAAAAACTCTTTGTCTCCTGCTTTATGCCTATGATGAAACCACATTTTTTTTCAGGTAGCATCAGCAAAATAATCATCAAAAAGACATCATGATACTGCTCAAATCCACAAGAAGACCACTTGGTGAAGTGAGATGAAGAACAAAGACATTGGAAAGAAAGAGAAGAGAGAGAGGAAAATTGATGTTTAATGCTCTGAGCATCAAGATGTTCATTTCAGAAAGTGTCTGTCTGGAACTTTTCTCTCCTCCTTTCTTGCATACAAAGTCACTTCCCCATTTCCTCTACCAACTTGTCACAGCAGGAAAACCAGGAGCAGACAATCCTTAAAAACAGCACTGGCAGGTGCTGCTCTCCAGAACTGAAAGAATGTTATAGTCCCAAAAGTCTTTAGTGAAGGTCGGTCTCAGGGGCTATAAAACACATTCCAACACACTGGAACAACCCTCTTATATAAAGGATAAAAAACCAACCAACAAAACTGCTGTCACTGCAAGGAAGAGTAACTCACATATTTCCAATAAGCAGCAAAATCTTAGAGTATTTGTGCTGTAACTGGGGACATTAGTGCAATGTCTGCTCTAACAATGTGCTTGCTGTTTAGGAGCAATTGTCACCTGAGCAATTTAGTACACATCCAGCAGACCATCTTCCCCAGGTTCAGAACTTGTGTGTGGAGATGCAGCCATGCAGACTGATAATGCTTTAATCTAAGCATTTTATAAATCAAGCAGGATATTTTCTTGCCTTAGTGAAAGTCAAGTAGTGCTGACTTTGGTGTTGTGTTTTATTAGAAATTAAATCCTCTTTAAACATGCAACACTTTGTGAACAAGGTAGTTTACTCAATAGCAATGTTACTCAGCTAACCCAAGATAAAATGGTAACAAGGTGTGTAAATTGAAACTATTTACCTAATTTGTTGGCGAGGGAATCTCTGTTATTCTCAGCTGTGAGACCAAGCCAAACTTCTGTGTGCATTAAAATAAGTCATGCTTTAATATTAGAAGCAATGTCAGAAAAAGGTAAACTAAACACACTTAATTTAGGTCTCCCAATCTTAAAGTTTTTTAAGCAGCTTCCAAAATGGGTAACATATATAACTTATCAAAACCTTTATGATGAGACATATTTGCAAGCATATTTTTAAAATTTAGTCTACAATTAAAAAAAATTAAAATCAATACAATATTTTTCTTGCTTGCGTCAGAGTATCTGGTATTGTATTCTAGAACCCACTGTGGCTGATTTTTTCAGCTCAATTCTCTAATTCATTTCCTCAAGTGTCCTGATAAAATCCATTCTTGCTATAACAGTTTGCTGACATTAGTCTTCAACCAAATTCTTATTTTGACATGCCATCAGCAATACAGAGAAAGTGAAAGCAGACTGCTGAAAGCCATAAATTATCTGTAGGTCTACCTGCACAAAGCATTTTGTCATTCTGCCCAGACCAAAGAAGTCTGCGACATGTATCAGTTGTAATTCAAGGTGACCTCCATCCCTGCACTGTGTTACTCCCCACTCATGTAAAAATTAGATGTTCCATTCCCATCTTCATGTCATAACTATGGCCTATGAATATTATACCTACTTGAAAAATGCCATCGATTCCCAGGGGACAAGCATGGACATTAACATTCTTGTCAAAGAGATTATTGGATTTTCAATCCACTAAATACAGAAAGAAATCTCAAGCAGATTGGTTTTGCCTCAGGTATGTATTCTGGTCATGGAGGTCATTTTTTTTTTTTATGCCTTGCATTTGATTACTGCAATATATCTTAGAATATACAGCAAAAAGGAAAAGAAAGAAGTCTGGAGTTGCTCAAACATCATATACATATAAATATCACTTTTGAGTATTCAGGATTTACTTCATGTT
Source organism: Petroica traversi (assembly GCA_025920805.1). Lineage (NCBI taxonomy): Eukaryota > Metazoa > Chordata > Aves > Passeriformes > Petroicidae > Petroica > Petroica traversi. The sequence continues at coordinate 1,032,345 of JAHLSL010000020.1, forward strand.
TTAAAATGCTCAAGTGAACTAAGATTATGTTTTTACTGTAGGCAGTAGCATAACTACAACCTTTGTAGACATACCCAAGCTAGTCTAAAATTAGCTGACTCCTGTGTGCTACCATTGTTGCCATAGCAGCCCAGAGCTCAGGATTTGTTATCAATGCCTCGACACAGTTTTGCAGCCACAGGGAGCCTCATGCACGTAAAGTGTGCGTAAGCCAAGGATTTTGAATATAGGTTTGACCTGTCACATAATTAAATGTAATGTTATAATTTTTAAATACCTGTGGGTCATTCCTGACTGAATTCCTGTCTGGATTCAGTTCTCACAGCTACATGGCTTACTGAACAATTTTATAAACTATTCTGAATACCAAAAGTTCACTATTTTAGCCTGAGTTTTCATTTAAAAAAACAAACAAAACAAAACAAGTCCCCACTGCCATTTTTTTTTCTTTTCTAGACTGACTGTTACCAAAAAAAAAAAAAAAAGACTAAGTAATAAATTAGTCTAAATGTAGTCCTCCACACACAGAGATCTTTACTGATTTAAGCTCAAGTAAATTTAGTAGAACAGAGCTACATCCATTCTAATTATAAATAAATAGATGAGTCTATCTGTAGGAGGCCAAGAGAGCAGAAATGTTTAAATTTTTTTAGTTATTTTGATTTTCCAGTTTCTAAGAGTCAATACTCTTGGGATAACTTGGTTTGCTTTGCCTAGGAAATTTAAGTACCTTACCAGTAACCAATACTGCATTATAAGAAGTTTCGAGTCCCATATGCTCTTGGTAGAAACATGATATTTATTTTTTTTGTATCATTCCAGAAAAGGAAGCTCCAATACAATCTTGCTGAAATATTCTTAGTGGTATAAAATCAGGGCTGCATAAACAGAATTAATATGAAATCAGGAACATATAAATAGAGTTTTTAATATTTCCTGATGATTTCAGGAAATACTTAATATTGCCATTTCAGCTTAAAAAGACCAGTCTTGGAGAAAACACAGAAGCTGATTTTCAGTAAACAGAAATAGTAAGATGAATTTTGGATATAGCAATTAAAAGGTGTTACCCTTTTAATTAAGCAAAACTACTCTTTCTTTTCCCCTTAACCTTGCAATTACTGCTATTGCACAGCTAACTCAGTGGCAAAAAAGCCTTAAAATTTTTGAATCATATGGCAGGAACAGAAAATGTTAAAGAGTAAGGAAACTATATCTACCACATCTCAGGATGCATCCTTGAATTTCATACAGGTCTAGCAAGACCTTTAGAAACATGAAGTTATCCGAAAGATTCACAGATTCTTAAGAATAATTTTACACATTGTAGGAAGAAATCTGAGCTCCCCAAGGAAGCTCATAACTTGCACCTAAATTTTTCTTTGCAGATCTATTGCCTCTGGATTTTAGTCTGAGATACAGTCATCTTGCCCTGAAAAGAAACAGCACTTTGATTTTCCATCCTGCAATAGAGACTTTCACACAAAGGCACCATCCTTCATGTGGCAAGTGAAAAACCTGGTGGAATTGCAGACAAAAATTGATGTGGAGAAGAAAAAAATAGAGATAGGTTTACCTTCTAATTCAAGAACTTCCTCCTCTATTAGAGAAAAAAAGATTGGAATATGGCAAAATCTAAGATAACCTACAAGACCAAAGCTATTCCCTGTGTCCTCTGTATTCTGGTTGCACTAGGAGTTCAAGCAGCACTACAAACACATCACAAACACAAAGATGCAATAGAGAATAGAAGAAGTGTGGCATTTGAAAATACAAACAGTTTTTTCTGGTATATTTATTAACTCAAAAATAAAGAGTGGTTTCTTTTTTACTTTTACAAAATTTGTTTTTAAAGTTTTAGGTAATATTAAATAAGTCTCATTGGTACGATATGAAATACCTTACTTGTGTTATCACTCTTTCATTTTCTGTTTCCCAAGGGTAGGGTATCTTCTGTCATTTGTAGCAACAATCATTCACTTCTCTCAGGTATAGGAATATTTATTCATTCCTATGGATTTATCATGGCATTAATAGTCTGAAATCCTTTGCTTTGGATTAAAAGAGTTCCCTAAAATTTTTTACTGTGTTTTCTTTCCCTTGTCTTTGTATTATGAAGATTCATTTTAATAAATTCCAGTTTGAGTCAGGTAAGAGCATTTTGTCTCATTATTTTTATTTATGGATATTATTCAGGATCTAGCAAGGATTAATGTGATAAGAGGAGTTAATTTAGATAACCTTAACAGTGATTACTGAACAAGATAAAACATCTAATGCAATCAATATTAAGCATTTGGTTGGCTATCTCTTTTAGGCTTTCTACTGAACACTTGGCTTAAGTCTTAAAGAGAACATTTAGACAACTAATACCTTAAATAAGCTGACAATGATGAAGCAATTAGAAGAAGAAATAAAAACAAGATAGATCTTTGCTATCTTATATTTCTGTGTTGCTCCCTTCCAAGCAAAAGGAAATTTCAGGCTTTTAATCAGCCAGAAATGCATTCCTCTCATTGTATACAGCAGAGTCCTTTTTCTTTTTGTCAAAGTACAGCACCAAATCTTCCTCACTTGACAAATGCTTTCTTTTAAGGGAAAAGGAAGAACTAAGACATATATATGGATCACTTCTCTATGTGGTATCGAAATTTTTTTGTAGATAGCTTCTTATGATTTATTTTCAGTACAAATCAGACATGAGAGTTTGATTCAGAGATTTTTTGGGGAATACAACACTGCAAAGCCAGTAGGTTTTCCTGTAACATATATAGTGGTTATGGTGCTGCAATAAACTCCAGCAATCCATAGCAGCAATAATCTGGGGTGGTTTGCCCTTTATATCTGTGCAATTCTCTTTTGGTGAGGATGAAATGAAAGAGTCAAAAAGATTGAACAAAGATGCTCAGCTCTCTGACAGCTTTCCAAGGATGCTGACATTCTCCATCTCTTTCTTTAAATCATGCTTACTATTTGCAATATGCCTGTATACTTTCTAAGTACTATGAGAACAACAAAATAAAAACAGTTTATAATTTAAAATTATGTCTTTTTTTTTTTTAACAGATACAGCAGGGAAGCTAGAAAGGAGACAGAGTTTGGGCAAGAATAAACTTTCAGATAATTGCAGGGATAGGCTTTAGTGCCCTTCATGACCTCATCATATTCCGTATTCTGAATATCCACCTGTGCCTACATATGCAGAAGCACTTGGACAATTGATATTTTGGTCTGTGCATCAAGGAGAAGCAGGAGTGTCCATGCTCCAACAGCAAGGATACTCCAGGAACCAAGAACCACCATAGAACAGACAGAGCCCTCAAGAACAAGATCCGAGTCTCACTGTATCCAAGCAGGCTGGAATTGAGTAGCTATTCAGGGAGATCAGGACAAACAGCAGAAGACAATTAAAAACAGGACTGAGGACAAAGTAACCTTCAATGTAATGTATGGTTCATTCAGGAAAATCAGTCAGCAAGCTAAGCCAGATCTAACACAGTTTAGAAAAGATCTCCATGCCCAGGAAATAAATGAAACTCCTACAGAATGTATAGGTGGATGCCTCAGTTGAAGCTGGTCAAGATGGTTAAGATTTAATAGCATGCTCAAGACCCTGACAAAATGCCATTCACAATGACAATATCATTTCAAGAGGTTTGATTTTTGTTTCCATATGTTAATTTGTATGACAGCAGTACTGATATGGATTTAAAGTTGGAAAAAAAGTCTTCAGTTCAAGTTTATGGAGGTGACAATAATATGAAAGAAACTTGTGAAGAGCTCTTCTTTTTATGAAAGCAGATACCTAAAATTGTGTCCATAAAGAGAGCTTTGAGGATTTTTTCAGTTCTAATGCAGTTTCTCATGTGAAGAGGTCAGCCCAGCAGTACAGACAGTCTAACATCTCACTAGGCTAATGCCTGTGACATCAGAAGTCTATGAGAATTCAGCTAGTCTAGGATTGTACCTTCCATGTAAGTCTGAGAACATGAACCATATATGAGCACACTAAATATGAACAGATATATGCACAGATGACAATGTGTTGCTTGGCTAACCAGAATTACAGCTTCGTGAATCAGGTAATTTTATATCAATAAATTTGTTTTTATTTATATGGGTTTAGACGACCTTATGCACCCAAAGGTAAATAAAGAGATTGAGAAGGAACCAGAGAAATGAAAATTTAAAAAAAAAATCTGAAACAAAGCGTAATCAAGAAAAGCCAATGGGATGACATGAAGTGCTGGGAAATGGCCTGAAGCTTGCCCAATTGATCACTGAAATCACAAGATTTCAATGAAAGGGAGAATTTCCTTTCAGGAAAGGGAATGAAATCTTGAGAACACAGGACAAAGAGAACAAACACTCTGACAAGGAGATATGATCAAATCAAAATGCGATTGAAAAAAACCTAGAAAATTCACGAATGCACTGACTACATCCAAATGCACTCAGATGAACTGAGATGCAGTTGAAAGCACCAAAGTTTGCCAAAATTATTCCCATTGAAATCCCTAAATAAGGGAAGAAAGGCAAACAAAGAGATCGAGAAGAAAACAGAGAAATGAAAATTTTAAAAACAAAATTCTCAAACAAAGCAAAAACAAGAAAAGCCAATGAGATGTCATGAAGTGCAGGGAAATGGCCCAAAGCTTGCCCAACTGCTCCTCATTGAATTCACAGTATTTCTCTTTTGTGACCCAAGGATCTGATGAGACAAACACTGGGTGCCAGTTACAAGAGGTTGCCTTTCTGTTTTAAGCCTGAGAAGTAGATATTTTTGCCACTTAGTCAACCTTATTAATTTATGATTAATTGGCAGATCTCTAAAAGAAATACTGCTGGAAGTGTCACTAAAATTTTTTGTTGTTTTGTTTTTGTTATTTTTCATTCTGTCTAATAAACATTTATTGTCAAGTAGAGGAAAACAAGTAGATTTTAGAACAAATCTGTGGAAAAACTCAAGGCTAATCAATTACAGGGTCTGGTAAGGCAGTTTCCAGGAGGTCTCAGCTAAGTTGAAGTTGCTGTTTGAGAGGAAGCTGACATGAAAATTTATTCTGTCATCTGATCATTTTGCCTTGGGCTCAAAAGGTTATCAACTGTTAGAAGCTTTCTGTGAAGAGGGGAATATTTTCCATGAGCTTTCCTGATAGAGATTAGTGACAATCCTTCTGTAGCTGAAACCATGGTATCAAATAGTTTTTGCAATTATTTCAATAACAGAGATTTTGTAGCACTCTTCACCTTTCGTCACACCTACTGAGGACACAGGCAAGAACTCACATAGTGGATTTTAAGACTGCCTTCAAATTATTTCAGATGTTGACCAATATTCATCCACATGAAAACCTCTGTTCCGTTCCCCTTCAATTAAAAACACACACAGCATTCTGCTCTGCTGGTTCCCGGGTTCTAGCTACTTTCTTTCCTGCCTTAACACAGGCAACACTTCTAGCTGATTAAGGAAATAGATGTTCATATTAAACATTTGGGACAAACATTATGATCCCCTGAGAGTCATAATGGAGGCTGAATGCAAGGCAGAACATTCTGTTTCAAGTAAGAACATGCATTTATTTTTCTTCTGCCTCACAAACTCTATCCTAATTATACCTGGGCATAAACACGGCACCAGCAAGAGGTGGAGTTCTGATTTCATCTGAACTTTTCAGTAGGCAATATTCTCTAAGAAAAAATACCTCAAAAAAACCCATAAAGGTTTAATTTTCACTCCTGATCAGACCAGAGGGAGAGAAAACAACAGAATAAGAGATTTTGCTGTCTGACAAAACAGACTTGTACCTGCAGAATAAAAATAGGCTGACTACTGTGCAGACAACTCAGACATGCCAGTTTGGTCAGCATGATGCACCCTGCACCACTCAGAGAACAGCAGGGGACTCATGAATTTTCACTGCCTTCCCAAAGTGCCCATCTCAGCCAGACTATTAAATCTATTTTAACCATAATCTCCCCGTTAACCATCCACCCACGCAACACTGGCTACCGGTCCTCATGCGAGATGCACATGGATGAAATGTAACATTGCCCTTTGCAAGAAGAGCTTCTTCTGTCAGTTTTCATTTCCAATACAGGGTGTTTCTCAGAGTGTTTCTAAACATGTGGTAGCAGAAAACAGTGAAGAAATAACAAGGCACCAAATATCCTATAAATCTTTAAATCATATAGCAACATTTCTAACTCACACTTAAGAGTACCATGTATTATTTAAACACTTTAAAAGTAGTAACCTCTATGTACATATATGTATTTTGCATTCTTAAACTATTGTTTAGGCATTCTGTATTTAAATATTGATTTCATGGAGCATATCCCTGGAGCACTTTCTCCCTGAGCTCCTAGAATTAATAGATTACAGGATCAGTGAGATCTTATGCAAGTTTTATTATGTTCTTGGAGAAGCAAAATCTAATTTTGGTAAAAATTCCAACCTCGGATCTGTATGTACATCTGCCGGACTATCTGGAATGGATGAGAACATTGAAAATTACACCCTTGCATATACAAATATACATTAAAGATGCTAAAAAGAGTACCTAAAACACAGACAGACATAATTTCTCCCTCCATCAATCTCACTAGTTTCCACTCCTCTGTCAAACTTTCTCTTTTTTCCCCTCCATTTTTTCCATTCTCCAGCCCATTTTTCCTTCTCCAGGTTTTATCCCCTTCTGACCCAGCTTTTGTGACTCTAGGTTTCCAAAGTCACCACCTACTGCTTTTCCTCCAACCAAAAGTCACTTGAAGCATTTGATTTTTCTGTTGCCTCAGTTATCAACAGAGGAAAGAGACTTCTGTCCTCCTTCCACCTGCTCTCCTGTCCAGCTCCTCAGTGGTATCAGAACATTGCCTTGTCTGCAGTGGGAGCTGCAAGAGAACTAAGGGCAATCGCTCCCTGCCATGAGCAGAATACCTCAAAGATTGTACTTCTAGGCAAAGCACACTGAATTTTTAGGCTTAGACACATTTGAATAGATTCCACACAAGCCAAAAGTCTTTTAGTCACAGAAACCACTGTACTGTAAAGTTTGAAATTCTCATTTCAAATCCTAAAATTATGCTGCATAGAACAACAGCAAATAATCTAGTAAGAATAAAATATATTTTGCGTATAAAATATGAAATAATAAAGACAGCATCAGATTTTTTTCTGAAATAAGATATTTGCAACCTGTCCTTGCAAAGACAACCTGTGAAGGGTTACATTCTTACAAAATAGTTAAACTTTAGGGCAGGTGCATGACATGTAAGCCATCAACCCTAATGTTTAGCATTTGGCAAAGTTACAAGAGAAAAAAGCCTCAGAGTGCTTTAACAAGAAATTAATGCTAATGGAGGATCACAGAGCTCACCCTTCCAGTAACACAGAGGTGGCTTTTATTCCTTGTAATCATTCTTAATTTACTTTAAAGTTTTGGGAAATAATTATGCCTGAATTTCTGTCATCTTGGCTGCTGCTTATCAGTAAGTGTCAAAAGATCACAGAGTTTATATTTGTAACTAGGATTTCACCTGTCATAGTGAGAAGCTACAAGCCATATAAGGGCCCTATGAGCTGTATATAAAAATATCCTTAAACTAATTGAAACAGTTAATTAATAATTTACTTCAAAATTATTATTTTATGATTATATTAAATGATATGTTTCTGAAAATGTTATTAGAAGAATAAGATGGAAACATTCTACTGAATGAAGAACAATTGGGCACTATAAAATACAGCCCACCTGTAAAGCATTGTCTCTACTTGATTTGAAACTGATCCATATATGATGTAAGCAATGATATTTTTAAAGTGCTGGTTTTTTAAGTAATGCATATGATATGTAGGACAATTAATTATGTCACAAATTATTTGCAACCATCATACAAGAAAGCTCAAGACGTGATTTAACAAAAGGGAGAGATACTTTCAAGCATGCAATCCCCTCTCCTTTCTCTCCTCCCAACACACCCTTGTGCAGAGAAATCAAGATATGATGAAAGAGGAGCAAAAAACCAGAGTTGTAAAGCAGAGAGTTTGGTAGCATAAAGGGACACGATGAGAAACAGAAGACAGAAAAATCAGGAAACTATTTATTAGGAGATAAATAAATGAATTATTTTGAAGATGAGAATTAATATTACAAAACCAATAGGTTGGAGAAAGTGAAATGGCAAAGGAATGGAAAGGGATGATGAAAGAAAATTCTCACAAGCAGTGTGTGTACTCTGAAGGACTGTTGAGTGATAGTGGGACACAGAGGACTAAAACAGATATTAAAAGGAAAATACATAATTCCCCTCACATTGTCTGTTAATACTAAATGAAAATTTTATTTCAAAAAACATATTGGCAATTAATTTGAAAATGTACACAAAATATATCCTTGGAACATTTTTGTATGTGCCTATAAACTTACTAGATGAATACTTGAATTGCAAGTACATGGTTTTAAGTTCTTCCTATAGATAATTAAGCTAGTAACCATCACTGCACATATCTGAAATCACAAACTACACTTGTTTCTGGTTGAAAAACATTTTTTAAACACTTTTAGAATGGCAGTTAAAACCTTGATCACTCTTTTGTTTCCATTAGTTAATTTCACACAGGAGAATTAAATAAATAGATTACAATATGTTGACTTGTATGGATTACCACTTCTTCAAAAAGGAGTTATTTTGAATCATAATGTTTCACAAAGTAATTATCTTTTTTTTCCCCTGCAATTACAGATCTTTAGGTAATTGATTCTGATTGTCAATATATATGTATCAATCTTTTTTTCCATAATGTCTGTCATACCTGCACTATTTCTGTTTGCTCTCAGGGCCTGAAGTTTACACTCTTGCTTCCCAGGAGTAAAGTGTCCTGTGCTCAAGGACATCTCTCTAATGTGGCACTAATCCAAATTCTCACTAGTCCGAAGGAAGAGCTGTTCAAGCAAAGACCTTAAGAGTGTTTAAGGGAAGAGACCTGCCCCTGCTTCATTCAGGAGCTTCTTAAGGCCATCCCATGGATCTTTGTTTCTGTGCCTTGCCTTTACCCACAAACTTTTCTGATACAGGACTGGCACTGCAGCCATGAGGAAACATCACTGGACTGTGCCAGATCCTTGCCACGATCCCTGACCTGCAATAAAGAAAGCAACAAAAGCCAATCAGGCACAATGCCTGAACTCCATACAGTTCAAATAAACAGTTATTGCACATTTCTGAGTGTTATCTCTGGCACCATCCTGTAAACCTGAGCTGTAAAATTCTCTGCACCATTTTCATCTGATTCCCTGTTCCTTGCACTGCCTTTGCCTGCCTGTTTCCATTAAACAGAAGCTGCTACAAGAAATTGCCAATGGCAAATCCTCCCTTGCTTCCTTCCTGACAAATAGGCAGTGACACTCTTCCATCACAACACCTGGATATCCTTCCAGGCATCAGAACATCACCTGGATATCCTTCCAGGCATTTGAAGGATTATACCCTGAAGAGAGACTGAGAGACACCTGAGAGACTGTAACACTGAGCAAGAGAGAGAGAGAGTCTGTGCAGCTATCTCAGCAATTAATCAAAAACCAAATTCACCCACAAATGACTGAGGGAAACTGGAATGTTCTATACAATTGGGATATTTTCCACAAGTAGAAATAATATATTACAAAAACCTTAAAGGACATAGCTTACCACTCCTGTTTGTTCTGAAACTAGAGTCACAGGAACACCACACAACACATTAGTTGATCACTAATGTGTTGTGTGGGACCACAAACACACAAAACAGACCTGAAATTTTAATGGTGGTATTAAAACTGTGGTTTTTGTAATTTCTTGCAGTAAAAACCATGTGCTTTATTCCCTTTCCTTCTATATCATTCCCTTTCTTTCTGATGGATTATCAGTGATATGAAAGTCAGTGTTTGTTCAGGCAGCTGGAGCTCTGCAGTGCTGAAGTAGCAGCAGGATAGAGCATGACAGGAAAAGTGGTGACAATAATCTGATGAATATACAAGCTCCATTCTTCAATTTTTGACATGGATTTGATGCTAATTTTTTTTAAGTGTCGCATATTTAGAAGTTATGCACAAGATTAAATAGTATAACAAAGGATAATCTAAGGATAGTAACATAATAAGACAAAATCTCAAGGGTGAGAACTCATTAAATCCAAATTTATGGACATAAGTTAATGTTGTTAAGTTGATATCTGCTCCACAACAGCTAACATTTTCCAAATATTCCCAGTCCAAATTTTAACAACCTACAGTACAAACAGTAATCTCAGTAGGTTGAGGAAGAAATAAAAAGCTACCACTAAAATTTAAAGAACTTAATTCAATACCAATTTAACCACAAATATGCTTGCTGAGACCAAAATTGCCATTATCTGCGGCCGATGGCGCGGGCCGGACAACTGACCACAGGGACGGCCGGCGGCTCGGCGGCTTGTTCTGAGAGCTTCCTTTTCGTTAAGTCAGCTTCAGCTAGGGACTTCTTTTCCCCTTGCTGCGAGCCGGGCTTCCCTGGGATGGTGGCCGCAGTCCTAAAAACCGGAGAGCTGCTGAGAGAGAGAGTGTTCCTTTTCCCGGAGCCCCAAATCAGACACAGGACACGAGGGTCCGCTCTGCTTGGGCTCAGGGGCAAAAGACCCTGGAATAGCCCAACATTCAGACTTTTATTCTGAGGGTTACAACTTATCTCATAACGGTACAGGGGAGGACACGGAGAAGGGTCGAAGGTCAGGATGCAGTCAGGAAGGAGAAAGGGAGGAAAGAGTGAGACACAAGATACTATTGTTAACTGAGTGTAGGTGGGGGGAGTTCGACTCCCTTTCCAAGGCCAAACTTAACTCTGCCTTCAGAGGGGCCTCACTTTCTAGGCCCCCAGAAATTCTTCAGGGGATATGTCATTCTCTGAGCTTGAACCACCGCTACAATTATCTATCTATTTAATTATTTATTTAAAACCTGAATATATGAACTGAAAATGCCAAATGGGAATTCCATTTTTTATGGAAGTAAGATTAAATTATTACATCCTTCAAGTAGAGTATATAAGATATACGTTTTTATATCTTTTATTTTGAAAAAGTATTCTGTTGAGTTTCAAACAGCAGATAAAGAAAAGAACATATACTGCCCTTTGCAGGCAGGGCTCTATTTCCTTTAGGATCATTCCATTCCTCTCGCCTTGCTATGGAAGCGAAACAGAGCTTCCCAGCCCTGTGACCATCCTGGCACATTGCAGCTGCTTGGAATGAGCAGAGATGATGGTTGCACCTGCCCTGCAGCAGGAAGAGTAATCCACCAGCTGGAGGTCCAGGCTCCAGACTCACAGGAATGGTGAGCCCTCCAAGCCAGGGCAGGATTTTCAGCAGTGCCTGTAAGTCCCCAGGACAGAAGTAGAAAGAATAGGGGTATATCTCTGGTAGCACTTTTTAATTACCTTCCAGCCTCCAACCAGTACAAGGATTTCCTCAGCCAGATGTATCATTTAAAACATGTAGTTACCTTTAAGGTTTATCTCCTCCAAAAATTTGTCCAGCCTTCCCTTGAGCCCTTGTGAGCTTTTAGCACCTTCAGCAAACACGAGTATCTGTACAAGCCCCTGTATGAAGAAGCTAATACAGGCTTTCCAGATCTATACCCCTTCCCAAAGGAAAAGGTTTTAAGGCAAGAAAACTGAACTTGATTAAATAAAGAATTTGATGCCTGGGAAGGAGTTCAAGAAGTTTACTTTGAATTCTGAGTGTTAACTTGAAGCAGTTTAGAAACAGGCCTTAAATATTTTATTCTCCAAATGTTGTACCCACAAGACCAGATACTTTTTTATTATATTGGTTTTGCTTAACAACTCAACTTCATAATCACGGAGAACTGTAAACCATCTCTTTTCACATTAATTCTCACTCAGGAGTTTTGGTACTTTAGTATTTTCTGCCATTGCCATTTTTTCACAATATTTAGAATTACATATCTAATTCTAATTGGTTTTCCTTTTCTTCCACCTCATTTTATATACAAAAATGTCCTATAAATTATGCAACCTTTATCTATTTTCTAAAACATATTTTTACTACCATCATCTGTTCTATGGAAAGCTTTGTTTGGTTTTTTTTCTTCAATAAAAAGTCTTTTCCTCTCCCAAGAAACAAGCCTTATCTGGTGATTCACAGCTGAATTGACCATTTTATTCTTACCCAGAACATGTGAATCATCTCTTTATGGATCTATTTGCCATGCAGAGCAATACATTCTCTCATTTTCCCCGCCTTGCAGATGTTTCTGGAGCAAATTATATCCACTAATATTCTAATCATGTGAATTATCCCACTGAGTGTCTCATATGCCAATTGAGACACTGTTGTGATCATTAATTAAGATTTCAACTCTTCCTGTTTATTTCCCTTCTCAAATTAGTGCAGAAACAATTAAAATGTTTGGTGGATTGACATTCTATTATTGTGTTTGTCCTTCTTATGACCTTCTTAAAATCATCCCTAAACTCAAAAATTTGTTAGTAATTTTCCCCACTCATTATTGTATGGATATTTGGAATCTCTTTTGATCCTAGTTTAAACATTTTGTCATTAGTGAGTGACCAAGACTGTGTCTCAAAATGTTCAGGACAGCAGAACTGCATTTTACAGGTCACTGTTAATAAAGAAATTACCACAGGTCACAGAATGATTCCATTGCTCAAAATACTTATAATATCAAGTTACCTTCCAGTTTCCTCTTCTCTCCTATCCATGCACATGCGAGTAGAAATACAATATAAAAATATGTCAACTAGGTTTCCTGTATTAACATCACTTAATTCTTAGGAATTAGGAAATAAGACTTGGGAAATTCCTTTACGTGCTAACAACCCCAAGAGCAGATATCTCTCACTGAATACATTTGCTTGGACAAAATTCAACCTCATTATGTTATGGTGCATGTTATTAGCTCTCACATTTGCACCTGACAATTTTTTTAGGTGGCAGGTTGCTCTTACTGAAGCCAGGAAGTTTTAAACAGGTTCCTCTACAAGAAGAGTGAGAAAAAACAACAGCAAGAGCAGCCTGAAAAGGCCTGGAGGTAAAAAAATTAAAATCATTTGAGCTGCCTCTGTTCAGCTCTGCTAACAGGGCTATCAGGCAAGCCTTGCATTGTATGGTGGTGCTGGCACAGTTTCTGTCCCAACACCAGGAAGATTTCATCTTGGTTACAAAGGCAAAGATTCAAATGTGAGCCCCAGGTCAGGGCTTAAATTTCTACAGAAACACACTCAGAGAACCTGAGAAATGTGCAGAGTATTCTTTGAGGTGATCAACAGCAATCAGAGCTGTGGCAAGAATTACTGTGCAACAAGGCTTACTATTAGATTATTACTGTTTTGTAAGCACTGTCACAATAATGTTAATATAAGGTTGCAATTTCAATTATATTTCCAGATAAGGTTATTTCTTTGTATAAAGCTCTCTCCTGTATTTCTCCATGCAAGGCTTCAAACAGCAGACATTAGATGGCAGTTAGCTATTTCATTCATTTGGTTCCAAAGCACAAAGCTTTCAATTATTGTCTCCACCTAACAAATGCATCAATTACTCATTCCCAATCTTTTGCCATACTTCTGCGATTCTAAGGATTTTTAACCAGCATAATGAAGAGCAAGTATTTGACAATTTGTCCTAAAAAGTACCACCTTCTCTGTGATCTCCAAGGTGAACTCAAGTTCAATGAACTGTTGATGTATTTTGCCCTTTCTCTCATGTTTGTGTTAGTGTTCGTGTCACATACTTCTGAAATTCATGACAAGCTATTGCAGTTCTCAGATCTATTACTAAATATGAAATAGAATCAAAGCTCTCTGCTCTTCAGAAAATTCCAGGGCCACCTGACGGTTCCAGTGCATTGAGTGCTCTCCATCTGCATTCAGTATGAAGAAAAGAACCTATAAGAATGTATTTACACAACTTTTGCTCTTAATGCCGTTACTGTTTACTACAGCATATAAGACAAAACCAAAAGTAAGAAGAAAATACTCTAAAATGCTTCCTAAAGCAAGAAGAAAATATTCTAAATGGCCTCCATCTCCTACCTTACAGCAAGATATATAATAAAACAATATTCCATGTTTAGCAACAATAATTAGAGTTACAAGAATTACACTTGTAATTACTTAGTTCTCCATTATCATAGTTTTTAAAAATTGAGTATTGACTTAAGAAGAGATAATGTTATCTGACATATTCATCAGCAGAGAAAACATATCAATATTGGCACTTTTGTAATTTCACTAGAGCTTATGTATTGAAGACCAGACAGAGGGTGGGGTAGGGGCTGGAAGCTATTCTGTTTAGAACGCTCTTGGACAAAATCTGATGTTTAAATATAAAAAATTCTTATTATTGGATATTTATTACATTTTTTTATTAAAAGAAATATAAAATATATGCAAATAATTTCTAAAGCAAGACAAGCAATTTTCAGAGTTACACTTTTCCTTTTTTTTAAACAGATGCCACATTTTTCTGGTTCTGTATTCACACTCTTTGAATAGATGGCATTTTGAAGTATGGCATCATGGCTGAGCATTTCCAGCCTATATTAATATTTGTTAAAAAGCAAAGCCATAATCCCACAATCTCTGATATATTAAAAAGAACTGGAAGGCAATTTTAAAAATTCTTTCAATTATTTACATACTCTTCAAGCAATTAAAGCTTTGTTCAGCTCACAGTTTCTGTTTGTTAGTGACCAGACAACAGCACCTGTTTTATTGTAACCAAAACAATCAAATATTTCTTTATTATCTGTTCAATGCAGATATCTGTCTTGGACATCTCATTGGATCCATCCAGAGACTAGTTCTGCAAGGTGTTGAGTTCTTTGCAAAAAATGCTGAGGGTCCTCAGATCTTATTAGTGAAACTTAGCGTCCTCAATGCCCTGAAGAATTAGGCCAAAATTCAAATTTCGTTTCATTATCAACAGCACAGCTTCTCAGCTGGTTTACACAGGCTCCAATGGCTATTGCACTAGTCAAGTCTGATTTTCCCAGAACAGTTCTGAAAAATGGAGCTGGGACACAGAAACCAACATTACTTTAGAGGGAGGGAACAACCTGATGTGGAGATGCAAAGATGCCCTTTACCCTTCGGTAATAAACACACATACATTTCTTACTGAATTTGTGGCTGATGTTATCAATCCAGAGACTTTCCTGTGCTAATCCACATGGAAGATCCCTGGAAGGTCATAAAAAACACCATTTCCTTCCATGGGAAGCTGCCATCACTCTTAATGTTCTCAGCACTGCCAAGTGTTTGATCTATAAACCTATATTTATGCCGACAGTTCACACTCACACTGAAAATCTGAAAATCATTTTGCCCAGCAGTATTCAGTACATTAATTTGCAACACAGTTGGCAGAACATACAGTAAACATAGTGGCCATCCAGTTTCCTTCAGAGTTTGCTTCACTGACAGTGAACATACTGTTTGCTTTAGCTCTGGAGTGTCATATAAATGTGTGTCTTATAAGGCAATAAAAGTCTGCTTTGTTATCAGAAATAAAAATATGATAATAAAAAAAAAGCATTCACAATTTTTTTCTGTCACTATCTGTAGAATTTTCAGGCAAAGAAATCAGAAGGTTTTTTTCTGCCCTGGTATTAGCCAATGTCTCATTTCTAAACCAAGCGAATTTCTTGATCATAGCACCAACAGCTCTGAAAGATATGGCTAAAAGATGTTCTAAATAAGATCCAAATGGATGCCAAATCTTTCAGGAGTTCCTTAAAGTTGGTAAAAACTATTTAAAGGGAATGTTTTGAGGACTAATTTTCAAGGAATATTTTGACAAGTGTATACTATTATAAAATTTAGCATAATAGATGGAATGGGTAAATATTTATTGCATCCTGTTGGATTCTCTGCTTCCGTCTTCTTCTGAATTCGCGGTGATCCTTGCAAGCTCTTTAACCAACCAAGTGTTTGACCTTCTGATAGTTTTAATTAAGAGGGTAACAGACAAAGTTTGTGTAGAAAGTCCTTGAGACACTGAGTCCAAAATTGTTAATAAGTCTGAAAGAACTCCAGGAAATGTAGGGCATTTGGGCAGAAGACCAAGATGATGAGGAATGTAGAAAAATGTTCTCAGCTATGAAATGAAACCTCCCCAGTGGAGTTGAAAATGAATAAATAAACTGAGATGAGTGATGGCAGGTCCAGGTTACTGAGGACAACAAGTGGGGTAAAACAAAGCTTTGAAAACACTTGGAAGACACCACTGAGTTTAGAGTCAAGGAACCAAAAATTGTGAACTATTATTTCTGGCATCTGTTGGAAGTGCTCCAGTGAATCATCTTCCACAGGCAGAAAATGAGAGAAAGGATCACTGTATGGGCAGCAGGATGGCAGGCAGAGGTTGACAGCTTAGGAAGACCTATCACCTGCGTTTTGCCATTTTACCAATTCCTATACAGGACTTAAACTGGAACCAGTTTCAAACATAAAGGGTTTTGTGCTGTTTGTCACAATCATAGACGGGAAACCACATGTGAGTTTATTTCAGGGAATTGCAAGACCTTCTATTGCCCTTAATTCTTCTGAATAATAAACCAAATTTACTCATTTCTATGAAGGTGTTCATCACAACCTTATATTTTTAGTTCTCAGTAGGGTATAGCATAGTAAGTTCAGAGAAAGGAGACAGGAAAGGAATAATATTTAAATAATTTGAAAAATACTGCAGTCAATAAATTATCCTTTTGTTCTTCCCTAGTGAATTTCTCCCACCTTGACATGCTTGACAACTATGCATTAGTTTAAAATTCCAATTTGTAAAACTGGCATGTTGAAAAAATTCTAAAATGTGCTTGTTTACTGGGGTAGAAATCTTGAACTGAATGTGCCAGATTCTCTGCAGAAGTGTTTTTTGGATGAAGGCTGATCTCTGACCTTGTCATGTAATCTCTGCTGAAATCAGTGAAATGTGCATTTACTAAGAAGCAAAAAAATTTAAAAAAATTAAAAAAAAATCCCCAGTTCAAACATAGCATTCTTATCAGGTACTGGAATTAAAATAGCTTCATCAAATCAAATATCCACTCTATTTTTATCTGTCTTAAGTTGTCCTTGATGCTTCTAAAGCTCTATCCAGCTGAGATCATTGGATCTAAAAATTCTTGGTTTCCTTCAAAAGCTCTGTGTCCCCCTTTCAGATCCTCTCTGAGTCATATGAGGTAGGGAAGATACATTCTTGCCATGACTAAAGCAGTACAAAATACAATAGAAGGAGGCTGAACATAGACTATATCTAATTTAGCAACTAGCATGGCACAATGGCAATGAAACTTGTAGAGTTAATCATTCACCACAGAAGACCAGCAGTCCATGTTTCATATACAGATATATTTGAAAGGATCATAGCTGACTAACTGCAGTTTGATCCTGTGAGCCAATGCCCATTAGAGGTCAGAGCTGATACCTGTGCTCCTACAGGACAGGACCTATTACCTATTCATGGCCATTGGGAAAAAACTGAGTTAGAGAATCCTGGAAACACTTGGAAGTGAACTGAAGTATGATTGTAAAAAGACTCCTTATCTAATACTGAACACTAAAGTGGACACAGTCATAGATATCCTAGATAATGTTGTTTAGATTCCTCTGATAAATCATAAGTTGTTCATGAAATTCACAATAGCACAAGATGGCAGGAAGATTATTAGGCAACAAAAAACTCCACCCCGAAACAGCAGGATAATCCCCAAACAGGACAGGCTTATGTCTGCTAAAAAAAAACCCCTGAGGGTCACACTGCTTGCGATTGCAGAGAGAATTTTCTGGACTATAAATCTAAAATCTCCAGAAGCTAAAACCATCCAAAACAACTGCATTAGACAGCCATACTTATAGATTACTTTCTTCAGAGTTGTAGAGCTACATTTAGTTTTTTTCCTTTCTTCCTTCCTTCCTTTGCTGCATAAGAGAAAGTGGCAAAACAGAGTGCAATTAGTTCTATGAATGTTTTTATTATCTTATGTATTGTAAGGGCATGTAAGCAAATGGAAGCCATATTCAGAGTGGAGTTTAGAATCCAGTGTTTTGCTCATTCTGTTTCAGAAAGTCTTTACCATTTATCAGAGCTTTTAATGTAATACAACAATGATTTGAGGATGGGTTTTCTTTTCTTCTGCTTTTATTTTGCTTGAATTTGAGGCTTCACCTCAAATAATTCACCTGCTAATTCATTTAGGAAAAAGTTGTTTGACCTTCCTCTATGTTAAATATATATATAAAAACCTTATGAGATTTATGACTATTAAAAAAGTCATTTATTACTGAAATCACAGAAACCTTGACTGGAAATACTATTAACAAAAATTGAGCTATAAAAGCTATGCTAATCCCTTCTGGTAAATTCAAAGTGTCATATAAACTGGTTTTATTTGAAACATCTGACTTCTCACAGAGATGAAAACAAGATCTTTTGAAAAATGAATAATTTAAAAAAATCAATATTTATTTTCACATGGGAAGATACCCTGGGAAAAGCTGAAATACTTATGGATAATTTATTACCAGTACCATTTCTACTCCCACCTTACTTCACTTAAACTGTTCAGAGAGGCTGATTCCACCCTGGCTTATTCATAGCAAGGGTGCAAAACAACTTTGGGGTAAAACATCAGGAGCAGGAGGGAAGAAAGAAAAAATAAGAAAATAAGTGTCTGAACAAAATCACTAGGGAAAAGATTCCAAATTCCAACAATCTGAAAGCTTGATAATAATGACTAATAAAACTTTTATTAAAAGGGTTGTTGCCTTTACAGATTATTGATTTTAACCTCTGCTAACAGTATGAAGTATAGAAAAATGTTATATCCATGTTGATAAGATTTTTATGAGGTTTCTGCAATATCAGTGGGTAAAGTTTACTTCAGTGTAAGCCAACCTGTGAAAAAACAGGCTTGAATGACTACATCAAGAGACAGTATGGTAATAAGGTAGTAATATGGACATTCTAAGATGGCAGGGAATGAATCTGGGGAAAAAAGGTACCTCATACCAGGGACTCAAGTTCTACGTAGTAAGTATTTCAGCATGTTTTATTTTGACATAGGTCTAGCCTGATTCCACCAGATTAAATTGCCATTAAGTATTAGATCACATTGGGCATGCTGCTACAGCATTTTTTAAATCTTTTACTATCATATAAACAAAACCCCATAGGTTTTCGTTTACTATAGGATCTATACTATAGGATACTATAGGATCCTATACTATAGGATCACCATTAAGTACCAGGCTGGAAAATCAGGAATATCAGCCTTAAAAACTCATTTCTGATCTGAGGTAAAATGTTAATAAAGATGAACCCACAAACTTCATAAAGTGGTTTATGTTGCTTGATACGTGTTCCATAGGCTGGACAAGTTATAGAAATACCGCTTGGTCTCCTGAAGGTATCATACTTCAGGTCAGATAAATCTGCAGTTTCACATGTGCTTATTGAAGATGAAAGGTGTCTGCACTGGCTATCAGGAGCTGGCTTCCCAACTGTGCAGCACTTGCCTCCCACAGAGTCCTGGGTTCCCAGGTCACTTCTGAAGGAGAAGTAGAAAAAAAAGGTGAGGCAATAGGAAACTCCAGGTTCAAAGCTGCCATGGAGCAGGTAAAGTAGAGACTTGAATCAGACACTTTCATATTTCTAACAGAGATGCAACATTTGGCATAGAACAGTTGTCTCAAAGCTCTGATTTAAATCTAATTGAAACACTGAAGGATTTCATTTATTTCCTCTGATGAAGTGACTATGAGTCTGAATCTCATGATATTCCCAACCTTATTATATTCCAGATCAAATACAACCCAGAATGTTTCTATTTTACATGAGAATGTGAAGGAGACCAGAGGGACAGAGACATGCTCTTTAAGCAATATTAAATAATCTTTCGGCACCCTCTCTTAAGGAGATTTTAATAAAATTCTGCAGATAAAGTCTAGATATAGATAAAAATTGGGTTTTTTGGATCTAGTCTGAGTTATATTTGTTCAATGGATTACACTATAAAGAAACAAATTTACCTAAAACTATATTAATTAAAAGCATTCAGTATCACAAGTTATTTTTAAGATTTGCTGTATTTTTTGTGTTTTAGAGTTATACCCTCCATATTAAATAAATGAACTTGACAAAGAAACAGAACAGGAAAATAAGTAAAAGGACAAAACATTTAACCTTTTTTTTGGAGTGATATATCATCTTTTCTGACTGAGAAATCGTAAAGCAGAAAATTATTTATAAAAAGCATTTTTTTCATTATTTGTGGCTATAAACATGTTACTAGACTCTATGTTCCTTCACCAGAAGTCTATTATCTTCCTCCTCCTCCTTACCCATCAATTCAGTGCTGAAGAAGCTATAAAAGCTAGAATATTCTTCAGATAAAAAGGGAAATTTCCACTGAGCAAAGGCAACTCATCCAGACTATATAGCGATATTCACTGGACAAGATCAGCAGCTATCCCAGCTCTGAGCAGCCCTGAAGCAGGACAGATTTTAGGCAGGAAAGATTCCCTCCGGGCACAACATTTGTTTGGTATTAAAGCTGTACAGAGACACTTCCTTTGGGCTGAATTGAGTTCACTCAGATTTTAATGTTCATAATTGTTCAATTGGTAATTGAACAATTAAAGATATCCCTCTTTGATAGAAATCAGCATGGTCTATCAGAAATTCCTTTTTTTCTCCAAGTTTAAACCTACTGTTCCAACATCTTTTACTATACCTACATCCTAGCATGGAGAGAGAATGCCATGGTTTTGTGAACAAGAGGAAGGGCTGATCTGTGTACATCAGTGGCTTTTTGATGGAGGAGTTAACTTGCAGGGAGTGAAAATCAAGAGGAAACAGATACTTGTACTGTATGGAAATTGTTCCTTAGGGAAGGAAGTGAAGCACCTATATTCTAGACAAGGGATGCTTGCCTAGGAAGAAGCAGTTTGTTGCTGCTGCAGGGGGCAGGGGGTGTTTAGAGAGAGTAAACTGACAATGGCCTGCAGGACCAAATCCCAGAATCACTTCTATGGCTGATGAGTCAAACCACCCTGAAAATCGTAGCTCTTTTACTTAAGCAATTGCAACAACAAGAACAACCCTGCTAAAATCTTCAACCACGTTCGGATAAAGATCCTGTTAGCCCTGCCTCTGTGAGGATGGTACTTTGCCATGTAAATTAATACTAGTTTCCAGAAGTATGGCTGTACCACAATTAATAACAAGAGCACTGAATATTTTAGATGATTCAGGTGACATTCCCAAGGAAAAGAGCCATGTCAAGGAAGAATAATCCTGTAGACACTATGCTGTTGCTTAAAAGCAGAAAAATTAGTAGAGAGGGTACTCCTTGTCCTTTTACTCCAATGCCTAACAATGATGCCTTCTGAGAGCAATTAGAATCAAATTTTTCCCAGGAAAGGACTGGAAGTTGATGAGGACTAGGAAAGGACTGAAGCCAGTATCTTCAGCACTAAGAGCTCCCTTAACAAATTCTCAATACCCACTAGATCACCTATAGAATACTGCACACATTTTTGGGATACACAGGACCAGAAAAGAATGGATCAATAGGCATAAATTGAAACAAGGGAAATATGGACTAGTTTTCATTATGAGAACAGCCAAGCAGTGGAACAGGTTGATTACAGAAGCTGTGCCATCTCCATGCTTGGAGGTTTCAATAACCAGCTGGATAAAGCCCTGAGCAACCTCATCTTACTTTGCAGATCTTGCTCTCCATGGAAGGCTTAACTAAAGATCTTCAGACATCACTTCTGAAGAGAAATGTGCTATGGTTCTATGAGGCATTTTAATAACTAGAAGGTTCAAGATGGACAGAATTTGAAGCTCAAACCTAAAGACCTCACAAAACAGTTCTATAACACAGTAAGTGACATAAAGGAAAAAAATTCCTTTGTTTAGTGTAAGCAGACTGAAGTCTGTTTCTTGTTCAATTGTTTCTTTTTTATTTTACAAAAAACAACACCTAAAGAAACAATACAACTGTCTTTGGAATAAACAGTTCAACAGCATATGAGCAGAAGTAACAATCATGACAGGATGATTCCATTTCTAATTCCCCAAATTATTGTTCTGTGTACTGAAACTGGTACAAATCTGCAATCATGCCTTCCTGGAATTTTGATGTGGACACAAATCATCAATATTGATAGCATTAAGGCTATCAATACACTTCAGAAGTACTTTTTATACTACCCTTAGAGAATCTGCACTTATGTTACTGAGGACCTTTGGCTGATCCAACATAACACTTTATAAGTCCTTTCTCTTGACATTTTTTTTTCAGAGGGGAAACAGCAATTACTGATTGACTAAATTCAGATAAACATTCCACACGTAAAAATTTAGAACAAGAAAAATTATTGGAAAACACACAGAGAACACTGAAACTTTCATGGATTCCCAAAGCAAAACTCAGATAGAAATTTTTGTAAAAAACTGTTGATTCCATAGTAAAGGCTGTCAAAATTCCTCAAATTTATTTTAAGCAAACACAAAACTTCTCTTGAAGCCAAATTTCCTATTAACTGCTGGCATAAGTACTAATAAAATTTGTGGTGATATACACAGGTCAGAATACAGAAATCTACAGAAGTATAGAATACACTAGAAATATGGGCAAAGCCAATTAAACCATGAAAATATAAATATTGATAAAGATAGATATTATAAAGAAAGATGCCTGAACAAAATTCTTATAGAAGAGTAGAAATGAGGGCAGTAGTCTTTATATGCTAGAAATGAAGAGAAATTTGGATTTAAATTAATGGGTGTGGAAACAAAGAGAGCTCTTCAAGAAGAGCTAACATGTCATCAGACAAATCTGCACCACACAGCACTGGTGACATTGCATTAAAAGTAAGTTTTCTACTTTAATTCCTTCATACCAAAAAGCAAATGGGAGCATGTAGAAAACAACTTTTATGAGAGGGCGAGAAGAGCTTTTCTTTTGTGAAGCAAAAAAAAAAAATAAAAAAAATTACTGTATGGAACACAAAAGCAAACTTATCTCCACTGTATACAGCAGATTCCACCTGGAATGAAATAGTATCTCAAAAGCTTTCACCTAGTAAGACTTGTTAACTGAAAAACTATCCTGTAGTCCTTGAATTACTTGGGACAGATCAAAAGGAGATACAAAAATAAAATATACACTAGAGATGAGCTCTTTGATGATAAAAAGAGAGACTAGGAAGATTTTGCACCTGTGAGTGAAAACTGAATATGACCCAGCTGTTTTATCTGGCTTGATTTCTAAAGTAAGAATTTATTTATAAAGTACTTGGGAAAATAACTTTCAATCATGTATACAGATTTTAGGTTCATATACCCAAAATCTAAGTGAAGTGGCCAGCAGTGGGAAGTGGCTCTCAGCTTTTGCATTGAAGCAACCTGAATAAGAATTTAAATTAAATTCAATAGCCCAAAAAAATAAGTGCAAGAGATCACATTTGTGTCAATTTGTCTGGCAGCTCATTCATTATTAGGTCATGCTTTATGCGGCATACTCAATTTCTGCAAAGAGAAAAGCCTCTAATTTTATGACAATACAAAGGGCGGAAAATCTTTCTAAAGCTGGTAAGAAACTCAGTTTTGCAATGCTTGTAGTGCTCCACTCTCTTTGCTGATAAGTGAAAAGACTTCCAAGCAAACACCATGGAACGTGCATAACCACAATTGTCATTTTCTCTGATAGCACATTTACCTTGTCTTTCCTGACAGTTACATCTCATTATTATTTGGGGAAAACGCTGATTTTTGCAAAAAAACCTGGCAAGGTTCCCCTGGATGTCATTTAGTCATCGAACATCATTCCATAGCATGTCATGTCTCAGCATGTGGGGATTATTTTCAAGATATTTTTCATTTTGCATGCATACAAAATGAAGATCTTTTCCCCACCTCACTTATGCATAGGGAGAGGTTTTGATTAGAACAGGGTTTGGGGTGGTTTTATTTTTCTTTTTAAAATTTAGACAGGAAAGGTACATGCTGTCATTAAGAATTTGATTTCATTTTTCTTTGGCAGATGCAATTCTGAGATGCCTAACAATCTGCCCTGTCTGGAAACATAATCACTGAAAGATGCTTATTCTTCATAATCTGGAAAGCTTACTAAAAGGTCCTGTAAATCATACATTGTAATAGTACAAACTTCATCTATTGTGGTGTGTCATTTTGTATCTGTGTTTTATTACTTCCTCTATGGAATACAGCACAAGCCTAAGAAGTGAAAGATTTTTATGACTCTATTACTGTAGGAATGATTTTAAAAGAATTTATTAAAATACAGTGTTCAAATGATGGCCTCAGATATCTACTGTATATCGATAGAAAAACAGGGGTTTTAATATATAATCACAAATTTTACTTTAATAAAATTCAATATTAGCAATTTCTTTTTTTTTTTTAAAGCTTTGTTTTACAGCAATTTCAGAGTCAAATACCAAACACTAGGAGACTGTAGAGTCCAGGGTGCCCTCGGCATACATACAATTGTGGTTGAAACCTCACTGAAGTTATCTGTTATAATTTTCTCCACAATATCCTGAAGGTTAAATGAGCTATTGTTCAGTAGATCCTGAGATGACATCTTAACTCCTTTACCTGGCTCTGCCACTCCTGTGGAGTTCCCATCACATCCAGAAGTCCCCGCAGATCTTGTGACATTCTCCCATCTTCGTCCCTCCTGCCTCTGTTGAACACCATTAATTCAATCCCTCACTTGCTGCAGTATCTGTTATGAAGCACAGCTGCCTGTGGGAGCCGTAGCATAAAAAGTCTGGAAAAACTGCTATTAGGAGACTTGTGCCAGTTCCTCCCCTCCCCAGCCTCCACTTTAAACAAGAAACTCTTATACTTGTGAAGTGCCAAATCCAATCAGGTAATTATCACTGTAAAACTATTGACTGATCCCTTCCTCAGACTCTGTTTAACCATTGGGTTAGCTACATTATTTCTCTTAATTTTGTTGTGTGCCTTCTTGGTCATGCTGGACACAGTAAAAAGCAGAAAGCTTCTTAGGTGGTTAAAGAACCATTGTCCATATTCGGCTGCTGTATAAAAATCACTGAAGTACTTCAGGACTAGTGGCCATCTTTCAGCAGTATTCTATTGCAAGCAAACCTCTTTTTAATGCTGCTGTCACAACATGCACATACATTGTGTCTTCACTTACTCTCCTTGGAGATTAACGCCAATTTTTTCTCTCTAGAAAAATCTTCTTCTACTTTCCTGCATCTTGGAAAGCACATGAAGTGAAAAGAAGTGCATGGAACACCCATGCATTTCTAATCTTCACTTCCCTGATGGCAAGCCTCTAGAATCATGATGCATTATGTTACTAAACACATTAACTCCTCCTATCTTTATTATCTACAAAAATCGAGCAGGACAAATGCCAGACCAGACCAAATGATTAAAGTGGCATATAAAAAAAAAATTACCTGTTAATTCTCACACATTCTGGTGTCCTTGGCATAGTATAAAAGACTTCGAAAAATATATTCCAATGAAATGCACTCTGAGTGGATTTCAGACAATTCTCTAATGTACTGATTTAAGCATAAATAAAATCTAATTTGAGCACCATTAAAGACTGGGCATATGTATACCCAAGAAAAATATTAGTATTTTTAAATGGAGAAAAATATCTTATATCTAGAAAAATATTCACTCTGATTGTTCCAAATCCAGCTGAAAACTTGCATGCTGTAGTCAAATTTTCCCATGTGAATAATACTTGAGCCCAGTTTTGACTACAGCAAAAAGATTGTGAATAATGACAGCAACTGTCTTCCCTAATAGAGCCTTCTTTTAGCCATCCCTCTAGTCTTGAGCTTGTCTAATTTTTGCTATTTTTGACACAGCTAGTTTCCCAGCCATCTTAATGCAGATCACAATTTTGCTCTTCATTTCTTGTGAGTGACATTTTATTTTTCATCCACTGCAGATAAAGAATACTAACACAGTGAATTCAGCCTTACACTAAAACATCTCACCAAATTACTTCATATGTCTAAATGCAGGATGTTGGGGTTTAACTCCAGCTGACAATTAAGCCACAGAGCCACTTGTTCACAGCCCCCTGGTGGGACTGGGGAGAGTAAAACTTGTGGGCTTAATTCCCCCCTTCCAATGGGTGGGCAGGTGCTCAGCCATCCCCAGGAAAGCAGGCTCCTATCCACATTGCTCAGGAAGATAAACACCTTTACTTGAAACATCTTTCCCTCCTATTTCTTCCCCCTAGTTTATATGCTAAGCATAATCCCACATGGTCTGGAATATCCCTTTGGTCAGTTGTTGTCAGCTGTCCCATCTGTGTCCCCTCCCAACTCCAGTGGAAGAGAGTTCCCAGCACAAACAGGTAGGAAGGCTAATACAACAATCTTTCCAACTCTGCTAATCATAAATCTGTACCTTGACAGTGGGATGGCCACAATGCCAACAGAGAATGAAGTCAAAACCAGCAGATTGATATCCAACACAAGTAAGAATTTCCCACAAAAATGTGCTCAACAGCAGTGAAAAGAAAAATGTTCTCCTAGTATTGCAGCAATAGAACTGCTCAGAATTAAGCATTTTTACCCTGTATTTTTTAAGTATCAGCAGCTGCCTTCATTTATTGCACATTAGTGTCTGTTTTGGAGTGGAACTTCATAACTTTATTTAGTCTATGCTAAACACTAAGTAAATGCATATTACACTACTGTTACTGCTCAGCTGCCCAATACATTCAGGTAGCTGTGAACAACAGAAATATTCCCTTTTCATTTAAAAAGACAGTACCCACCACTTAAATAAGTGCAGTCTCGACCACAAACCAGCCATATCTTTGTCTTTTTGACAGCATGAATAGTGCATGGTAACCAAAGCTACCCATTGAGGCCACTTGGAAGTGGAAACCAGTGACAAAAACTTATTGCTCTATGCACAGACCAGAGTTTCTCTAAGTTATGTCAATTCTGCTCCTTACAGCTGCAGTAGCATCATACTGCAGAACTTAAAGTAGAAGCTGGTCCAGTCCAATACTGCTGCAATTATGAGTGCTAAGTACACAAGACAAAGGGTTACAAAGCTCAGGTGTATTTAAATTTAGAGACAGTACTTCAGTTGATGGGAGCTTTTAAAAGTATATTCATTTTTCAGCACTTATTATTGGAAAAGAAAACAAAGTAACACTAATAAATGGTAATAACATAAATAAAGATATATAAAAATATATATAAAAATATATAAATACTTTATGTACATTTTCCAGACCATTATCTAGTTCTCTCAGTTTTGTTTCCTTGAATGCAGAGGGAACAGAGGAAGATTATCTTCAAACCTTTTGTTAAAGAAAGCCAACCACAGTACACAGAATAAAAAATAATACTAAATTAAAAAATTTAAATAGCAAACTTAAAACATTTTCTTTCCTCTTATTTACAGCAACAGAGAAGACTATATATTATCTCTGTTATTTGCACAAGTATAGCTTTTGTTGTAATCCACAAAGGAAATTTATCAGAATAAAATAATCCTTCAGGTAGAAAACAATCAATAAATACTTTTTAGATTTCCACACAGACCAGAATAGATTTTTTTTTTATTGTGGGATTTGTTAGTTTTTTTAATCAATAAAGTGCAGCAGCAGATTAGAATTTTTGTGAGAGTTTTTCTGCATCATGGGACAGCACTCATTTCATACAGTCCACAAGTAATATTTTGCTTGTTTTATTTGGATAAAACTATGTGCAAGAAAGATAAAAACTAAAATAGCTCTCAAAAGAGTTCTCAAAAAATTCAGGCCAATCAGAATTTCCATTTTCTGAACACAAATCTTCTAAACATTAATATAAATAAGAACAACCAGTATGTAAGTTTGCTCCACACCAGACTAATTTCTATTTCTTTTTCATGGCTATAACAGATGAAAAGGAAGCAGTTGAAAGAGTAGAAACTCCCCTTGGGCCAGGTAACATCCTTGTGTATGATATACTGTAATTCTTCTTTGAAATAACTAGTAAATTATTTCTAAGAAAAGAGAATTTAATTAAGGTGAGATGAAAAATGTAAAAATCAAAAGAGAAAGGAGGGATTCTCTTCTAGCAGCTAAGGTATTCAGGTCTGTTTCTCTTCCAAACAATCACTGCCTTTCTTATTTTCCAGGAAAATTATCTACACAATAGTTTGTTGCATGAAAATGTCATCCCATACCTTTCCCTGAAACAAAATCACCACTGCTGTATTTCCTGAGAAGCAGGGCCTTGTCTTTGTCAAAGAGGTGTAATAATCTGGCCTGAAAAAATTGAAGATGAGTGTCATCTAGTCACTGGATTCTGTTAGGGCTTAAGAAATACTGGAACTGCTCTCTCCATGGCCAAAGAGAAATATCTAAACTAATAAAGAAAGCATCTAAATACTCTAAAATAGCCCTGAGCCACGGTGTCAATAAGTTAAATATTTTTTAATAAAAATTTTGAACTTGAAAGCCTAAATCCAACTTTAAAGCACCTAAATCCTTTACTAGCTTTCACTTTTGGTCTTATCTGTTGCCAATGAAATGAAGATTAAGTCAGTCAAGCTCTGAAGACCCGAATAAATACCTTTAAGAATAAAGAACTATGCAGCTCTTTAATGAGCAATAAAAATGCAGTTGATCATATGTATGGTGTTCCTTTTCTAATATTTAATATGTTGATATCTTCTTCAATTTGACTGACTTCACTGGTCTGGCTGGGTCTGGCCATTTTTAAGTGGAAAGCTTTATTTCATTCATTCATTCATCACTTCATCAACACAGGTTTGATTTATAAAAAATAAAAAAAAACAGAAAAAATAGTGCATGCAGCAAACGTTGTTTCTAAACTGCAATACTGCAAAGTAACATGATTGAGATCACAGTTTCACATTCCAGCTTACTTCAGATCATGTATCATTTAGACCCCATCTTCCCTATGTAAATGGCAAAGTGTTTAGTTGCACTGTGATTATCTGTGCATACACATTCCAAACCAGCAAGACAGGTCCCTAACACAATGCACTGAGCTAGAAATGTACTAGAAATATCCCAAAAAGGAAATTCTACTATTTGAGACTGATACCTGTCCAAGTTAATGTGTGTCATCATTAAGTGTCTGCAGAATTAGTAAGGACAATGATGTGTATCCTCCGTCATCATTCCTTCCCAATTTACAGAGCAATTTTGACAGAATTCACAAGAAAGGTCAAATTATGTTCTCACACAGAGTCCAAGGAGTTATCTCTGTTCATGTACAGCGGAGAAGATTTGACATTTAATTATTTTTTTCCTTGATGACAGTATAAGTATCAAGAATAATGGAAAATACATGAACAGCATTACTAAAGCAAAGATAATTATTCCAGGATCTGTCTCAGATTCACAGGCTGAATAATTTTTATTCTTACAATATTTTATTTCATTGTTTTGATCCTGATGAGTTTAGCAGGAGATAAAATAAAGTCAGCTCAACAAATTGAGACACTAAAATATGGTTCCTTTATATTCTAAAGTGTTACTGGGACTAGTTAACATTCTATCTCAGAAATAGTATTCACATGTCTGATGTTCATCTGCTGAGGCTCTCATTTGCATCTTCGTAGCCCAGTTTCAAAATGCCACACCAAAAATACTCTTGATTTACTCATCTTGTAGAATAGTGCATCTGAAGAAGAAAAACTGAATTTAAATTAAGTGAAAGTTGAAGTTACTTCGGTTAACTAAACAGAATAAATGGCTTGGAAAGAAAGACTTCAGATCAAACTTTCAAACTCTGTGTTAGAATTACCAGGGGAGAAACAGTCCTTGGAATGAGATTATATTGATGACCAACAGGGACAAGATTCTGAAAAAACCCTTGTAAGACCACAGAAGAACAAATTTTTAAAATATAGGGTCACACTGTTCCTACCTTCTAAGGAACATCTAATGATCCTGGGCAAAGAAGTTCTCTGCTGTTAATACATTTCTTTCAGAGTAATGTATTCGGAAATTTTGGCAGAGCCTTTTGGAGTGAAATATTAACTCTTAGCTAATTTTCTAAGAATGCACAAACCATGTCCAAAGAAGAAAATGTAGTATTACTGTGAGAAAAAAAAAGTCCTGCTCATCAGGTCTGGTCTAGGCTCCTAAGAAAACTGACAAAAATTCTGTATTTTTTGCTGTTTAAAACCAGCCTAATAAAGCAAAAGTATATATTTTCTAGGAAACAAACTCATAGCTACACATGTAACCTGGTGCAACTTTCTCATCATTAAAAGAGTGAGTTGTTTGTACTTTCAATTACTGTCTGTATTAACAAATGCTAGACATCCTTGCATAGCCCAAGTGACAGACAAAAACAAAAAAAAATTAAACAAGATACTGTCATCAATCATTATGCAGAGTAATTGAGAGCAATTTACTTATCTTTCATAAAGAGAATAGAAAACAAAAATCAGTGAAAATGAAGGCAGACAACCAAGTGAGTAAACACTGTGAAAGGACTGAATAAAGAAGAAATTTCATTAAAATAAGGCATGAAAAAAACCTAAGACCTGAGTCTGACAGGGATACAATTTAATTTTAGTATTCTCTTCAAGAGATTCTCTGAGGAATTAAAAAAGAACTTTCCAAGGCATCTAAAGGTTCCAAACCATGCACTGTTTCGTCTTCTAGTCCCTAGTTCTTTTGAATGCGACTGTTCTTCCTTTTAGAGCTGTTTTCTTATATATTTCACTTCAGGTTTGTCCAGTTATAATCTCTGGATTGACTGAGACTACACATGGCATCACTGAACAATTCCAAGCAACCATAATCAAACTGGTACAGATTAGGAAGGAAGGGCAAGGTATTTTCAACTGCTCCCTCTCCACCTCTACAATTCACAAGCTGCCACGTATGGGGCATAGGTTCAACAAAAGTTCTTATCCATTAATTATACCATATGTTCTTCAGCAGAGCAGTCCAAACTTGTGCTATCACAAATGGAAATAACAGGAGACACCAAGGGAATCACCATTCGCTGCTAATGTAGAAGGTAGGGATTTGTTCAGTGCTTTGGCAGTAACAGGACAGAGCATTTGAGCCCAAGCTGTGGAAACAGACACATTCACATATTGTTCTGATTTCTGAATTTTTATCTTAGCAACTCTTAATAGAGACTACTCAGGTTTTTCTCATGGCATTAACAACTGAGATTTCTTTTGCTCCTTTTTTTACAATTCAGTCAAAAACCCCTACCTGGTTTCTTCTCCCTTTCATATCTTCAGATATTCTGCATAGTTGTGTAGTAGTTGTCAGCATTCAGGAGTGAGGATGAAAGATACCGAAAACTAGGACACAGTGCTTCGCAGCACGAAGAGCACTGAATCCTGCAGGATGCCATATGCTTTAGGATTCCTTCAGCTCCCAAAGGATAGCACTTTACAAGTTTGGGCCTCAAAAGATTTTACTTCTTACGCATACAAGAAGTGAAAGATCAAGTTTACAGAAGTTAAATGCTATATATAGTCTCATTTTATTAAATTGTGTTTTTTGAAACAAAGTACAGTTCTTGACTGCGATTTATATGAGATGTCAACATATTTCATTTATACAGCTTTTATGAAATACATGTTTACTTAAATGGATGAATCTTTTGGCTACTTTCATATGCTGTCTTAGGTGTAAATTGTATTAATCTCATCGACAGTTCTTTGATGTCTCTAGAATCTCCAAAATTCCCTGCAAAGGAAGAATAGTCTTGGCTGAGAAAGATTTTTTCATATTGACATTAAGGAAAACAATTTGCAATTGTCATCATAATTAGGATTATATTTTCATTTATTTTTATTTCACTCCAGCAACTATTCAGTGCTAAAAATCTTTCTAAATAAATATTTCAAACATATACACTGTCTTCTTGAATCTTATACTGTCACTAAAGATGAATGTCAGCAGTCAATGTTTCTGTTGTGAACAACAGCCAAAGTGTATTTCCATGCTTGCTTTTTCTTCAGACAAAAAATACAACAAATTTATTTTATTAAGCATCATCTGTAGCATAGTCAAATACTTATGAGCAATGCTTTGCTTACCTGAGTTTTACACAAGGATATCATATGACTGATGGAATGTTTTAAATAATGTTTGGTTTTTCGATTCCATAAAAACTCATTCTATCTATACATAGATAAATTACACAAATTTATGATGAATCCATGAGACAACAAGCTTTTCAGGTCACTCCACTCATAATTAGAACTAATTAAAATGTGCCAAAGAAAGGATAGAAATTTATCACTGCTCATTAAACCTGTAAAGACTGTGTTAATTAGATGTCAGACTCAGTAATTCACATAAATGTTTGCTGCCAGTCTAAATTTAGTGAAAAAAATAAACACATTTATAGCCACTGCAACAAAAAGGAAATAGGTACTGTTGAATTGAAAGGGCTAAAAGCTTTCTATACTATGAATCTCATTCTTACATGCTTTATAATCTTGAAAACAATGTGTGAATTTTTCTGCTATTTTCCCCCAAAACTTATATATGCCTTTGATAAAAGCAAAACTTTCTAACTCCTTATTTTCAAATACTGCTTACATGAATTGCCATACATTAATTTGCAAGAATTAATTGAGAAATCAATATTTACTTGCAGTTATCATACTATTGCATCATCTATGTTCTTACTCAAGAACATCATATTTATACTGCTTTATCACAACAACCAGGAAGGGATTCCATTGTGTTCCCCAAAATTCATTACCAAAGCCTTCAGTGGTTCAACAGTTTCCTTCTACAGGACGTCTCAGAAATTAAACCATTTTAATATGAGACACTGAATGCCTTGATTAATTTGAAAGCAAATCATCCATTCAAGACATAGCAATAAATCAGAATGTAATAGCATAGATTGTGCTATTACAGATTAGCTGCATGTAGAACTTGTACAACTTCACTAGACTCTTCTTAGGGCTGTTGATCACTGAGAAGAAGAATGTATGTTGATAAAAACTGAGAATTTTCATTTGTGCATTCTTAAAGGAGGAAAAAGTACCTCATCCAGTCCTTTCTCATATGAATAATTCAACTGCCAAGAAAGGATGTTTAGACAAGCACAACTCCCAGGATCAAGACCTAGTTACCTTGGTTAACCTCAAACCTTCATAAAATAAGGGAGTTACAACTAGTTTTAGTTTCAGGCATTAATTTATAGAATCATAGAATCATTTAGAGGTCAAGATCATTGACCTGTTAACCCACCACTACGTTCACCACTAAATCATGTCTCTAAGTGCCACATTTACAAAAGTTTTAGATACCTCCAGGGATGGTGACTCAACCACTTTCCCAGGCAGCCTGTTCCAGTGCTGGACAATCCTTTCAGTGAGGAAATTTTTCCCTTATATCCAATCTAACCTTCCTCTGGCACACCTTGAAGTCATTTCCTCTTGATTTATCACTTGTTACTTGGAAGAAGAGACTAACCCCGCCTTGCCACAATCTCCCTTCTGGTAGCTGTAGAGCACAATAAGATCTCCCCTTAACCTCCTCTAATTCAGTCATATTTTCTTCTGGCTACAGGTCCAATTAATACCCCAAAAATGTTCTCATTCTGAAAGAAGCTGATTTATTTGCTTCCCTTCCCATACCCTCCCCCAAAATCCCCACCTAATCAAAATATCCCAAACATTGTGGGTTGCTTGGAATATCAAGCTGTCACTTTTCAACAGGTCAAACCAACGAACCAAAAGCTACATAAACTTGTGAAGTAATGGTGTCCTCATGACTTAAATAACACATTTTTTCCGCTACCCACTTACAAAGTATACTTTAGTCTTTTCTACCCATCCTTTCCACAACTCTTCTCATTTGTGCTGTGACAGTGACAGATGCTTTTTTTCTTGAGTTGATTTTAGCTGATTGTTTGTGAGAGGCAAAGCATCCACAGATGTCAGCTGTTGTTCTATCAGACTTCCTGAGACAATCAGATAAATTTGGAACAGACAGTGAAAGTTACTCCATGAATAAATTTAGAACTAGACTCGAAATAGTACAAAACTATTCTTTTCAATCTGAATACATGATATTTTATCACAGCAGCAACACAATTATGTCACCAGTCAAAAAGACACACAGACAGCTCTCATTTTATCCATCATAGTCTTGGCTCTTGTAAATCAAATGACTGTTTGAACCAAAAGCTGAACTTCAGTGAAATTGCTACACTGTGAAAGAATGAAAGCAGCCCTTGGTTTGACGATCACCACTAAGAGCTCATGACAGCAGACATAACTTCCAGCACTTGACTGTGCAGAGAGACTGATGAAGATACAGGTGATTTCTCATGGAATTTGCTCTCAAATGTCATTTGCATTATGGAAGTGAAAAGCAAGAGCAATACTTGTTATTTTTTTCCAGATGTTTTCCTCTACACTTTAAGCACAAAGAATTTTAGAGTCCTTGGCAATTTGTTATATAACATAAAGGTATAGCTTTTTAAAAATTATTTTCTAGATAATTAATTTTTAATTATTTTATGTGGACCTTATAAAAATTATCCCAGTAGCATCAGTAGTACACGCCATTATGGCAAACGCAAGCACTGGATAACATAAAAATGTGCTGTTAGAGAAGAGATAAACTCTAATGTTCACTGTGAATTTATCTGCAAAAGACAGAGTTAAAAAAAAAGGTATATGAGTTGTATTGTTACTAAATTGCTTTAAAATCTATGAAGATTGCAAACAAGTGAGATTAAAATGCTAAAGACAGAATACTGGAAGCTTTTTACATGACTGTTACCCAGAAAAATCTGCAAGGAGCTGCCTGTTGATGATTTTCTTTTCAGAGAGAAAACAGGAGATATTTCTGGCAAAAGACTTAAATCATGAAAGGCAATTGATCTGAATCCCAAAGATATCTTCCAGGTGGCATGGCTTTGTCTAGACCTCTGTACATCTGTTATCCAAATTGCGGGGTACTTGCTTAAAAATCTTCCACACACTCTGAATGTTCAGATACTGTTTGTCACTGAAATGATGATCTGTAAACTGGTGTACACTGAAAAAGGGGAGAAAATCTTATGCACATAGAGCTTGCAAATAGGTGAGTAGACGGGGGAATCATCACTCAGAACCCAGATCAACTTGATTGCTAATCATGAAAGAGTAGCAAGTCAAACATGTGCCAGAAGAGTAAAAGATTAAAAAAAGTTGGCCATAAAAAAACTCAAACAGCATGTGTAAAGGTATTGGTAATTTTCCCTAAAATACTTGCAATTTTTTTGACAGTCTCTCACTTCCCTTCCCCCCTCCCCAAAGTCTTCAAATCCTATAACAGGATGGAATTTGAGGAAAAAAAAACAACCCTGATTTAATTTCTTTTTCTTGCCATTTTTAGTCAACAGTCTCGAAGTAGTCAAAACTATCTTTAAACTTTCACCCTTTTATCAAAAGTATTTTCTTTCAGGAAAATTGTCTTGACACTTCTCGCTTGCATCTCTTCCTGATGTCTTCACTTTTCAGTTTTGTACTTTACCACACAGACAATCAAGGAGAGATGGAATCACCTTGCTCAGCCTTCTTGTAAGAGTATCTCATGAGGTTTAATGTACTTTTTGTAACAATGCAAAAACACGCTCTTTACCTTGTGAAGATTTCTTTTTTTACTGAAGATGTTTCAGTCAATTTCTGCGCATCATGTACTCCCAGTACCAAGAATGGGAGGGAAGTACTAATAAAATATGAGTTACAAACAATAAAATAAATGTAACTAAAACAAAGCTCTGGTCCTAGAAAACAAGAAAAGTGCAGATATTGCTTGAAACCTTAAAATTTTAATAATAATTCATTGGTATTTTTTCTGTTTTATTAAAACAACACAAATAAATCAGGTGGGGGTTGTTTTCAGTATTACGTGTATAATCCTTTGCTCTGCTTAGTAAAAACAATAAATTTTCATTATCTCATGAGAATACTTGAAGTTTATAAAGTGATTTTTCATTATATGTTCCCAAGGTGAATGACTTAAGTATAAGGCCATTTTCATATGCTTCAGCTAATGCAAGATAGTAGGCTACAGTAATAAACAAAAAAAAAAAACCCCACAACAGAAACCACAGGAAACCAGTGTGACTGCATGCAAAAAATGCACATTAGATATCCAGATATAGCTATGATTCTTTGAATAATCTTCTAAGGCTAACACACAGGAGCTTCCAGGAGAATTTCTGGAATCACCGTGTGTCTGTACCAGATGTCCTTACATCAGGGCTCAGTTCAGATGCTGATACACAAAGCCAGCCTTAGGGGTTAGGGGACCTACTTCCTCACTGTCTATACCATAAAATCATGGGTCACCCATCATATGTTCCAGCCCCATGAGGATGTTTCTGGACCCAGAAAGATTGCTTCCCACTAAGTTTTGCCTGGAAATTATGGCCTCATGACCTGCAGAGATAATGCCATTTCTGCAAGGAGGCATGGGCTGCTTTGTGTTGTTCTGCTTATGAAGTGTTCCCAGAACCACTGGGATATGGCAGATTTAATGGGTTCAAGCCATGCACACATCATCTAACTACATGTACAGGTAGTTCATCTGATGCTTTTTTAAGTAATCTATCTTGTTAGATAGACATGGCTTTGCTAGTCAAGGTCATAATATTTAGAACTTCCAGATAAGCCACATCCTGGCTGGTACCATGAAGTTTATTAAGGCTACCAGATATACAGAAATCCCAGATAAACATAAATCTTTCAGGTAATTCAAGACAACTTTTCTGAGTAGAAAAAAGAGAGAGAACATCCAAAAAAAATTGAATTACATGGTCCATGTACCAGAGGTCAGAGAAAGGGGGTTAGAAGTAATTTTATTTCTGTGTGGTTTCCCGAGTCCCTGATAGAACTAGAAAATGGAGCTGTCTTGAAATTTCTTCCTAAACCCTTCTAGAAATAGACTCTTTAAGATGAAGAGATTAAGATTTACCTCACCGAAATAGTGAAACTGGTGCTCAAGGCTGCAATCAAATATCAAATGCTACTCTGCACTGGAGATTAGAAAGCCACTGCAAGAAAGATAAAGGATACTGATATTTACTAGAGGTCAAGAAGCAAAAAGAGGTTTTCAAATATTTTTTTAAAATACAGGATATCTTGCCTCTGAGAACTATTGGAATCTGATGCAGTTCTACACCTGCCTAAAATGTTTTGCCTCTATTATACTGGATTTCTTATGAAAACTTTAGATAAATAAGAAACTTAGAAATAATAAAAAAGCTAACTGAACCATTATTTTTACCCATACATATCTTAAATTGAATAAAACTGTAGCTTAGGAGAGCGAATATGCCAAGACCTACAAAATTCTAATGATTTTCATCATTTACCATAAGCTAAGGCAAATAATTATTTATACAGATTGAAAGCTATTTGGTTTTTTAAGCCTTCTGAAGTACAATCTCATTTTGCAGCTGAATCATGTAGTGTAACTATTTAATGAATATTCCAAATGAATAAAGTAGTCCAGATAAATATTTCTTGTACTTCATAAGAAAAAGTGGTAAAATTTAAATTGTTGGAATCTTTCTTTATTATTTATTTGCAAAAATTGTTTTTATTTCTCTACTAACACTTCAAGATAATAATGTTGTTTGGGTTTTTTTTCAAGTTATGTGATTTCTTTTGCTTGTTGCTTTCTCTGGACAAAACCTGCTTTTAACAAAACAATAATTGGTAGTAAAATAGTTAAATGCAAATCATAAAATACCCAGTTGTAGAATTTTTTAAAATATGCATTTTCATAGCATCTTAATGTCTGTGTTACTTATTTTTTAAGCCCTAAGTGTGTAACATGCTTTCACAGTCAAGTGAAAATATTTCATTATTCTATAACAAAATACTGTTTGACTATTTCTTCTCTAGGCCAATTCAAAAATTATATTGAGAATATTTTACAAGAATTAAGTGTCATTGACAATTGTTCAATTCCTTCAATATTATGGTAAAAAGATAGCCTTTGAAAACTCTTATCTAGCCAAGTATATATCCATATGACAAAATGCAAAACCAAAGCCTTGTTGTCTTTTCAGGGCACATTACCAAGAAGCTGAGAGAACTGTGCTATTTCTGAATAAAACCTGGAGCAAGGTTTACAATCATGTTGTTTGTTTGCTCCTAATAAATTGTTTGTATGACTACTGATATCAAGAAAACATCAACATTAAAATTTAGTATTTTGACTGCAGTAACAAGTCTTTAGATTTACAGAAACAGCTTGTTTCATTGAAGGATTCAAATAATATTAGCACAGTGAAAAGACAACTGGATACTTAACAGCAATAGAAAATATGCTTTTCTGAAAAATACTATTTTCCACGTTTGATAGTCTGCTTTGTTTATGTAAGGAAGCATATGCTAAGTGATGTTATAACTTGCTTTTGAACAAAGACACTGTACTAAATCAATCCCAAGATTAGATTGGATATATGTTTTGCAGACTACTTACATTTTCGCTACTTTATTAAAAAGCAGCCTCGAAGACAGTGAGATTCTGAATTTTACTAAACACATTAAGTAGTTTGCCTAATCATACATTTAAAATACAAGATAATTGCTCATAAGAGGAGAAATGAATGTCCTTTGTAAAGATCTGGCTGTATTCCAATATAATTTCTCATCACTCTATAGATAAGAACAAATTCATGGCATCAGCCATACACAAGTAATTCAAACACCATTCCCATAGAAATGTAAAAAAGTTAGATAACTGCCATATCCATATTAATGTGTCTACTAGGGAACTGCACTGTGTTTTCCATGACTCATTTGGTGTCAAATCTTTCAGGCACATATGCTTGGAAAATCCGAGGCACCGAACAAATGGAAAGACAGAACTCAGGTGAACAACCCACAGACCAGAAAAAGGACAGGATTTTCTCTGTGACTGTGGAAACTCAAAAAAAGGTCCATTTGGATAACAATTTTATCCATGTATAACTCTTCCATGGTAGATTTGGGTCATAAAGATCCTCTTTTTCTTTGTTTCTTTAAGTGGAATCTTGAGAATGTTTGTTTAAAAGCCAATAATACTGTGCTATTTTAAATTACTCCCAGAAGTTACAGGTTATTCAGTTAAAAGCTGACATTTAGGAACTGGCTATTTTCCAGTGTTTCTGACAGCACAAGATCCAAACCTTTCTGTGGGTGTACAGACAAAATGGTACCTCTATGGATCACTATTCAAGTTGATGCACTCAATACTGCAAAGAAAGAGGAAACATCAAACCTAAATAATTTATACATTTTGAGGTTTTTACAACAGAAAAATTTATCTTGATTTCTGAATGGACAATCTTCCCAAATAAATAAAAAACCACTACCCTCACTGTTCTATGAAAAAAGAAAGGAAGACTGTTTGCATCAGTAGCAATTAAGTCTAACCTTGATTAAATAATACTATTCCCAGAACAGATACTGCTGACTTTCATCCTTCTAGGATGGCTGGGAAGATAATACAACTTCATTACAGAGAAAAATCTGTGTAATGAAATTGCTTACTATTGCTTTCTAACAGGTGTACACTTATTTGGACAGGTGGGCAACAACCCTGCAAAAATCTAATTTGTGCTTTCACTAAGAAAATGAAAGGTTTTCATTACTTCTACCATTAGTCTGAAGATACAAGTCCCACCAAGGCAAACAGATGACTAAGCAACCACAATTTATCTTAATTAAAGTTCGTCTTAATCAAGGTACTGTCTGTGAGATATAATGCTACTTAAGACTAAGATTCTTAGCATAGTTGCATGGTTCCCAGAGGGAACATCTATCAAGCTAAATGCATAACTGCAGCTTAGTCCTGCTGAAAACATAAAGAAAGGAAACAAAGAATGCAAAAATTAGTGAAAGTCAGCACAGATAACTTCTTATCCATTACTCAACACCTTCAAACAGCTACTGTGCTACATTGTAAAGTAATTTTTTCCTTCACTAATATACATACCGTATGTTTTCGAGTGGCTTTCCCAAGCACATGCTCCTAATTTAAATGAAATTATTGCTGAATTCTTCAAACTAAAAACAGAATTTGAACGATCCTAAAGATTTTGGTAAAACAGTAATTTTAAAATTATTTTGAAATTTTACTTCTCTATTTATGTAGAATTATATTCAAAAAGTAGGAAGCGAGATCATACTGAAAGAGAAGACATTTCACTGTACAAAAAGGTCTCTCTCTCATCTGCTCCACTTTGAATCTATAAATTACCTGGTTTTAAGTTCAGAACTTGAGAATCCTGTACCAAGAGAAGAGTTTTAAGATGTCCAGTAGATCCTTTTTCAGAAGGATGAAATCCAGCTTCATTTGTTCAAGAATTTCTTCAAATTTCAGAACATCATCTGCTCACTAAGGTAATAACAAGCAAGGGAAAAATATTGTTTTCTATTTTACTTTTAATTTCTTTTGCCTTTTTTTCAGGAATCAATTTAAACTGTGGTACAGCTGTAAATTCAGCCTTTTCAATGAAGTGTGTAGCTCAGCCTATAGAAAACTGTCCTTGGCTTCATAAGTCTACACCATGTGTCTGGTGTACATTCTTGAGAAGTGCTCCTTTACGTTTACAAACTCTGGAAACAATGAAGAGAGGATATCGGAGAAACACATTTTTCCTAGTGCCAGGAACAGTCAGCAATTCAACAATGAAGAGCTCACCAAACAGCCTGCCCAATTCTCAAGAGTTAAAAATAAAATAACCTGATGAGACTACAGTAAGAAAACTCCAACAAAAGTCAAAACTCTAAAAGAGAAAGAAAACAAGATAATCAGCTCAACACTGTGTAATCTGTAAGGAGGTCATAAGAAAGACATCTGTAAGGATGTCAATCAGAAAGCACCTACACCTCCAACAGAACATTTGGATTTTCTCAGAGGGCTTTAAACTTTTTATTAATTAAGAATTGGAAATCAGTCTTAAAACTCTAAGAAAAGATTGGGGAAGATGAACATGAAAGACTGCAGGAGCCGATATTGGGGTTACAGTCTAGAATTTAAAAAAAGATAAGAACAAGCAGGCAACAGGTTACTGGTGTGTACACAATTACCCAGGACAAGACAATCACAGTTCAACCTGGAAAAGAACTTTCTACCAGAAAGGAGGCTCTGGACCTAAGCAAAGACTATAACAAACATTACTAAAAATGCCAAAACAAAAGGAGACCTAAAGAAATAAGTACAAAGACAGATAAAAATCAAACTTTGCAACTACATTTGTTGGAATAAGCATAAGCTCATTCCAAATGCTGGCCTGACGCCTCTTGTCATTGCTAGAATTTAGGACTCCCCATTTTTCCTGCAATTTTCACTTATTAATGGCCTGGGGCTACAATAGCAAGCGAAGAATAACCAGATAAATCAGACCTAAGCTAATTCTATTTTTTTTTCCAAAACTCTTCCTGTTTGAACCATGCGCATGTCTGGCTTTACATTTCAAATTATAGTTAGTCAGATTTGGTCCCTGATTTCCAGAAAGCAGCTAGCAGAGACACAGTACTGGTAGCTTCAGCATTTACAAGGATTTGCAGTTGCCATCGTTATTTCCCATTACACTTCCAGCACTGACTCACTGCCTCACTGCTGCAGATATAAAACGAGCTCAATATTAATTTCCTAAAGAATCATATTCCTCTACTGCTTTTTCCCCCCTTTTTCTTTAATTTAGACTTCACAGACACAGTGGAAAAACTAGTGTCTCCTGTTGAACTGGCTGCTGTTTTAAAGATTTGAAAAGAAAAGAAAGAAAGAAGAGCAGCCACTGCCTGTTTAGGATGAGAAGACAGAGATCAATACTCATTTTTTGACACTAGAAAAATTAATACAGGGATTACTCTTTCCTAGGCTTTCATTTCAAGAAGAAAGGAGAAAGACTTAGAGAACTGCATATATCAGGATAAAAGTCTATATTGTACTGACCAGAAACCATTCTTTTTTTCTGTGGATCTGCAGAGAGAGAGGTAAATTTTATAGACTACAGGGATCCTCATAACCAACAAAGATTACATTGCCACTAATTACTACAAAATTTATTATATAAAAGAGGTGGGAAAAGGCAATATTTTATACTGACTTAGGCGGCAAACCTCAAATTCACAGAGCTATGACTTTCAACATGAAAGTTATATTAGAAAATTAATATTATATTGGGACAAATTCTTAGCAAACTTTCTGGATTAGCTGTGACAAGGACAGGACTGCTTAGATACTTTTCTGCCCTTCATTATGTATTAAATAAATCATGAGATTTTGACACGTTTAGTTGATTGACTTAATAAAAGACATGCCATTAGGTTTCCCTCATGAATTCCTAAATGTTATTGTGCTCAATGAAAATATTAATTCAGAATTGAAATAAATACAGTAATAGCACCAGTAATTTAAAACTAAGTATCTTCTCCAAAATTAAGTATCTTTAAAAAAAATTAATTTAAACAAACCAAATAGTTTAATCCTATCTCATTGCACTAGAATGAGGAAGTTACTGTGGATGTAACTCAATAATATTGAAGCTCAAGGAAGCTGACAGGACCTGGATTTGTCATGGGAAAAGCAGGCTTGGTGTTCAGCTTTGTGATGCAAACTTAATTTTTACAGCAGGCAAGTGCTGCTATTGCTATGGGGAAATATAAATAAAAGAGTTTACAAGTTTCATGATTTGCAATTCTTCTGAGGCCACAATAAATATTAAAATAGAGACAGATTTCAGCTTTTTTATTGTTGGAGATACTGTAGCACTGCTTAGTCTGTAATAACTTCAGCAACTTTTCCCCACAGAGGAGACCATCCTATTACTCAATCTGACTCTCTCTACCTCATCAGTATCACTGAGCTTTAATACATGGTTTGTTGCCTTGGCAGGGGCTCCTGAAGAATTTAAAGAACTAGAAGCAAAACATTTTTTTCCATGTTTAACATAGGTATTACTATGCAGTAATAGACATACAATAGCAATAAAAATTGTTATATCCAAAAAGTAAGAGTTGATTAAGCATAGTCATAAAATCCTCACTCCCTTCAGATAAATTTTACCCTGCAGTGAAATTCACACCGATTAAACAATGGATCGGTCCTTTATTGTTATTAACCTGGAGAAGTGAATAGGATTTCTCTCCTGTTTCTGGGTGCAGTGGTGTTCTGCTAATGTAAACCAGTTCTAAGACAGCAGCACCTAAACTTCATTGTGCAAGGTAGAGACAAGCAACTGGAAAATTATCACCATATCAGTCTCACTGTCTGGGAGTAAATCCGATTTGCTGGATTAAAATCTGGTGGAAGGTCTTGGACTCAGAAACTGTGAGCAAATGGTTTTTGTAATCAATCTCTTTGCTGACTGTAGAAAAAAAGAAGGTCTGATTTCTATAATGCACTTCCACACAATTAAGGTTTTTTTTACTGCAGATATGTGTATACAAATATACAAATATGGAAGCCCACAAAAATACTCAGTGCTTAGAAGCCAGGACAGAAAAAACAATTTTTCTGAAAACTTGGATTTCTTAAAATTTAATCATCAAATTATGCAACATCTACTAACTTTATTGTCCCTTGTCAAAACAGAGAAAAATCACATCTGCATAGCAGTTCTCTTTTGATTAAAACTTTTTATGCTTTCATTTCCTACTCAAATACCTTTTAATGTAGTCCTTTACTCCACCTCAGTGTTTTATCACAATTTTTTCAGCAGCAAAAATGAGTCACTCAGAGTAGTAAATTCTAACCTTGTCTCTAAACTCAGTGTTTCATTCATCAGCCTCCAACAAATCCTTTAATCCCTGCCTCCACTTTATCTGTATCAAAAGCAGTGTTGGAGCTGCTCACAATGTTTACCACAGAAAGGCTTTAATTAGTCATCCTCTCTAAGTGCTGGAATCAATATTTTATTGTATAGAAAAGGGAACACACCAATCAGTGATCGAAATTTAAAATAAGTATGCCCAGGGCCTTTGCCCAAGTTTTAGTTGAAACAGTGTACAAGTGCAGTAGAG
The DNA here is from genome assembly GCA_025920805.1 of Petroica traversi. Taxonomy (NCBI): domain Eukaryota; kingdom Metazoa; phylum Chordata; class Aves; order Passeriformes; family Petroicidae; genus Petroica; species Petroica traversi. The sequence goes on from JAHLSL010000020.1 coordinate 1,076,431, forward strand.
AAGCTCCAGCTGGGTTTCACAGTTACTTATCTGCAAAAAGGTGAAACACTTGGTGATGTGCAGCTGGCTTGAAATTGTCAGTTCCAAGGACAAAAAAATTATTACCCTGTGTCTACAAAATAAGAGAAGTAAACAAGAAAAAAAAAAAAGCAAATTCAAACTAAGATCATGGCCCTTTTTGACAGCTCTATTTTTGTTACAGATTAGTCTGTTTGTGAACACCAAAGAATGTCCTCAATGCCTTTAGCACAGTATTACTTCGTACTTTTAAACTTTCATGTGCAGCACACTAAGGCTGAGATTTCTTTTATTATCTAACTGAATGCCAAGGGTTTTTGTACAACAACTTTTTCAGCAGCTGGAAAACATTAAGTTTTTAAACCATGAATATTACTGAAATCTACACTACCTCACCAAAGCAGATCTAAGCCTGTTTTCTAAACTATGTAGGAAGTCTCTCAAAATCCTTTGGAATCATGGCTGCAGTACCTGGGCATAACATGGCTGTTGCAGAGCTGGGCAGTTTCAGGTCATAGATCTCCACTCAAAAACCAGAAGCAGCATCCAGGCAGCTGTAACTGAGCTGCTGCTACACTGTGCAAATTTTGGCTGAAGTTCTGGGCACTGTGGCAGTGTTTCTTAGGCTACTCTATTTGCATGAGTCTTTTTCATAATTTATATTAACGCTTAAGGCACAGAATGGCAGCAATGAATCTGATTAAAGGGAACTGGAACCTTAGAAAGGTGAAAAGCAAAGAGAATGCATCTGGAAAAAGACAGGAGGTGTAACTGTACAAAACCTGAAATCAAGTTTTAAAACTCTATACAAAAATGGTCTACCTTGAAAATAAAGCAGAAAATTCAGCATGAATTAATCTATTATTCTAACAGACCGTGGAAATATTTAATGGAAGTCACAGATAGATATTATTGTGAATCATGATACATTAAAAAAAAAGCAATAAAACATTAGCAGATGATAAAAATGCAATTACAGCAAACATTTTGGAGAGATTTTTCATGTTATGAAACAGCATTATAATATTTTTAAGCTCGTTTCTTTTTAGACATCTTAGGAATAATTAATATCTTTTTCTTCAAAATGATCAATGAACTATTTAGTTATTAAAATGTATCATAAATAAGTTTTACATTGAAGGTTTCTTATTTCTATGCAGAAGAAATATATACACACACACATATATATATATACACACACACACACACATATATATATATATATATGTAATGACAGACCCAAGAACTGAAATAAAAAGAAAATAAATGAAATGTGTAAGATCAGATGAATTTGAAAAAAGCTCTGTTTTGAGCATGGAGTAGCAAACCTTTGATTACTGGAAACCAACACTTAGTGAAAAACTATATTTTTCGTTTCTGTCTATAAATATCATTGAATGCCCTGTTTCCTCCAGAGAGAATATGAGGATGAGATTTTTTTTTTCCCCCTGTTACTTGAGTCAAGCTTGCCAAGGAAAACAGGTACCTCACAGTGGAAGAGCCAATAGGAGATCCAGTGCCAAGTCTGACTGTTAAACTTCACTAGCTCAAGAAAAGGTGTAGATTAGCTTTACAGCTGCTAATCTTCCATTTGAACTCATTCCAAACCTGAATCACTATTTAAAACATTGTCTTTTACAGGTAGAGAGCAGGGAACCTGCGTGCTTCAAAGCAGTTTGAAAAGGTTAAAATATGAAAACTTAATTTAAAACATGTTACCATTAAAAAAATATGAACTTAAGAAAGTTGGAAAACTTTGTTCTGATTATGTTTTACTAATTATCTACAAATGTTTTCTTGTTGGAGCATTGCCTTGTTACAATATGAATAAAGTAGGATGTCTTAACGAGTATACTAAATCAGCATATCTGGTTCTTTGAAGATAAAGTTGTGACGATCAGAAAGGAACTCAGTTATAATCAGAGGTATCACTAGACTATGAAATCAAAGAACCAACTTCCAGGCAGTAAAAAACTCAATTTGTTGCTGATATTGACCCATTCTACACATATCAGGTCTAATCTAATGTTACTGCTTTGCCAATAGAAGATCCAGATCAGCAAAAGATGAACCTGCTGGAAACTTTCTAGTTTTGGAAGTGAAAAAAGAACAAAAGTGTCATGTCGACCTAGATCACATGTAGCAGACACAGCAAGGCAAACAAACATGCTTTAAAATAAGCCTGCTGCCAAGGAAAAAAAAAGAGATCAGAATCCTAATCATTCTCTCATCAAAATCATGCCTGTGCTGAGTATGTTGCAAACTGGATCAACACTCAAATACAGCTGATCATGCTCTACTTAAAAAATTGAAATCTTATTGAAAGCTTACTTTGTTTTGACTTCTTCGTTTTCCATTTTTTTACAAAGTATATAGTTTAAGTGAAGAGGTAGAAAGCTGTTGTAAATTGATTAGCTAACCCACCTGAAAGTTAATTTTTATAAGGAGAGAGAAAGAGAAAAAAGAGAAGAGAGGAGAGAAGAGCACTCAAACTAAAAAACATTAGTAACTTGAGACCAGTGAAAAGATCCACTTCAGGGATATTGACTTTACTGGGTGTACTGTGCTGCAACATAAAAATGACAACTGTGTATTTACCAATTTATTTCCTACTGAAAACAAGCACCATCCTCAGCTTTCAAACTCAATCTACCTTAAAATGTGCATGGAAATATTTCTGTCTGTTCAACCATTTCCTACCTCCTATCCCATAAATTCTGATATTGGTTCATTTCAATCAATTTCTAAAGGAGGCAGCAGGAGGACACAAGTTATTGCAATACATTTCATACTGGAGTAGAGAGGACTTAAGTTTGTTGTTTTCTCCTCAGAAGGCATGTGTGGGGATATGGTGTGTGGGATGGAAGGACCGGTGCCGTGTCCATCCCACAGTGTTCCTTGTTGGAGCCACTCTGGCGGTGCCTCACCAGCACCTACAGAAACACACAGCCCAACCCTGCAGGTGGACACAGGAGCCACTCACACTCTCTGGAGTGTCCCCAGAGACGAAGAGGTGGGAGGGGTCATTTATCTTTCAGTTCCGAGGAGTCCATTGTGGTCAGCAGCACCGGCTGAGAAGAAACGGCCTCAAAGGGGAGCAGAGGCCAAATGACCCAGAAGAAGAGAAATCAACAGGTTTTATTGTGAGTGTAAGGGGTAGGGAGAGGACCAATATTCTGAGGGCTAGGGGGTGGAGAAAAGGTTGATTTACACTACAGGGGCCAATGGGAGAGAGGAGGGGAGAGAGGGCCAGGGGCAATGGGATACTGAGGAAAATGGGAGCCCTTGGACAGAGATCGGCGGTGAGGAACCATTCAAAACAACATAGGGGGAAGGTGGGCTTAGCCACTGCAACAACTCAGGTTCAATATTTTTATATTCCCTTGACCTTTCAGTTAGCCTCTCGTAAAATGCACGGCTAATTACACAACATGTATTTTGGAGCTAACCACAGCATTCACTGCCACTTAACCATGTCAGTACTCAAGGAACAAGAGAAATACATGAGCGTACGAGAAGAGGGTTTAAAGCTGAAAGGATCTGGAAAGGTAATGTTATAGGAGGAGGTACTTACTTTGCTAAGGTAGGCATAAATAGACACAAAGTATCAAAAATATTTTTTAAACATAACGCTGTGCAGGCTGATGGCACCCATTGAGTATCTACACCAGCTCCCTTTTGAAGTTTTTTCCAGTTCACTGCAATATAGAAGAATTTACATCTTTAATAGAAAATACGAGAAATATTAGCTTCCTCTAAAATCTACAATAAATTTAGCTGATTCTCAAAAACTATAAACTGCAAATCAGTTATTGTCCATGTCTGATTTTCTTCAGGGTTGACATTCTTTACCCATGCCCAGTCATACAGGATTAGAAGTAAGCCTTTTTTTTTCTTGTCCAGGGATGGAGTTCGTTATGAAGTTCCCATCCTCTGTCTAACCCTAGAGTCTAGCATTTTATGGTATATCCTCCCATCTCTGGTTGTAATCCAGAACAAAATGCAGTCATTACAACTTGCCCTTAAAGATGGAGGCTTAATAGAGCTGAGTCCCACCAGACAAGCATGAGAGAAAGAAAGGCATTTTCTGATAAAAACAAAATTAATCTTAAGGTCTCCAGCAATAACCATAACTCACATAACGTTAAATACTGTTTGAAAACAAACTTTGCATACAATGCTTTCCCCTCTTTCCCACTGTTCCCTTGCCACAGCTTGCAAATCTGCTTCTGCACTAAATTTATTAAATGTGCTCAGGAGCATCCTCAGGCACTGCCACTATCCTGGAACTAAACTGCTTTCTCCATAAACCCTCTTATGCTTTAAGGGGAGGTGACTATTTCCAAACTGCTTTTTGGAAGCAGCCATTGTCAATGCACACCCTCATATGGTACCTGAGAACCATCTGCAAGCCTCTGGGTCAAAACTGTTCCAACAATTTATCAACATGACAGTCAAGTTCCAGTGCCTGGAACATTTCAGTGTTTGATTTCCTCTTGTTTATGTAGCCCAAATTTTAAACAGCCTGGTTCAGATCCACATTCTTTTACAAAGACAAGTTTTATTTCAAAGTTGTTATGTTTAACAGTTAAACAAATGCCTTGAGAAATACATTAAATAAATAAACTTGATGACAGCAGAAATGTCACAAATCCATTTTAAGTAAAAATCAATATACAAAGGGGAAATCTTTCATGCTGCCCTTTCATTTTCTTGTATTGCCTTAGACTTATGCTCTATAATTCCATGAGAATGGATTTCTTTTACTGGGGCCCTCCACTGTAGGCTTCGTGCTACTGATGGCCTATTGATAAATAGCCACTCCTGAATATACTGTTTTACTGAAGATACTGAGTCATTTCAAGACCAACTACTATACTGCCAAAGTGCCAATATAATTTTTATAATTCAGTAGACAAAGTTAGGAAATTAATAGTATAAATATTAAATCTCCTTTTCCTACTAGCTTTAGAAAGTTGCGACATCAAAGAAGTAACGAGAGTTCAAAGTTTTGCAGGACTTCAACAAGACCTTTGGATAATTAAGAAACCTATTCCCCATTCAACAGAAAAAAAGGAAAACATAGTATATATGTTCTCTCCTCTGTGGTTAGTAAAATGAAACAAACTAAAAATATTAATGATCCACTATCCATATAAAAATAATACATTGAGTGTTTCAGAAAACTGAAACTTCAAATTATTTTAATATACAATAAACACAAAATAATCTCATTCTGAAAAAATAAAAAGGTTCCTTATCCAAAGGGGAAAATAATCAATATGTAGAGTAAAAAATTAATTTCAGTAATTTATATTTTTCAATAGACATCCCCTGATTTATCAAAAAACTCTCAGATTCTAAGTTATGAATATTATTAATTTATCAAATTTCATATATAAATAGTGTAGTAAAATATAAATAATGAATTGGAGAAAAAATCTTTTTACGCAATTGAATAGTGAAAATAAATGAAATAGATTATTGCATCCTTAAGCCTAAAACTGGAAAGGAATAAGCAAGGAAAGTGCATATTGCTCACAAATATGCAACTTATATCTCTCATGAACACTAACATTTTATTAAGAAAACCATATCATACACAAAATATTACTCACATTTTCTAGATAACGATATAGCAACATATTCTAATTTGAAAGAGCATATTCCTCTAGGACAATTCTAAAAGTAGTTAGTCGCATCACACTCCCCAGATGTGCAGCCTTTTATATCTTTGTTGCTATTGGTATTGGCTAACCTCAATACAAATTCAATATACTAACACTTTTTTTTCCTAGGAAATTGATATTCACCTCATTAAGTGCAAAATCTATTCATTCTTGCTCAAGGTGTGGAACAACTCGTAACTGAAATCAATTAAATTCATTCAGTGTGCAAAGTGGAATAATATGTTTTTTCATGATTTTGACAAAGCCTGTATCAATCATTTTGGCTTAACCAATCTTGTTTCCGATTTAGAATAAGACTTTTTGGACTGTCTTTTATCTGCTTCTTCTTGCATTTCTTAAACTTTAGGTATAATAATAAAGATTTTTCTTTCTGTTACGTACAGGGCATAAACAAGATCAGAGGTTTACTTGGCTTGTACCAACTACTTACATGTTTAAAATTATATTTGTGAATTCATTTTCCTAAAACACAAGTCTCAACCTCATAACATTCTACTTTTTTAGAACAAGCCACAAAATGCCATAAAGTTATACATAAGGAATACATTCTAGATCTGAGCACATCTACTTTTGTTGGTGTGGAAAAGTATACCACATAAGGGGAAAAGATGAAACAATTTGCATTACCAGAAAACCCCCACCCTGAATCCCAAAATTACTGTTAAGTTTAAAAACCTGCAGATACTCCTATGTCATCATGTCTTGGCAATGCAATGTCCTGGGTGACAAAGTCATGATCACAAGATAACACAAACTCCTTCTTGGAGACCTCTGTTTACATTGCATTTAGTGTCTACTTTGTGCTATCTAATAAATGGGAAAAAGAAACAACATCCAATCTGAAGGCAAGAATAAAAGTATAAAAGAATATAATATAGTTGATAAAGTATAATTACATTTACATGAATATATAAAAAAGAGAAACTAATTCCTAAAATGGATTTGAATCTGCTAAAACATCATTTTAACATAACTATAAAGTAAATGTTACAGAACCAGACTTCTGGCTTCAGAAAGCAGCCCCAAAAAATCAACCAAAGAAGCCAACATTATTTGAGTCATCAAATTCTGACCTTTTAAGGCATTAAAACAAATATTTTACACACAGGTGCTTTTCATATTCTGCTTTCATTTGACTCCAAGACAAAAAAAAAACCCTAAATTGGAAGACTGCTTTGAAAAATGGAACTGTGACAAAAAAAAAGCAGGCTATATAAAAAACTTCGGATTGTGCTTAACATACTCTATTTTGTTTCTTTCTCTTGATGCAACCCAACTCCACAATGCATTTCAGAAACGTTCCCATAGAAAACCACTGAAATCCCATGCCCACAGTAAATTTGCACTGTACCAAAATTTATACCTTTACAGTTAAGCATTTAATCAAATGTGTTTTAGACGGTTTCTAGCAATTTTCAAAAAGGATGCCATTCCATGAACATTTTATATATAACACCTATATGCCATGAGATTTGGAGATGTATCTGTTTACTTTATTGACCATAAAGCAGCTATAACAATGGCTGGCAATGCAAGGACTCTGTTCTAGTTATCATCTCACAAACAGAATCCTCAACCAAGTTCTGGTTGCAGAATCTGCTATTACTAGCAATGTCAATAGATGCAACTGTGAGGCAGCATCAGCCTCAGATCCTTGCTGAATTTGATAGGTGAGAAAACAAGCTGCAAAACTGAAATCTGAGGAAAAAAAATTATGAAATTACTCATTTTCCTCACATAGTGCTAAAGTAGAATCTCTTCACAGATGAAATTCATAAACGTTACTGCAAGTCAGCACAGAAATGAAGACAGTTCCAAACTTCACATTAAGAATTAACTTTAAACTTCTATTTACTAAGTTAGACATACTTGGGGTGATTTTGTTACAATATTTTACATCAGTTTTTACATATTTTTAACTACTAACAAAGTAGAAAAAGGCGTATAGAAGTGCAAGTTAATGCAAATCCTTCAGAAATTATTATTATTTCAGTGATCTTTCTTGCTATGAAGCCCCTTGACACCAGCTCCAACTTCCTTCTCACATCAAGAACTATAAATACAGGAACCCTGAATATTCTGTATCTATCAAGCACAATCTGACATACTGACATTGATTTTGAAATGTCATATCAAAGCACCTTCTCCAGTGTAACATGAGAGGTACAGGAACCACAGTCCTGCAGCAAAAGTGGTGCCATTAAATCAGCTGAAAGACAGAAAGTGACATCATCTGTGGATTTCTTAAACACCTTAACAGAAGTTTGAGGCCAATAATTATAATTATATAAACTGAAGTCTTGAACATACACCTGATTTTGAAACAGCATGGTCAAGAGAATCTCAAATTACTCTTACATGACTGTGTCCTTGAAATGCTTTATGAACTTACATTTAAAAATGCACTAGTATGGCTTTCAAAGCCCTGACTGATATTTCTTTGCCATGCTAAGGTAACTTCCCTGTCCGACCATCCAGAATGCACTCTGGTAGTCACTCTCATACCACTTGAGATGGGATTTAAGTCCCTTTACAGCAACACATCCCACTCCTGTAGTGTCACAACAGTTGTCCTTACTGGCTCAATCCTAGGTTTTCCATAGCAGAGTCTCAGATAAAGAAGTAACAGAAAAATCATTTTCGTTGGTACCTCCAAGATGGGGCCCCAAACAAAGAAAACCCTGGGCTTTTATACCCTTACAGTCTAAGGGTGCCAAAATCTGGGGTCCCTGGCTTCTGCTGTGCCCCTGAGTGTCAGTCACCTGTCTGCTACAGCCTCTTGCCACAGGTGTCACCACCCGGAGCTCAGCCTGCAGCTGCACCTGAGCTCCCCACCCTACATGGGTCCCCCAACAGCTGCGTGGTGCTGGGACAGACCCAGGCCTCTGCCTGGTGCCAAAGGCAGGGTGGTACTAATTCTCTGAGGACTGCAAGTACTTTCCTTTAGCCTTATGTTGCCAAGTACATATGTTGCTGTGTAAAACAGGTGTTCCTTAAAATTTTCCTCCATTCTTTTGAACCATGACTCAAGAGTGTCTCAGAATCAGACAAAACACAAGTAAATGGTACTTACTCTTCTTGTTCTAATTTGTAATAGCTACTGTAAAAACATTAGTCACTTTCAGAAGCATTCCAGAAACCTGGCTTCAATGTTAATGTTCTTGGGTATCAGCATGTCGATATCTTCATTTATTTTTGACTCATAAATGTAGTTTCTTGTTGGCATTCTAAATCAAAGGGTTCTCCTTGCTCATTAGTTATGTTTCTTTTTCTGATTATACTTCTTTGTAATGAAAATATGGTCCTTCTCTTCAGGAATAAATTGTAACTCAAAATAGACCTTTTCTCTCAACTTTCAGAGCCTGATTAATATTTACTACCCTTTTCCCCTTCATTTTTCCTACTTCACAAAGGCCAGATATACTGTTTCTTTATTACTGGATAGCTCCTTTCCAACAGATAGAAGATTCCTCTGTCCTCCTAAACGTATCATTACTGCAAGAACCTCAGAACACACTAAGCAATTCTTTGAGATATGTAAATATGAGTAGCATGTATTAAACATAGAAAGATAAAAATTTTACATGTACTGTGTTTTAGTCTTATTAATAGCATCTCTTTTAGGATCAAAAGAGAAGATGAAAGAAGCACCAGGGTCTTTCTCATCTGTGCCTGTGGTGCAAAGCACAGAGAGGAGAAGCATGGCTGACAAAGAAATAAGCATTTCAAATATGCTTTGTTTGAAGCTTATAGTGAAGGAGACAAAACTCAAAAATGTGGCAGTCATGCAGCTAAATAAAAACAATCAGCCCTACAGCAGCTATGAGGTGGTCAGAATTTACTTTTATTTCACAGCAGAATGGGACTGAACTGATTTGTTCACCTTCAAAATGTAAGAAATAACAAGTATATAAATAAATAAATAAATATCCCCAAAACATTTTGGTTATTCACTCCCACTATTTTTCTTCATCCCTCGCTAAGGGCCTCAAAAGCCTTCTGCATGAAAATCCATGCAAAGCCAATATGCTAACACATCAGCCCAGATAACACATTTTTTCCCCTGCTAAAAGGTGTTGCCTAAAATTTTTGTGTAGCTGTGCTCAAAAATGTTCGTGCCAGTTAAGTGTGCGAGACTTAAGAATCTAACCTAAGGCAGAATATAATCACTAAGTACATTTACAGTAAAACAGAAAAAATGTGTATAACTGATGAGTTTCAGTGACAGATGGATTTTCTACCACACAAGAAGGCAGGATTTTCACGAAAAATTACAGTTTGTCATATGATTGCACATATGCTTGAGCCTATGCTTAGACTAGCCTAACACTCACTGTTTGTATTTGCAGCCTCACCCAAAGGATATTACTGAGGCTAGAGGACTGGAGAGGTTCAAAAACAACTGGACAAGCAGATGAAGCACAGTCTCTTAAAGTAGAAGAAACTACCTTTGATTCCATAATAGTTAAGCCACAAATCACTAGGTGCTGGGAGAGTGATTTAGGGCAGTATCATTATATGCTTGTTTTGATCCCACACATTCCCCAGGTATCTGCTGTTAGCCAAAGGATACAGGCTAGATAATGATTTCTCTGAATCGAAACTGTTGATCTTATGTTCTTATTTTCTGAGGTTTGTTTCCTGAAAGCTCAGCCATGAGTCAAGTCCTTAGAGACTATGTGCGATATCCTTTGAATAAAAAACTGTTCCAGAAAGTATAGTCTGAAAGCAGAAAATCCACATAACTATCCTTGCTTTCAGAATTTAAAGCATTCACAGCACATAGTCACTGTTCAAATCATCTTTTGACTCCATAAGTAATAATAGCACACTCTAGAGAGTGTTTTATGATAAGACTGGAAATGCTATTCCATGCCCAGTACATGGGCATGGCAATGGGAGAAGAATGGAAAATTATTCAATGTAAGAGTTACGTTTTCATATTGCTTTAGCTTTTCCATAGAGCACCCAAGACTGGTTAGAAGTATAGGGAAAACAAGAGAGTCCTTATTCTGTTTTACATAAATTATTTAGAGAGGAGGAACTTAAGCCTTTAAATGGAAGTATCTTAGGGTAGCAAAACTGCATATTTGACATACTCTATCTAGATGCTTAAAACTACAGAGAATGAGACAACCAACTCTCAGGAGCAACCAGAAGAATATGCAGAAAGAATCGCTGAAGTTCCTTCAGAAATGGAAGAAATCCATGGGCAATAATATGTTCCATGTATTGGAATCAGAGATACATGGGGTGGGGAGAGAAAAGATCACGTACCAACCCAAATATGTAGACTAAAAATTTGACAGCATAAACATATATTACAATGTAATAGTAAGTGCTCTGAAGTCAATGCAGAATGGCTCCTGGAGATTATGGGATGTTGGTTCTGTGGTAAAGGACATCAGGAAAATTGTTGGGCTTGATAATCTTAAAGGTCATTTTCAATCTAAATGTTTCTATGTTTCTATGAAAAAATACTAAACAACAAACAAAAAATAGAAAAATCCTCCTACATATGCAGAAGTTGTCCATGATATTTGACAGAAACAACACCTCTCATCCAGAATGTTCAGGGAAAACAAAGAAAAAGCCCAAACACTTTCACTTCCTGTTCTAATACTGAAGTTATATTTCACAACTTTCTGTCATGTCATTTCACTACTTATTTTTTTGAGGACAGAAATTTGTTCTCCATCTTTTCTCCCTATGAAAAGCTACTGAAGTACATTTCACTGAAATTGACAAAAATCCTGTAGGGAAGAAAATGACATTTTTCTGACAGTTCTCCAACACCGTAAAAGGTAAATATAATTAGTGAGACTGTGGAGAGAAACCCTGCACAGTGAGAGGTACCTTTCATAAAAAGGAGGTGCCTTTCATAAAAATAAAATTTAATGCCATATTTATTAATAAAATTATGTCTCTTAAAGGAGACTACGAATTCACTAAGTTTTCAAGAGGGGTTTACTTCCTCCCTGTTTTACTAAAGCATTAAAGAAACTCCCCACAGTTTTGGTGACTTCTCAGACATGCTGGCACACAACATAATTTCACAGTGTTCCCTAAAGTGCACTAAAGCCTCAGTCACAGATTTTTGATTTTTTCAGCTGACGTTTTCTACTAAATTCCTTCTTTTTGAAAAAGAGGAAAGGCAAATGTTGATGTGATGGGAAATGACAGAGTTATATAAAAACTGACTGCATATGGTTGCTCTCAACCAGTGATGGGGGCACCTCACAGGATTATGGCATGTAAATCTTCTTGAGGAGTAGCAGCCAGCTGCTACATTACTCTTTCTAGAAAAACACAAGTGTAGTTGAGTATGGATGTTCAAAAGGAAGCAGGAATTAAAAACTAAGCATTTACTCAGGAAACATGCTATAGCATCATGCTATGGAAATGGTGTACATTGGAACTTGTGTCAGAAAAGCAGCAGGAATGAGTTTAAACAGAAGACAGCAGGAATGAACTCAGAGGAAACAGACCCAGGCAGCAGTGTGCTGTATTCTGGACCTAGCTAAACACAGTTAAATACAGAATAATGGCTCTGTTGACCAATTTTCCCCCAGATTCCTGCAAATTTGTCATGTCTCAGTCACTCTGCATGGAACTTACATGTTGATTCTTGTGTCACACTTGTTTGCAGCTGAACCTGTATGAAGCCTTTTTCTTTTCATAATTCCCCTTCTTTGACATGGTTTAACCCCAGACAGCAGTTAAGTACCCTGAAAGCATTTCCCTAACTCCCCTATTTCAGTGAGATGGGGAGAAAAACCAGAAAAAACCTCACCGGGGGAGATGTGAACAATTTCAAATAACTCAGAAAAAGTAATAATGATAATAATGAAAAATAAACTCCAAGAAGAAAAGTGATGCACAATAACATTTCAATTAAAATTATAAGTTATGGAATTTTTGATGGAATCAGAGAAAAAAAATCTTGAGATTTCATATAGCATATTCTCTCTAATTTACTTGGTTTTTTGACTCACTTTTTATGAGGCTAACATCAAGGTATATTTTCTGTTTTGGATGCCTTTTTTTTTTTTTTTGCTTTTATATTATTTATTTCTGTTCTTGATTCTGTAGCTCATTTTTCCCTAATACTTATTTTTGAGAAGTACAAGGAACAGAGAATTCACTCAGACAATTGCCTATCCCCTCTCTCTTATGCTGTAAGGGTTACTAGGAAATTGTTTCACACGTGGCATAGCTCTGGGTCATCTTTACATGTTGGAGAGGGGGCATTAGATCTATACAGTTTGATCTGTAAAACACCAGAGCATTCAACAGTGACATAAGAGAATACACACTGCTTACTTCTTCCAGTAAATTCAGCATAAAGTTATAACCATAACCTAGGACACTAGATGGAATAGACATGGGGGATTGCTAAATGAAATTATCCAAAGTTCATGCAGCCTCAGCCCACTGCTCTTCCCTATCCCATTGTTACTCCTCTTTCAAAAAATTTTGCGGACTGTTCACTGTCTTTAAATTACCAGGTTCTGAGCACATCAGTTTATTCCTTGCTCACAAAAACACATAATATATGGAAGTATCAGTGTTAAAACTTCAGATACCAATTTTCCTTGTTTTTCATCCAAGAGCCAACTGTAGCCAGTGTGAATGGAAGACAGCATTCAGTGTAATGTTACTGCTGAAGGCAGTAACTTTCTCCTTTTATCTATATTTTATTTTGATACAGCAAGCAAAAACAAAGGGATTATATGTTTAAAGAAATAGAAGACAACCTTCAGATATACTGAGTCAGAAGGTCTCTAACAAAACCTAGTGGAATTCATTTTTGCTTTCAATTTCACCAGAGTGCAATGTAAACAACCATAGGAACCACACAGCCAACTTTAAATTAAATTCTACAATGAATAATTTATATTTTTAAACAAGGATTAGAAGTTCAATTCAGTTGCAGAATATCAGGGGTGGCTTTAATAATTTACGTGCTTTCCAAAGGTGAATAAAATGCCTTCCTGAACAAAAATCAAAACAATGTAAATATTTTCTTTGTTAAAAACACACTGATTGACAAAAGAAAGGGCCACTGTCATAAAATTGAATGCATATTCTGTGGGAGACAGGAAGAGGAACACAATCTTCAAAGCAGAAGTCTCTAAGCAATTTCCACACTTGCCAAGATTAATATGGAAAAATAAAACACATTATCAACAGGCCAAATCTGCATATAATTTTTGAGCTTCACTGAAAATCTTGGAATTCTAGTGTATAATGTGTGTGTGTGTGCAGGAGACCACATTGTTCCTTCACAGCAACTGAAGAAGAACTCCAGGTCAAATGTTTCAGTATTAACCAGGATTGTTCCTGACCTTGCAGAAAAATGTTAATTATAGAAGATATACAGTCTGGCTACAGGCGCACACTCTGGCTTAAGAGACCCAAATTAAACTAGAATCACCTCACTGGAGTTTTTGTAGGTAAACTGGCTGTCTTTGCTGTAATTCACAGCCTGTGTTCTTTGCAGTCCTAATAAATATTCTCTGCTATCTTTATCCTGAACATGTGTACCCTGCGAAAAAGGGCAAAGAATATTGCACCTGATGAAATAGAGTCCACTTCTCTGGAGAACTCTGTGCAATCCCAGCATGAGTGATCTATATCTTTAATGCTCAGGCAGCATTAAAGTAAAATTTAATGCAAGACAAATGTCTTGTGCTGCAGACATAGTTCATAAATTAAATACACATTCTACTTTGATTTTTCATTTCTCCCATGAAAAAATAGTGAAGAAAATGGCTGATTTCTTCAAACATATAGTAATAGACTCGTTAGACCATTTACAAGGGCATATTCTGGACCAGACAATTGTTTGCAATTTTGGTTTAACACTTATAAGAACTGCATTCTTAACCTCTGCTCACTGTAATCCTGATACTAGTTACATCTCACATATATTATCTGAATAAATATAAGAACGAAACATAATTTCATTTCAATCAAATGACAGTTTATCATAGACCCATTGTTACAGAGGAAAAATAATTGCAAGAAAAAAATTAAATTATTTCAGAAACAGGTGAGAGTAAAGATCAAAGTGAGTCAACCTCAAATCCACTCAAAATTTTTTTTGCCTAAATCACAATCATCTCCAACTTGAATTTAAACAGACAAGATGAATGAAGTAGAATTTTACAAATGCAGAAATGTAAGATGGAAAACAAGTTACACAGGACAGCACCAGTAAATAAACACAAATACAGCAGGTCTGAGCCTGTTTCATTATAAATAGCTTCCTGAACTAAGATATGCAGTTATGAAGCAGGGATAATTAGCAGGAAATCTCAGGTATAAAGACAATGGCATTTAGAGAAGTAACAGGCAAAAATACTGTCTGTTGCACTTTTACTACTGAGGGAAATGATCTTCAAACTTTGAATGCTACACTGAAATGAAGAGGAATTTTTTGAGGGTTCAGCTCAACAGTGTGATGGGACACCAAACCCAGTAGAAAAGACATCTGTATGTCTTTTAGAGATCATTCTTAGTTTTTCTAGAGTTCAGATTAGTATACCTGCTGCTAATCACCTTGAAATAATTTGTTCCCTTAGGTTGGTCTGGAGACAGGAAAGATACAGGAGGATTTTGGAACATATTTTATGGCCTGTAGATAGATATACATTAATTTCACCAAGGAATTAAGACCACGATGTTCCTATTGTTTTACTATCTTCCAGTTTTATTTATTTTCCAAACAAGACTGCAGGAGACTTATTTGCTAGAATAGCTGCCAAATTACTGAACTAAGCCGTTCTGAAATGCTGTAGGCACCTGCAATTCTGCTTAGGCATCTAAATAACTTTAAGACTCAGTACTGTAGTGTACTGAAGCACTTTTTTCCCCACTCACCTTTATCAAGGTATATAAAACTGAATAATAAACAGAAAAAACACTTAATTCTCATGTCCCCACACAGAGAACAACATTCCCTCAACATTAAAATGATGAATAAGCATTACGAGAACTGATGAAGTTCAGGTGTGAAGATCAGGACAACAAAAATCCTGCAGAGTGCACACACATGGAGTGACACAGGCAGAAAAAGAAACTCCAAACATCTCCATATCACAGTGTTAATAATGGTTGATAAGTTGAGGTGTTTTACCATTTTCCTTGCCTTGATTTAACTTTATCCACTCTTTCTGATGTGTCTTTTAAAACTTCCTCCTGAAGAGAAATTATTTTTAGACAAAAAGGTGCCTGCACCAATGCCAAGAAACTAAATTATAGCAGGATCAAAAATTTCATTTATAGACAAAAAAAAGTCCTACACAGAACTATTAGACATTTCATTTTGTACAAGTGTGTGCAACTGGCAGTCTTCCTCAAACAAGAATATGTCCTTATTTAGTCACATTTTTCTCAGAGGTCTTTTCTTTATTCAATATTTTATGGATTAGACTACACTTCTCTGCCCATTAAATTAGGATCCTATCCTGTGAACTATGAGATAGCAGATTTTTTATGCTACCCCTGTTCCTTCTCATTTCAAGCCCATGGTGTATTACTGCAAGTTTTTATGAAGACATCTTAAATAACATTTTACCAGTTTTATTGACACCAAAATATTTAATGGATTTAATTAATTACACTACAGTTGAAACAAGCCATGATTAGCTGCAATTTCTAAGATGGAAATGCAGAGTATCCTCTACTATTCCTGGTATCTTGAAGAAGTTTCACAGCTCTTGTGAATTAATTGAATGCTATCCAAGTCAGTAAAACTATAGTAATTTACATCTACTGATATATTAGATATTAATTATATGGGGAACCCAAATTTTTTTTTTTTAATTTTAATTTGGATTGCAGAGCCCATTGATCTTAAACATACCAAGATACCTTAGCTTTCCAAAATCTCCTTATGATATGCTTCTGGCTGACCAGAATTCTTAATACATAGAAATTTTCTGTGAGAACAGCGACATTACAGTTGTTTTCAATTGGATGACAAGGATCAAGCAGTTTTCAGAAGTAATATATTCACTGGCATAAAAAATGATAGATGAGGTTGGTCAGACTGAGGGGAGATAAATTGCTTAATATGCTTTCAGAATCCCCTGCAGTGT
Source organism: Petroica traversi (assembly GCA_025920805.1). Lineage (NCBI taxonomy): Eukaryota > Metazoa > Chordata > Aves > Passeriformes > Petroicidae > Petroica > Petroica traversi. The sequence continues at coordinate 1,093,244 of JAHLSL010000020.1, forward strand.
GGTCAGGGCACAGTACTACTACCAAGTCTTTCAAATACAGTAATTTCATTGTGGAAAAATCTCACTGCTGTCTTGAAAATGGCAAAATAGGAGGCAGATAAAGCTCAAATGCTTCCACTCAGTCCAAAATTTTGTTGAAAAACCTAATTAAGCCTGCCCTACTGGACTGCAATTATTTTGAGTAGTCAATCTCCTGCCTGGTTCCTTTCCAGCTCAAAATATATAACATTCGCTTAAGTAAAAAGCTCTCATTTCTCCAGGCAAAGTATTCCTGTTTCAAGTTATAAGACTTTTTCTTATTATTTTTAATAAAATACTATCATCAGCTTTTTTTTTTAACTGTATTAATATACACAGACTGTTAAATGTAAATGGAAGGGAAAACCTATCCTGCAAAGATCATTCATCCCAGTAAAAGCTACAGAAAATTGCAGAAGATAAAATATCCTTCCAAGAATATTTTTACTGGGGGATTGCCCAACTTCTCCTTCAGCTCTGAGTTGTGAACAAGCACAGACAAAGCTGCCGTGGGACAAGACATACATTCTCTTGTGTTAGAAGACAGGCTGACCTCTAGCAGTAACTCTGCAAATTCACCATATTTATCAAATGGTGATAGTTAAAAGAGAATTACAAATTTATGTCTGTATATGTAATGCAGTTTCTATTTCTAAAATAGTATTCTGATCCAATAGGGGGAAAAAAGATACACAACAAGATCCATTTATCAGATTTTATCTAAAGGATACACATGAAAAACTGCTCACAGACAAAATACAACCAATAAATTAAAAAATGAAAAAAAGCCCGGTAAATTAATCTTTGTGGGTTACAAGCAAATGCTACATTCCTCAAGCTGATGGTTATCACATACAAATCCTTAGGCCCACAAGGACAGAGAAGGCATTTATTAAGGAACTGGGTGAGTTCCAAGCATGCACATCAGAGAATTTGCTACAGATAGGAAACCAGCACTGAACATTTCTCCATTTGCTGTCAACAAAACAGGAAACAACTGGTGATCAAGGAAAATGTTCTTTTTACTCTTATGTTTACCAAGGAAGCAGATACTAGTGACCTGGCATTGCTGAAACCATCATCTTCCTTTCTTGATATATTTCTCTTGCTTAATTTATTTTCAGGAGATTAATGAACATTAAGGTGAATATTGCCATAAATTTCATGAACGCACAAGGAGAAAAGAGAACACGAATTTAGAAGAGGATTCAAGGAAAGGTACTTAGTGTAAATACTGCTGTTTCCCCCATCCCTTAAGTCACTGTGTTTAACCAGGTGGAGAGTGGATAGGGAAGCCTCTGGGTCATGCACCTCATCTGCCTGTGGAGCCTGTCCCAGGGCAGACAGGGCATGATGCCAGAAGTCTCTTTGTCTCTCTTTCCTACTCCTTAGTCTATTCACCTCCTCCTGGACCTCTACCACAGAGTGGAGGAGTTCCTCTGCCTGGTTGTCAGTGAACTCTGCACCCACCAAAGCTTTCTCCTGGCATCTGTGTCAGCCATGGAGGGTGCAGAGTTCAAAGAAGCCATGACTTTCTGCTGGATCAAGACCACTGTTCCCTGGTCAGGCTGGCAGAGCTGCAGGTCCTTCCTGCACACCCAGCTGTGCAAACTGCTGCACAATATGCCCTACCACCTCTGTTGGCCTGCCCTGTTTGTGGTGCTCCTGGTTGCTGATGCTTCCCAAGGGCATCTGCCAGGTGTGAAGGGGCACCTTGGTCACCACTGCTCCCTTTGTTCTCAGCACAGGTGAGGCTGCACCTCAAACAGTCTGGTTTTGGGCACCTCACAAGTCAGACATTGAGGTGCTGGAGTGTGTCCAGAAAGGGCCTCCAAAACACATTCAAAGAGAAATGAAGCCGGTGAAGAGTCTAGAAAAGAAGAAACTCAAGCACATGAAACACTGTAAGAGGAGTACAGGTTACCTTGCTTGTAACTAAATTAAAATCAACTTGAGTCAGACCAAGTAATGTACTTTCTCAAAGCAGAATTATTTCACTTTCATTTACCATGAGTTTTCAAATGCATATGGTAAAGTGCTGAACACTGAAAGGCAAAATCTGGGCATATAAAGCAACTTTGTGCATTTGACTGGAGCTAAGAACTCATAAATTTTATTCTGCTTTACAATTTCAGGGGGAAAAGACAGACCAGCAGAAAATCCATAAGGGAGATATCTAAATCAGGGATTTTTTTAGGTGCTATTTTGAGGACCATGATGGCATTCAGATTTTATTCCATAAAATATTTATCAAATGTATTTGGTTTTTTTTTACTTTGTTAAAGATCAAGCTCCCCAAAGACTGTATTGTTATGGATGCAATTACTCATCATTATCACAATTACACAAGAGAATTTAGTAAAAATTATAGAATTTGTCCCTTGTTTTTTAATGATAAGTGCAATTTTTTACCTCAGGCAATTTTTTACCTCTACCTCATGAGAACAATTTGCAAACAACTATATGTAACATCAAGTATTTAACAGATTTGCATGCAAATGATCCCACTGAAGGGCTGCCATCATTATGACCTGAGGCTTCTCCATTGCAAAAATACTTTGCCAGTGTCCAAAGAACACGGCAAACACCTGGTTGCTTATCTTCTTTAATACAATAGCAAATGGAGATATCAAAGGCTGCCATGAAAAGAAAAGGAACACTTTTGAAGACAGTAATGGGGAAAAGACTGCTGAAGATCTAATATTTGCTTCACATTAACATGTAACCAACAGAAAAGCAGTTACTTTTAATTACACCAATAGGAACCACCAGATCCTAGTGTTTCACAACTAATTCCCAAATCCTGGAGTTATGTGTGACCATCATTTTAGTTCTTTGTACTCTATATAAATGAAATTCAATAATGTAAATGAAGAAGAACTTTCCAAGCTGTTGCCAAGCAATACATTTTAAGTGGTAAAATGTATAGGCATGGGCGTCTCATGCTGAAATTCACTAAGAAAAATTCCTTTGGAGCAATGCTTTACTGCTCCACTGAGGTGAAATGAAAGAGAAATTTTCTCTGTAAATTTTAATTTGTCACAAGTTGTCTGGAATCTTTAATCTCCTGTTAACCTAGATCTCTCCTAGGCCCTCATATTAGATTAACCTCATCAGCCTTTATCAGCATTTCAAATATCCTACCTTTCAGAAATGCTGAGACAAGATTTTGGATAAGAATCTTCCAATAAAGTGTTTCAAGTCTCGTGTGTTATCAATGCTCCTGATGAGGAAAAATATTAGGCCGCTCTACCTGCTTACAGCATTTCTCCAAAACTCTAGAAGTCTGAACACCACTTGATGCAAAATGCACTCTGTATTTCCCACTCACTAAATCTTATGATCCCTTTTCATATCCTATGCAGGACAAGCCACCACTTTCAGATCATTTATCTGAAAATCAAAGTGTAGTTGCTGACTTTCTTATTATCAGTACATTTTCTCCCCCAAGTCAATCACTCCAAAAGTATTTCTTTCTCTTGACAGCTACTTTGGAAAGGCATTTGACATAAACATGCATCTGAAATCCTCTAGGGAAAGGATAATGTAATAAATAAAATACGTGAATTAAGGAAGGAAACAGATGCACCAGCTATGTTGTACATCAGTTGCTCTCGAGATTAAATCTTTAATATTAAACTGACATAATGGAAATGTAACTCAATGAAGATACACATGATTTAACTTAGAGCTTAAGAGAGTCCCAAAGGGTAGGAAAACTGAAGACATAAGTCCAGTTAGTTAAAATATATTTTCTCCATGGAAAAGTGGTGTTTAAATTCTTCCTTCCTTTCTGTCTTCCTTCCTTCCTTTCTCATAATAGACACCCAGCCCAGAAGTCCACTTTCTTTTCTTACTATTAATGTTAGCTTTTGGGCAGAACTCATGTTTCTGATTTTGCAGTGATTCTTTGTTACTCTGTTAAATTCTGTGATACAAAGCCTTTATCATTTAGGCAACACAAGTTCACTTTTTAATCTGATATTTTGAAACTCCTGCGAGTTTACCTGAATAAAACTTAAGAATAGACTTTAGGATTGTACTTACTGAATGTGCTGTACATTCTATTAGAAAAAGAAAAACATTAAAAAGTTCCATGTAAATATGACTGTGAAAAATATTCTCAAAATCTTAAAAAAATTTCACATATTTTAGAAGCAAATGTAAGTGAAGAAGGCAATCAAAATGACAGATTCCAAGACAAATGCTACATTTAGTATATTTGTAGAAATGTCTATGACTTCTAAAGCAGTACTGCAGCACCCTGATAATCTTCGTTGCAGCCAATAAATTCCAAAGTCTACCTACTTACCAGAGGTAAAGTGTCATGGTACCACTGATATTTATTCCTTGAATATCACAATTGTAATAAGAACAGATGAATAAGAGCACAAAACCTGCCTGGGCAGAATTTTAAACCCTAGCATGTTTAACAGTGTTGAACAAACTACATACTGCAGTGCTTAAAACTGGTGGCAAAAGTTCTGTTAGGCTCCTAACGGCAAGTTCCCAGCAATATCCTGATTTGAACTGTTCTAGCTAATCACTTTACAAATCAAATCAGATTTTTTTTTACACTGAATGTATGATATCAATAAAAAAACTGTAGAAATGAGAATAAATATGTGAATTCTACATGTTGCCTGTCAAGGCGGACCTCATGCATAAACTATTCCTTTAGTTCTGCCATAACAAACAGTAAAATAGAGCACAGTACTGAGATTCAGCTACCTTGGAGGCATTGCCAAGGTTAAGTTGGCCTATGCACGACATCAAAATCTTCCCTAACTAAAAAAAACAGTGGCATTGTCATAGAAGACCTCTTTCTGACAGGAACGATTGTATGAGCATCAAGAAGGTGAAGTGCCAAGTCCTGCACTTGAGTCACAACACCCCCATGTAAGGCGTCTTTGGGACAGAGTGCCTGGAAACCTGCCCAGTGGAAAAGAACCTGGGGGTGCTGGTTGGCAGGGGCTGAGCTTCAGTGTGTGTGTCCAGCTGGCCAAGAAGGCCAAGGGTATCCTGGCCTGTATCAGCAATAGTGTGGCCAAGGCAGTGATGATCCCCCTCTACTCAGCACTGGTGAGGTGCCATCTTGAATCCTGAGCTCAGTTCTGGGCCCCTTGTTGCAAGAAAGACTTTGAGGTGCTGGAGTGACTCCAGAGAAGGGCAATGGAGGTGGTGAAGGACCTGGAGCACAAGTCTGATGAGGAGCAGCTGAGGGAGCTGGGGTTGTTTAGCCTGGGGAAAATGAGGTTCAGGGGAGACCATATGACTTTTTCATTTCATAGAAATGAAATTAGGCAGATTTTTTTAATCAGAATTATTAGATTCTGGACTAAGATACTGTTGGCAGTGGAATAATCAGTCTTCTTTATGTCCTCTCATTTAGATGAGATACATACATAGAGATATTATGAACCGCACAGAATTAGTCAGCAGAAATTGTCAGCATGAAGACAGCATTATACAGTGATTCTGCCAGCTTTAAAGGTCTGTGTTTTTAAAAATGTTTGACTCACGGTAATGTAATTTTTATATGCTCATGGCTCAGACACTGAACAATTCTTAACATTTCCCTTCCTCAGATTTATAGATGAAATCACTCTTCTCTGGGTTTATTACTTTCTCTATCTCAGCACAATCAGCAGAAAATTCATCACTTGTGTTCTGGTCAGTCTTGGTTTTGAAATAGTTCAAAAATACCGAGAAAGATAGACAGTATTTTATGATACTGTTTTAAAGGAAATGAATTCTTTCAACCCACATCCTCAACTACCAAGGTAATATGTATCAATTTTATATGATTGTTATCAGTTAGTTACACAAAAAAGAACACTCAAATGAAATCAGATAACTTCACAGAAATTTATATAAATAGCAACATAAATAAGCTCCACAGCGTGTTCCATTTTCCAGCAACTCTGACCACATGGAAGAAGAGTAACCTTCAACTTATGACATCAAGAGAACTGTCTATTTTACAAATCACTGAAACCAGAGATTAACGGATCTGGTTGAGGTTAATCCATTCTTCAAAAACATGAATTTCTTTCTGAACATGGAGAAGAAGGTTCAAATCCTCATTCTTTATAGCTCAGGGGTTCAAATTCAAAGTGGTTTGTTTTCCTCTTCCTCCTTAGTAGCTGCCACAGCTCCCTGCTAGTGGAAGCTTCCTTAACTTCAATAGCCAGTAATAAACAGTAACACACTCTGTGCTTCCTACTGAAGTTATTCAAGTGCCCATGGAAAACCTGAGGATTATCTGAATACAAGTACAAAAGACTGCAAAAATCTCTCTGCTGATTCCTCAGACATACATAGGAGCATAGGAAGCTTGAGGGAGCTATATCAAATTTTATTACTTATTAATTTATTATTTATTACTGTTATAACCTGTTCAGAAAGACTTTTCTCCAAAAGCATGCTGAAACCACCACAAAGTTTGCCATTATCTTTTGAGAAAGAGAACTGGTCTCAAATTTCTCTCAGTAGCTCTTGACAGATTCCACCTCAGGTGGAGCTCTGTAACTAAGGTTGTAGCCAACCTCAGTGACTAAGATATTCAGCAGGTAACCTTTACCTCAATCTGCTCTATTTTAAATTTAAAACACATACTGTTTTACAGTATATGTGCATGTTTGCAGAAAAATGGTACAAAAAGTTAATTTCTTAAAATATCAGGGATTAGGCTGTTGATGGAACTAAAACCCCTAAATTAATAAATTACCTTCCACGTTTCTAAAACCCAGAATTTAAATATCCACCTTGAGGAGTCACAGTCGACCCAAATCAGCTCCACACTTTCGCTTATATTCATTTAAAAACTTTACAGAATATTTTTCCAAAGAAATTCTAATTTATATTCCCAATCAGGAATTGATTTCTAGTTAAATGACATGTCCAGTGCAGACATCCGCCTGCACACAACGCAATGAAATAGCATCCATCACATTCAGCATTTCTTAGTTCACTCAGACTTTCCATGAGTGCTCAACCCCAACATTTGCACAGAATTACTTTTACAGGTCACATCATTTTCATTACAAACTCTGAAGATAATCAGTGTCTAATATTTAATTATCAACATACTATTCAGAAATCATCACTGCTTATTAAAATTACAATGCAGGCAACACCCAGTTTAGAACTAGTCTAAGACTAGTCACAAATAGGTCCCAGCTGATATCTCATCAGGAAAGGAAATACCATTCTACATCAACTATATGGCCTTCATGTTCCAAAATATTCCTCAATTTCTTTTCTAAGTTTCAAAATTTCTCCTCACTTTTAAGTCTTCTACCAATTTTTCATAAAGCTTTTACCATTCTTACCATTATTCAATAAATAGAAACGAGCTTATCTATCCACCCAGGGTGATAATCACACAGTTCTTCCCTGAGCACATGGATTCGTTGAATTAAAGTATATCATGACAGCACGAAAAACACACAAGTATTTGTTAAATAAAATATACTAGCAAAGGGGCAGTCAACAAAAGAAAACTGACTAGGGTGAAGGAAAGGAATAAAAATTTCTTTTTAGGAATTTTAAAAGGGGTGAAATAATGCACAACAACCAGAGTACACTGATGTGAAATTGCCATGTTCTGCAAGTCTTGCCTGTTTATGCTGAGGGTCAAGGGGGAGAAGAGCAGGCCAATAGAGAGCAGAGTATATATTTTATGTTTTTCACACATATTAACTCCTTAAGTTATTTACTTATTCTATATGCTTTTCAGTTGCATGATTTTAAAAGTTTGCAGTGCTTTTTGTACCTTTTATTCTATTAATAAAAAAATATTCATACAAAATAAACGAAACAAGAGGACACTCAGCTGTAAAGCAGTATATTAAAGTTCTGTTGGCCAGATTTCCTTCTGCCTGCCACACATCTTTCTTTTTCTAAACAGTCAGCATACTAATAAATACAATCACAAGCATACCATGAAGCTGAAGTTCCATCTTCCATATACAGCATAGTCCTTTGTACATACTTGTCTTTTAAGCATGTATTTTATATAGTGCATTTTGAGTAACCTGAGGAAAAGACAAAATGAGGTCATAAAATCTACAGCACAACTGCTGAAGCCACTCTCACCTAGAAAAGATTTTAAGACACAGCAAATTTATACACATTAACAACTTTCCCCATGAGCTGAAATAACTTAGAGGCAAGTGCAACTCTGGAAAACTTATGAAAACATCAGTGCAAAACAGTCAGAGAGCAAAGGAAGTACTAGGTTGCAAAAGAGATAAGGATAGCACTAAACACATTAAAATGCCATTATTTAAATTAATGAAACTGAAAATCTCTGAAAATTTTGTTCAGCTTGATTGCCTCATCTCTAAATGGTAAGAGCAGACATAGAATGGTTCCAAAGAACATCCATAAGTCTGGTTAGAGCACCAACAAAGCACAAGAAGTGCTACCAATACATGCTACAGCCCACCTGTACTCTGCTGCCCATCCTAGGGCAGTGTGGAAGCTTTTGGTGCGGGGCAGGCTGGAGACACCTGCCTTCCTGCCCCCTGGAGAGCTGCAGGTTCAGGTGTATTGAATTCTCTGGTCATTGGTGAGAATAAGACTTGTTAAGATACTCAGGACCAACTTAGACCAAACCTATTATCTGCACAACAGGGAAAAGGTGAGTGATCCAGGTGATTGATGAACAGATTAGAAGAGATACTCAATTGTATCTATTTCTCACAAACAAGAAGTGCTGGATGGTGTAAAGGTCAAGGGCAGCCTTGGAATCAGTGATTAAAATTCTGTGACATTCAGGATCTGAAGAATAGTGAGTGAGATTTGCAACAAATTTGGACTTCAAAAGAGCAGGCTTAGATTCACAGAAAGCTAAGCAAGAAATGAAGACTACCATTGATGCATGTGGAGCTCCTGACCTGACCTTAAGCACAAAAAGGAAATATATAGGAGGTGAAGGCAGGAATAGGCTATTAGGAGGACTAAGGAGACCAACCACCTCAAGAAAAAAGGCAAAGTCCCTATCAATCTGAAACTAAAAGAGATAAAGGGTAATAAGCAAGATTTTTCTAAGTTCCTCCACAGCAGAAGGAAAGATAAGACAAATGTGAACCCATTGCTCATTGGGGCAGGAAGTCTTACATGACAAGAGATAGGGTGAGGTATTCACTGCCTTCTTTGACTCAGTTTTCAGTGGTAAATCATTTTCTCAGGCATCCTCCAAGCAGAATCTGCAGGAGTGAAGTTGTACCCACAGTAGAGGAAGAAAGAGTTATGGATTACTTAATCATCCTCCATACACATGGGTTTTTGGAATTGAGGTTTATGGGGCTGGTTGTGTCACTGTGAGACTGTTCTCTGTCATGGCAATCAACAGAGGTTCCTGATGGCTGGAAAAAACCAAATGTCACCCATCTTTGAAAAGGGCAAGGAGGATCCAGGAACATAAACATTGGTCAGCCTTGCCTTATGCCCCAGAAAGATTATGGAGAAATTTCCCCTAGAAACTATTTCTTAAAACAAGAGACAAAAAGGTGACTAGCAGCAATGAGAACTATTTACTAAGGGCAAATCATGTCTGTCTAAATGCACTTCTATCTAAGATGAGATGGATGGCAGTGTGTCTAGGAAGAGGGCAGTGAATGCCATGCACCTTGATTTTTATCAAGTCCTTTGATACAGCTTCCTATAGTCCATTTATCACTAATTCAGTGAGATATAGGTAGGATAAATAAATAAGGTAAAGTTCTTATCAGCATTTCAAAGCTCAGACTGCATGCATTCTAGTTGGTTTCTCAGGGATCAGTACAGCGACCAGTGCTGTTTACTGTCATCAACCAGGATGGGGGGATGTCAGTTTTACAGAAAGCACCAAACCAGGAGAGTAGGCAGTATGCTGAAGGATGGTAGGCTTGCAGTTCAGAAGAACTTAGGAAAGTCAGAGTATCAGGGAAGTGATCCTTCCCCTCCATGAGCATCTGGAGTGGTAAGTCCAGTTCAGTGCTTCCTAGCACAAAAGCAATATTGACATATTGGAGCAAGTCTAGCTGAGGACTTGGTCAGGGGAATATGGCATTTAAGAAGAGACTGAGAGAACTGAATCTGCTCAGCTTGGAAAAGAGAAGGGTCAGCAGGAACCTCATGGCTGACTACAGCCACCAGAGAGGGAAATACAAAGAAAATTGAGTTAGGCTCTTCTCAGAGGTACATGGTGATAAGAGGAGTGAAAACAGATGCACGTTGAAATATTTTACCCCAAAAGGGGGTTAATACTGGAACAGGCATCCTGTCCTGGAGGTGTTCCAGACTTGACTCAACATGCTCCTGAGCAAATTCATCTAATTAAACATGTTTAGAGCAAGGTGGTTGGACTAGATGATCCCTAGAAGTTTCTTCCAGCCGAAATTATGGTTCTATACTTTCCAGAAAGAGTTGCAGTCAGTGACTCAATATTAATATTTTAGGTTACAATGTAAGATGTAACCAAAAGTATGTATTCTATTACCATCTTCATAAGCTATTAAATCAGGTGGAGCAGTGTTCCTTATCTCCTTCATGATTCATCCCTGTTAACTCCAGGGGATGTCTTCTGCTAATGGGCCGTCGAGCCTCACTGCATGACTCAAATTACATTATCCCATTGTGAGATGCTCTGCCCAGGGGGAGGAACCAAGAATTTTTACCTGGATATAATCTGAGGTTTGGAGCACCATGGGTAGTCTAACCTACTGGATTCCTAGAGGACAAGTTATATAAACACCACTGGATCTTCAGAGGAAGACTAGACCCTTCTATGGGATCACTGCTTCAACAGAAGCACATCTATCGCTTCAAGAGGACTGCAGCCACCATTTAATCGGACTGCTAACACCACCCTGATCCACAGTGTAACAGGCTGTATCCTGACTCTGTCAGTTTAAGCCAGAGTTTTTCTGCTTTTATTTTAATGTTCCTATTAAAGTGTAGTTCTGACTTGGAATCTCCCACTGTTTTTTTTCAAAGTGGTACGACTAATGAGACCAAATCCCAGCACATAAGGAGCTCTACCTTCCCCTTCTCAATCTTTAAATATAATAGGTGATAGATATAAAAAAGAAATTTGGCAGCCAGTATGTACAGATACAGTACTTTCCAGTTTGCCCAACTCCTGGGTCTTAATAAAAGAGGGCAGTCAGAAGTAAATTATGGGCTAGAGACTGAAACATAATTTGTTTCGGTCTTGCTTCCATCTTTGGTTCTTTGATTGTGTCTTATATGCTGACTAAAGATTATTTTGAACATAATACCTTTAAATACATATGTTTTGTACCCTATGTGTTTCTTACACTTTGTACTGTACTTTTTTATTTCCTGCCTTTGCCTGACAAAGGAGTTAATACATTTCGGTATACTTACAGAGCTTCAGCTTTTGTCCTTTTTTGTTTTAACCCCATCAACTCACTTTACACAGATGAATCTCTTCCATATCATAAGTGTTTTAAAGTGAATAGCAAGGTGACAGCTGCCAGAACTACTAAGTAGAACCTTCCTTTTCATTAGTGGTAAGTGAACTATTCCATGGGTCTGTTCTTAAGGTCAATCTGATCAATAAACTACAACTTCCTTGAAGAGATTAACTCTTCTATTGCTTCTTATCTTTTAACTGAACACATACCAAAAAAAAAAAATTAAGGAGACTTTACATGGTTACAGATTAGGAACAAAAATTTCCAACAACAGATATTACGTATGTCTTTCTTGAACTGATATTGAGATTATTTCTGTTGCCTTTTTAGTCTTCTCACAAGCATTATGCAGCTTGAATTATGGTTACCCTATATGAAATCCTCCAAGAAGATTAGAAGCTGTCTTATAACATTTCAGAGGTTTTGTAAAATAGTTTAAGAATATCAAAAGTTCTCCCTTCCTTTCCTAGTCCTTCTTGTGTATGCAAGCACACAGATATGACTGAAAAAAGTACTTCATTAAGAAAAATTCAGCCTCCAAATAGTTTTTTTCCTCTAATTTGCCCATCTAATTTGATTCTCATTGAAATCCCAAGATTTCATACCCTTTCCTGAAAGGAAGTTCTTCTTGAAATCAGAGAACAAAGTCCAACAAACACTCTGGAAAGGAGATATGATCAAATAAAATACAAGTGAAAAAGCCACAGAAAATTTGGAATTGAAGTGACTAAAACCAAATGGACTGCAATGAAACGAGGTGCAGTGAAAAGGACTGAAACTTGCCAAAATTATTCCCATTGAAATCCCAAAGTTAAGGAAGAAAGGTAAATAGACAGGAGAATAAATTGAAGAAATGAAAATATTTCAGCAAAGCAATAAGTCTTTTATTGTTATTATTTAATTTTTCTTACAAGAAGCACAATCATACAATACTCAAGACAGTTAAAGTAAATTGTGATTTTTTGTAATTTTTCTGCTCTTTGAAGAAAATAACAGTGATTTCTTCCTCTGGAAGTTCTAATGATTAGATAAACTCCTTGTAAAATGCAGATTATATAAAAAGCAATGGTGCGTAATGGTCACATCTGACTAACATCATGTCAATGTGGCATATGAAAAAACAATCTTCTCCACCTCCAACTAATGCATAGAAGAAAAAGTTAATTTCAATTTCAAATACCTGGAACATCTCTCCAGAATTTTCAATTCCCATTAGGCCATCTCTCAGTCAGATAATTATATAAAACTTGACAATTTGGGTGATGGGGAAAAAGAAAGCAGCTATTCATAATATGGAGAGGGAGGACATGGGAAATCTTTCTTACTGTAATCATTCAGTGCTTATTGCTCTGTTCTTGTTGACTCAATATTATTTACATGCTTTATGTTTGGTATCTTTTGCATATTTTTTTTACATCAGTATGCTCATCTTGGGTTTTATTTTCCAGTTTCTTGAACATACTTTTATGATGTTCCAAGGAGTTCTTTATTTACTCTCCCCCACTTCTAGATCTGTTTGAACAGTTAATGCATTTGTCATGTAATTATTTTTTGCAGTCTTGTTTTCTATGTTTTTCTTAGTGTGCTGAATGTTTTAGTTCTGGACAGTATTTGAGCCAAAGTTTATAGAACAAGTAAAGTGCTTTGCACTGTAATTTTAATCTAGTTAAGTGTAAAATTACCTCTAGAGTAAAGCCAAAGGGGGGAAATGAAGATACTGGATTTCAGAAATACAGAGTTTAGGGGAAAAAATTCAGCAGGTTGAGTGAAATCGAGTGTAATAAAATGGCAGAGGGAAACAGCAGAGAGAAACTGAAATGTGTATAATGAGATTAAAGTGTGCCCAAAGGATGTGGAATGCATAACATACAGCAATAAAATGAGGAGTTTAAAAAGCCAATATGGCCAAAGGAGGGAAAATAGGGAAAAAAAACAACAACCCACAGAGTAAGGAAAGGCAATACAGATGAAACCTCACTGAAATTAGATATGGAAAGATTTGTGTGGTCATCTTGACCCACAGGTTTTGATAATATTGAAAACATCAAGTACAGAGAAAGATTTGAAGGATATAAGGAGAAGCTGTGAATAAAACTAATTAAAAACACAATCCTGCAGTGTAAAACAGCTGTACCAAAAATAGATTAAGCAAAACTATTTCAAGGGGCTGATGTAAGAAAATGGGAGCACCATTATTTTTCCTGTCTATACAAGTTCCTATTGGCCATTAAACAACAGGAGCTGAGAAATTACAGACATTCATGGCAACAGCAATCAATGCAGGAGGCCTTAGGATTAAACTGGAAGTGAAAAAACAAAAATAAAACCCCTGCATCTGTGCACAACATTAATTTCTGACATTCAAAAAAGTAAATTTTTTTTCAAAATTCTGATTCAGAGTGAGCTAGGTAAGCACAAATTTCTGAGTATATTTTATAAGAGAGAAAATCCCAGTTAGGATGTTTATTTTTTAATTTGCAGATTTAAAGAAGTGCCGATATTCAAATAAATCATTCATTTTTTGAACGGTTGGATTGTTTTGATTTTAAGTTTTTCAACATTACTTTCTCCATTTTAACCCACTGTATTGTGAAGACAATTTTGCTTGTTAACTGCACCACTCAATGGGCTGGTCCACTTTTAGGTGTCATGCAGAAAGTTGCTGAGGAATTAATTTTCTCCTCTTAAAGGAGCAACAGTACTCAGGAAGACCAGCAAATATCATGGCAAATCTTGATCTACAAACTCTTACAGAGACTGACCTTTCAAAGAAATTTTGAAACTGCATTTTACTAGACCTTAAAAATTTTCTTTCTAATTATTTTTTTTTATAAAAGGCTAGCAGAAATCAGCACAGTTTCTTTATTTTATTTATAGAAAGTAAAGGATTATTCTGTGGAAACAAAAGTAAGATTTTCAATTTTATTGAAGAGTATTCTCTGTTATAAAACAATTCTGAAATATTAACTTCACAAAAACTATCACAATTAGAAGGCACTCAACAAAACCCCACACTATCCAACAAAAAAAAGTGGTGTATATCTGAAAAATACAAAGAACAATCTGTCTATTATGTATCATTACCTTCCTCTCACTTCTGTCTCTTTGCCTCTTTGGCTTTCTCAGACTGAATTTAGTTCAAGTTCTTACACTGCACAGGTGATTCACACAGCCATTCTCACAAATTAAAGGCTACCTCTTGATCCTGTAGCCTTTACAAGTAAGGATGGTGGGTTTTTGCAAAGGTAATTAAAAAATCTAAGTTGTGATCTATCAGTGAATCATCTTTTCTGAACCTTACTGTTTGTGAGTCTAGAACGAGCCTAAGGAGACTAACTGAATAAGTCAAATTCATGAAGTTGAACAAGTTAAAAATGTTTTGTTTTCCTTATCATTAAACTTCCAGGAACAAATATTTTATGCCAGAAGGTATGCATCAAGCCATTATATAGCTCTGAGTTACATATAACAGGTTGAGACAAGACTTAGTAAATTTTTTCAAATAATAAAACATGATCTTATTCAAACATGATAATAATCAAGTACTGAAGGAAGTGATTGGTAATAATAGAAGCTTGGGCTTAGTAGGATCTTGATTCATACAATTTTTCTTGACTGACTGCTGGTAGAATGAGACTACTGAGCCGCCTGACCAAAGAGAAAAGCTAAGAAGGAAAGGAAATAAACCACAACGAAATTAAAGCACGAGAAAAAAAGGTGGGAGGGAAGGAGGGAGAGAGCTACAGTTCAAGTGCCTTTTATATGTACTATCTGTTTCTGGAGATAATTTATGGCTGTTCTTATCAGAAAGAAACTTTGCAGGAATATCTGTACCTCTCCAGTCATACCTTTGAGATTCTTGTACAGTAAAACAACTCAGACAATTGCATAGTCCCAGTCACTGTTTTCTGGCACTGTAGCACCATTGTCTAGAAAGGGAACTGACCCTTAGCTACCTAGAACTATCATCCAGAATACAGAGCAGTAAGCTCATCAGCATTGTTCTGGTCATCTGGGATTTTGTATCATAAAGGAGCACAGACATTCTGAGCTGAGAACTGATGGTTTTAAAAGAGGAACAAGAATCCAAGTAGCTAAGTGATAAATGCATCTTTTACCAATTGCACACTGTTAGTCTTCAGAGTATTATTTACCACAGCAAAGGGCAGAAATAAACAAGGATTCAAAAGTTGTTCTCTTATATATGATGCCCTGACTAACCCAACTTTTTTAATACTAACTCTATACAGAACATGCTGTGGTAGTGAACAAAACCGATTTTGGTAAATCAAATACATAATTAGCGATGACAAAAATAAGCAGTCACTATAAGCACTGCCTCTAATAGGTAAGTAAGCTGGTAGATATGGACTTCAGAGACCCTAGGGATGAATATTGCACTTATTTAATTACACCACAGTCTAGAGAACTCAGAGACTGCTATGGGCTTAAGCTCTCTTCAGTGCTAAATATTTCTGTGAAGGTCAGTATGCTTAAAGCACGTACGAAAAATCCAGTAGGTTTTGAAGATTTATCTGGAAGTTCTTTAGAATGAGGAATAAAACAAACAAAACATCCCCTGAGAAGATTTCTATGAATGTTTGAATTCTATTCTGTTATTTCCACAGGATGAGATTATTCAAGGTCAAGGATGCCTCAACTGCATGACTTGCTCAAGACCTGGGACTGTCAGAGCTGCCTGATAATTTACTCTGATGGAGATCATAGACATACTGAAGGCAATGACAGAAATATGTCCAAGGCACAGGCTTTATTATTCTGTCACATTATTGCCTTGATACTGAGTCTTTCATTAGTTCACTGATATTGTGGTATAAAACTAAATATGCTCAGAACTCATTCTCACTATTATTGTGTCAACTTAAAATTCATGACCCTTTCCTACCAAAAGTGAGAGATGGAATTCTGCTCTCATGATCTAAAAATGTTTTGGAAACAAGAATTACATAACCAAAAAAGGAAAAAACCAAACAAAACCAAAAATAACACCCCCCACCCAAACAAAAACACAAACCAAAAAATCCAAATATTTCTTCTTAACAAAGAAAATGATGATGAAGGAAAAAAAAATCAAGTTGATGCCACAGACTAAAACACCTTTAGGATTTTTAGTACTGTCAATTCACATATGTTCTTTTCCATTTCACTCAGTTGTGCTTCTATCTGAGTTGACAGAGCTTCACTTCTACATCTGCCAGAGGTATTGCTATTGTAAGTTTATCTAGAATGTACTATGCCGCATCCTAGTTGCCTGTCTTACACTTTGAATTCATGTTGCCTTAAGCGGAACACAAATCTCATCTCAAAATGGCAAGGAATAAAGAGTCCAAAGCAAACCCAGCCAAACAAAATTGTTTTACTGTGATCCTTAGCTACCGGTACTGCAATGTGAATTTTTGGTTCTGCATTCTCCAGTAGAAAGACCAAACCACACTGATGTCCATAAGTTCTGCACAGGAACCTGGATGCACTGAGAGATACAAAAGAAAAATGACTGTGAAAGAGGGAATTTTGTTGCTTCCATTTAATCCACAAAGAAGAAATTCACCACCCCAAATTTAGCTGATTTATATTTGACTAAAGTCTGATTGCAGGTGGGAGGAAGATGCAAAAGCAGGCACCGGAATGGGAACTGGTATACCAAGTACCAACATAGAAATATTTTGGGTCCTTGCATGTAGAGACTTGATTTTAGGTGTCTCACTAATAAACATCCCATGAAGAAGTGGCCAACAGATTTTTTGGATAAATCAATTAATACGAATAACTATATTAATCAGCTGAGTACAGAATAATAACCTGTAAATTCAAGAGCAAAGTACCAGACTTAAGAGTTTGGTCTTGCAATTCATATTAGAAATCTTATGATTGGTGAAGTAGTTTAACAGTAGCCTGGACAAGACTTCTCCTCTTACTGAAGGCAGGCTGAAGAGGACATGAACAGCAGTGTGCAAGACTATTATAAAAAAAAAATAAGTAAAAAGGCAAGACATGAACATGTAGCACGTGGACCTTATCTAATAATACAATAAACAGCATAATTACAGAAATATTGGTTGATGTGAAAAGTTGAATTCCTGTTGGAGAACTGGGAAAACATGAGAAGAAGCATTAAATGTGTTGAACTAATGCAGATGATCTTTTTCTTTCTGAGGGAAAAGATATGCTGTTCTGTCAAGGCTAGTTGTTCAAAAGTCCCGAAGAGGTTAGGTTTATATATTTTGCAAGCAGAATGGCGTACAAAGCATTTGCTCTAAACTTGTACAAGGGAATGTAGAAAGAACAACTTAACCTACTTGTACACAGAGAGGTGGATGACTAATTCAGAGCCTTTTCACAGGAGAATTCAAATGTCCACGTGGACTGTAAAGTGGCTGCTTAGCCTGAATAGACTGAGATAGATCTTGAGAACGACACAGAGAGTTATCATCAATATCTGAAATAAACATCTCAACAGAAACCAGTCTATAAACTCACTTACTCATTATCTATGTCTATCAGAATTCACTCACAAAGCAAAAAAATGCTGCTCCCAGACTCAATGTTGAAACTGCACAGTTTTCTATTGTTATGACCAGTTTTTGCCAGTAAAGACGCAACAAAGACTAAGTCTACCAGAATAATAATTCTGGGTCTATGGACTATTTTTCTTTGTTTTCTTCTTTTTTTTTTTTTCTTTTTTTTTTTTTTTGATGTGTGTGTATGTATGCTTGTGTTTGTGGAGAGACCACCAAAGCAGACTACATTCATGTACACTGGAGTTTGTGTGATTTTTGTACTGATCAGTGTAAGTAGCTGTGTCCAGAAGCAAGGTTTTGAAAGAGTCACTGAAATTATTTCTCTTTTATGATTTATTGGGAGAGTTCAATTGTCTTGTTACTAGGACAAATAACAACTGTGAATTTACTAGGCATATGACAATTTAGTTTACATAATCTTGTTTAGTTTAAAAAGGCTATCCAGGGTTGGGTTTACCATTCCATCAGACTTTCTGCACAGTACAAAGATGACTTCTTGACTGGAAGACAAGAGGGAAGGAGAGGATATTTTCATTTGTCTGGACCCATGCAATCACATCCAGTTATAAATCTGTTGCCAGTTTCACTGATCAATAATTGTTAGCAATAAGCACCACTAGTCTCCAGCGTGACACTGATGAATGGTATAACCAAGAATGGGATAAATCTCCTGATAACAGCATCTAGATTCAAAGAAGCCATCCATCTTCTTCTTTCTCTCTCCTGTCCTTCATCCCAAGAACTTTTTGCTCTAAATGAGTACTACTTCCTTTTTTCCCTGTCTCAAGATCTACTTAGCCCTAATTTTGGTTCAGTGCTGTATCGTGCATGTGCATTTCCTATGCAACTCAGTAATTAATCCATTCTTCCATTGCAATTTCTAAAATTAAGAGGAAGAACTTTGCTATTATAAGTATTTCTGTTTTACTAGGAGGAAAGTCAGAAGAGAAAAACAATAAGAACCATTCATCATGCAGGAAAACTGCCTTTCTATGAATAAAAAGCCTGGCCATCTTTAAGGCTAGCTGTTGAAATATTGATTTTATTTCTTCCTGGGAGAAGAGTCTTTGATTTCTAAACATGAACATATATGTGACTGCACATTTATTTAACGTACTTATTTAATTTCAAGTAGCTTTAATGTTAGGCTCCCAAGTCCACATGAACAACATGGTTCACTACTGGTAGCATTAAATTATGACAGTATGACTGAGACAATTGAGTTTGGCTTGCACATTTATGCACCACTGATGGTCCTATTTATCCAAAACACTGTCGAATAATTTGGTTGAATTTATTTTAGTTTTAAAGCTAACATATAATTATTATTATTGCACAGTCCACTGGATTTTACATAGGTACTTCACAAAAAGAATTGAGGCACCTTTATGAATTATTAATTCTGCACAATTTCACCTAGAATAAAACTTAAATTCTTCTTCAATTTGTACAAACACTTTTAAGCCAGAAATTAAATTTTGCAGAATTTTCCTTGGCTTTGCAGAATTTGATTATGATATACAGTTTTATTTGAAAGCAGGTATATTTTCCTGTTCAAATGCCATTTTGTGCAAAGAAATGCATTCTGCAGATTAAAGATTGAAGATTTAAAATTGAAGACCCCATTCCTGAGAAAAAAAAATATTAATTTAGAACACATTATTTTGCTCTCACTATGATTTGGGTTTAGTCTTCTTATTTGAGCTCAACAGGATTCTTTATAAAAAGCATAGAATAATTTTTAGATTTTTTTTAAAAATTGCTCAAAACAGAAAGCAGCAAAACATATTGATGTACAATTACAGGATTTTCTTCAACTACTATGGGTTGGAAAACTATTCCCCAGATCACCTGGAGGAAGGCACTTTGACAAGGAAGGCAAAACACAAACACATTGGTTTATTATGGGACAAAGTAATACTAGAAGTGTTTTCAGAGAAGGGTAGTTGTATCCTTTCATTGTTCACTTCCTGAGAAGTGAGTCATGTAAGTACAGATCCATTTCATGCCATCTCATCGACATTGCAATGTTACTTTTCAATTTATCTCCCATCTGTTGAACACGCAGGAAACTTTCCCAATGACACCTTCTGAAACTTCCTTTGATTATTGCTGTGCTCAAAAGTTCTTCTAAAGTAGAATTATTGGAGTCCCAAATGTAGAAAAAGGGGGAAATGTATTATAGAGGACAAGTCACTTCACAATAGCCTGTTATTATGACTAAAACCTGCTTAAAGAAATGGCACTGTCAACTAAAGCCTTCTGTCAGATTTAAAATGCACAATCATGCCCTAGATAAGCTTACTTAACTTTAACACAGCACTACATATCTCAGTGTTCTTAACACACCAAGCAGCCCTTAAATTCTGTGGCTGTATCCCACTCCTACAGCAATGAAACACAGCTATCAATCAATTGTAGAATAGACTAGATAAGTAACTGGCAAGAACTAAAGCAAAAATAAGGTTATCAGGACAGGTCATACCTCTAATGTCTTGTACAAAATATAATGACAGGAAAAATGCAACTAGATACGTTAAATGTTCAGATAATTTTTGCTGTCAATAGTCATGATGGCAATGAAAAGAAATACAAAGATGACACTAAATCTGTGCAAAAAATATATGCATATTTACTGCTTTTTTTCTTTTTATTTATTAACTTTTTAATAATTTTTGGCCTCTTCATCATCACATCTTTTTATATGAGAAATTTGAAGTACTAAGTATCAAATCTACAATCCCCTTTCAATACAGCCTGGAAAAGTGAATTAATTTGTGAGCAGTACATTTCTCAGTAATCATAGTGCTGTCACGAAATCATGCTTTCTAAATACATTTTTAAAACCATGTTACACTTCCCCATCTTCCTTTAGTCTTTTAAGCAGGACTCTGGTGCAATAGCATTTATTTATCTAGCTTTCTCATTTGTATTGTCTAAGTCTCAGGAGGGTATTTCCCCTGGGCAGTCAGGGAATAACACTGCAAAAAGTAACATTTCTATGTGCATTTTTCTTACTGTAACACTCAAACAATATGAGCACATTGATATATGGTCAAATTTAACTTGCTGTTTAATATGTCAGAAGACAGATCATTTATAACATAAGAAGGCATATTGCTTATTATTATGCAAATAGATACTTCTGTAGTATCTTCATTACTCTGCAAAGTTGAAGGAAAATACCATAGAGCTCTATTTTCACTTTCAAAACATCCTTATTTTATATTCTTTGTATTTATGTAATTAGTAGGAAAATTCAGCACTTTGGTAAAGGGATGTAAAGCCACGCTTACGGGCACTGGGATTGTCATCCACTGGTCCAGGCTCACACTGAAGAGGCTGAACTGACCTCTTTCCCTCCATGCCAAAATTTGACCTTTACCTTCTCCCACCTGATATTGCCACTGTCGTGTCATATCTGTCCTACAGGCTCCAGTGTCTTTCTCACAGCTGCTGCTACAGTGACACAGTACTGAAGAAACACCAACATTTTGATCCCTAATTTCTGCATCACCTCATCAAAGTGCAATTTGCACTGCTGATGAGGAAGCTGAAATTAAGGTCAAGGTCTCCAATTACTTGAGGTGAAGCTCTTCCCAAAGTTCCCAAAAGAGGACTAGTGGAAATTCTCCTTCTCATGAGTGAAGACTGAGGCCAGGCATACTTCAGTGGGCAGAAAAGAAATCCTGGTGGGATTGTGGGTGTATGGGGCTTGTCAATATATAGATAAAGAGTCAGAAAGAACTGACTGACCCACAAAGGCAGGATTTAAATCTAGGTATTTAGAACATATCTTTTATTTTTGATAAAATGCATGATTATAAGCTAGGATATCCCTGCAAAGTCAAGTTGAACAGAGGCTGTTTTGGCAGTAAGAATTAGGCAGTCCAGCTTTCCATTATTAATTTAAAATTGCAATCTGTGCTTTAAATTAATCCTAAATTAATCTTGGACTTATCCCTATTTGACTTATAGATTTGGAAATTAAAATAATTTTCAAGTAGTAAAAGCATGTATAAAAATGAAGCAAGTCTAGACTCCCACTCCACAAGTGTGAAGTTACTTCAAGAAGCAAATATGAAAAATAATTACAAATCTGAAAATAGTATATTTCTAAGACAAACACCCAACCTAAAATAGGCAGCCTTCACATACTAGATCCCACTAGTTGATTCCTTAGCATATCATTCTTCTATGGAATAAGATTAAAAATCTTGCAAAGGTTCAGTACTGTGGTTGAAATGCAAATACACAAAGCTGCAGACTTTCTAAAAATAATATTACAGTCTAAGATCCTATTAACTTTAAGAATTTCACGCCTAGGCTCAAATAATAAGAATAAGTAAAAACCCAAACAAACAAAACCCCAAAGCAAAAACACACATGCCTCACCACTAGCCCCTTCAAGAAAGAGAAACCATAAGCCCAAAACATCTGTTATGCAAAACTTCTGGTGACAGCATTTAAGTACTTGGCTGAAATCACTGTAGGCTTAGTTCATTATTTCTCTTAGTTCTACTTTGTTCCTCTTGTGCCATCTCTTTTCTAAAACTGTCTAACTGTATATTTACCATTTTTTCCTGAACCTCTTTTTTTTCTCTTATGCCCAACACTGTACTCACCCTATTTCTCTTTTGTCAATCCCTTGATGCACTATGACTTTATTCTGTCTTCTCTTTTCCTCTTACTATAACCTAAAGCCTGAGCTCAATAGATGTTAAATGTCTTCAAATTCATACTAGTTTTTCCCTTAATCTCTCATTTCTTCTTTGATTTTCTTAAATGAAATGTTACGGAAGCATTTTAATAGAGTTCAAGGGCTCAGGCTAATGAGCTGTTATGAACAATTCATAACTACTCTTCCTGAAGACAAACCATAAAAGAAGGTTTTCATCAGATTTTCAGTTTTGTGAGAGCCTGAGGATAGCAAAGGACAGTTGGGACAGCTATAAAGGGAATTAAATGTATTCCCTATTATTATAATGTTTCTGCCTGCTAATTAAATTCACCCAGGGGTAAAGATCTTCCAAAACTATTGCATCTTAAACTCTTCCATACATTGTGTAAGCATGATGCACCTTGAAAGGGCAAATTCCATCCTGTCTGTACCAAGTCGCTCTTGTACCCTCATACTAACTGTGGATTTTATTATCTATTTGGAAAAAAATGTAGTCTTAAAGAGCTGATAAAAAACTTTAGAAAAAGATTAAAGCAAAAAGTCAGGATCCAGGGTCCTATACAGCCCACTTACAATACAAAACAGTGATCCTTTGAAGTTCTTACACAAAACTGAGTTAATTCCTACAATAAGACTTTTAAAAGTAAAAATCAATTAAAACAAAATCCATTTTAAAGGATCTAGTTTTCTACTCTCTGGATTCCTTTGCTTTGTATATATTCAATATTTCTGACAACATTTAAAACCTAACAATTTTGAGTATATTAAAAAGTTCATATAGCTGGTTTTCTCAGTATGCAGTGTCAGCTGAGTTACATAACAAAATGTAACAGGAGAGAGTGATTTGTAGGAAAAAAGAAAATATACAAATTTATAAAATGCTGAAGTTCTCCTTTAAGTACTGTTTATCAGTATACATGTGTCAGATTGTGGTCCAAGTAAAGGCAATTCACGTCTCCTGTTGCCTGCAAAATGAATTATAATGTTGCATCTTTCCTAGATTAATATAGAAAAAAACTGCTTTTAACTGAGCAGAATTTAGACTTGAATAAAAGGGTCATAATGTATCCTTAATTAGCCATTTATTGAAAGCAGTAAGTATAGATAACATTCAATCAGCCTCAAGTTTCCAAAAATTATTGAAACTGCAATTATGCTATAGAACAAAAGCATTTTTATTAAATACAAATTGGCTGAATATTATCAATGAGTCTTCCATCTCCATTAAACTCTACATGTTATCACAAGCAGGTGTGAGTACTTTCCCATCCATATTCCCTTTCATTACCAATATCACATTTTTCATTCTATGAAACAGCAAGGAAAAGGACGTATGGGGAGAGGGGGAAATAAGTCACCATCCTTTCATTCAATTGAAATGATGTGAAAAGACTATTTATCTTAATTAATGTTCTTCTGAGTCAAATTCCTGCTGCCTGAAAGTAATACAAAGGTTCTCCAACATGAAGAAAAAATTCTGTGCTTTGTTAAAGGATAAAAGCAAATTATAGGAGACAATTATATATTTGATTACCCATAAGATCCTTGACATGCAGTCCTTAGACTCAGCAAAGATGGACAAGAAAAAAAAAATATGCCAAAAAACAACAAACAAGGGACATTGATATTGAATGGATATTGAAACTCTAGCAGTTTCAGACCTAATACCAAAGTGAGAGACTAAGACATGAATAAAGCAAATAAAAAAAATACATGTGGTCACTCTGAAAGCAAGTGAAGTATCTGCACTTAGAAATTAACAGAAAGGATTTTGATTCCTTGGAGACTTTGGAAGTCCTTACTCTGAAGTCCAAGAGCTCTTACAGACATAGAGAAATGTATATATGGCAACTGGGGTGAGAATAAAGAGATCTGGGACACAGACTTGATCAGTCCTGCAACCACCTCCTGGCAGATGACCAAGATGAAGCTGAAAAATAGTTTCTCCTTGGAGAACTCTCAAAAGAAGTTTGTTTCTGGAGTACTAAGTTTTTCAAACTGAAAATGCTGCAATGGTAATGATTTCCCTACCTTCTTAAGATCCAAGTAATTTCCAGTGATGTGTTTATATCAAGAATAGTAATAGTAATAGTAATAGTAATAGTAATAGTAATAGTAATAG
>JAHLSL010000020.1:1122690-1394673 GCA_025920805.1 Petroica traversi
AGACCCTCCAGAGGTTTCCTCCTAAATATTTGCCTTAAACCAGGACAGATGAGGACCAGAGAAAGGAAAATGAGGACCTTTTGTGAGATGAAGAAGCTACAGTTATTTTAATGGATTTATCTGTGCAACATAGGTCTGGATTAATTGCCACCAATAGTAATTATGATTGGTTTTTTTTTCTTTTGCTAAAAAAAACCCCTTCAAACAAACTGATTATTATTCAGCAAGTTCTAATGTATTAATGTAAATATTAATCTTTGGAATTTAAAAGAGGAATTGATGTATTCTCTAAGAAAATAAAATCAAGGAAATTTCTCTATCCATTCTATGGAATAATGTACCATTTCCAGCAACATCCTGTGAAAGCCAGAATTCCTTATCCTGGAGGAGCAGATTTCTGGTGTCCTCACTGAAGTTAATAACTATGAATGAACTCCTTATTTCCAGTTAAGTGTACAAAATTCTGCATGAAGTTTAATCCTCTCAACTCATAATTATACTGGCCATAAAGCCTAAAGCATGCTCTATTAGTAGCTCATACTTCTGTTACTGATCCAGTCTAGCAAGTTTTTCTCACACTAAGAAGGTGCAAATATGTTCCACATTTTACCTTGAACTTTTCCTTGCCTGAAGAGCTCTGCAATTTCTCAGTAAACACAAGACATTGCCACCCATTCTTTTCCCTCTCTCATGAGACATTCCATCAATGACTTTTTAATAAAAGACATGTTCAGACCCAAATATTTAAAACTAGTTATGGGTACAGAAAAAACCTGTTGCTTCTTGAAAGGATGCTTTAGTGAAATCTATATTGCTTTACCAGAGGTATAAGAAACCTGAGAATGATCACATCCCAGTCTCAAGCCAGAAATAGATCAAGACCTGTTACTTTTTGTTTGTTTGTTTTGTCAGTAATGGTGGTCTACAAGAGCTAAGCTCTGCATCATCATCTGATAGAAGAAGAATTTTTGAAATTAACATGGTACACAGCTTTTTTGAGATATCACCCTTATATCCTATTCATTCTTCTTTAGCAGTATGAAGCTAAAGACCAAGCTAAAGCTAAGCTGGTCTTTAATTAAGAAGTAATCAGACAGCTAAAAAAGGATACATGAAGGAACTCCAGAAAGAGCCAATAAATATTTTTTTAAAGGAATTCTATTTTTATTCCATCGTTCAAATTTCTACAGAATTGATATATCAAAACTATTTGTAAAATGTGCTCACAAGATATATGCAAGGCTCTGCATTTGCAGCACTACTCTCTGCCTTATCAGTGAATGCTAAAATGAAACAAAATGCATGGATTCTCCAAACTACTACCAGACAGAGGAAAACTTGACTTTTATACAGTAGTAGTCTGAAGTACTGACGTGGACTTTCAAAACTATCTGTACTTTTTAACTTAGAGTATATACCTGTATCTGTCTATATTATCTATCTGCAGTCTAAATTTGATCCTAGCCATCCTTTATAACATAACACAACCTAAGATGGTATCACTTTGTATATTTCTATGTCACAGAATAAGGTAAAGTTGGAAGGCACCCACAAATATCGAGTCCAACTCTCTGCCCTGCCCAGCACCAACCCCAAGAGTTACAACATGTGCCCAAGAGTATTGTCTAAACACTTTTGTTCTTTTCCCTCCCCCAGCATATCCCCACCCCCTGCTTCAATAGAGAAATGCATTGGTTTGTGCCATCTCATCTAGAGAGTGAAGTGTACTACCCATCTTCAAATAAATTTAATAATCCTGCAATATGTTTTTCTTTCCTTCTCATCTCTTTCTCTCAAGGATCAAGCACAGTAAAAAAAAAAACCAAAACACTTCAAAAAAAGGAGCTAGAGGGTTTGCTCTTTCACAGTTCATCAAACCAATCAAGAACTGAAGATCATGTACCTGTGATTTAAAATAAGATTTTAACAAGCAGGGAAATGAATAATTAATTTTCAATGGGATCTTTGGACTGGTATCTGTCCCTTGGTTCTTCTCAAGTTCACTACTTCAGAAGTATTACTCTGAAGAGATTTCACATGACACAAAGATTCCTTTGTACTTGTCAGAGAGTCAAGGTGGCCTCCCATCAACAACATGGCTTCAGGTTGATTTTCTTTCTCCTTTTCAGAGTCCATTTCCCTCTCCTGAATACTGATTAGGACCAATACCTGCTGTGCTCCTGTGACTTTTAACGGAATCAAACAACTTCAACTTTGTGAAGACAGTGGCTGGAAACTGTTTGAGGCAGGATTATGTGAGCTTTCTAAGACTTCCCCACATGCATTTTCACTGCACTGACCCTCAAAATTGATATGAATAAGATGTATTTCCACCCTTCCCTCTAACATTTTTTATACACTGCAGTAGTTGACAAGAACAATGAGATTTTGAATTTTTATTATGAATCTCTTTTCTTATCCTTGCAATATAAGTGGAAAGCAAAGTCAAAATAATATATCATGGAGTGTAATTTATAGATATAAGATTAAATACTTTTTAAAAAGGGAAGTTCTTGGACATCAAGTCATACTGACATTTCAAAATATGCCCTCGACATTTTTCTTGTTGTTGCTGTGTGTGAGCATCAGTTGCTTTTTTTTCCAAAGGAAATCTACTTTGGCAAGTATTTCTCCTGCTTATTTTTAAAGAGATCTATCCAATACAGACCTTATAGCTCATCTTCAGAACAGTAAAAAGGCCTTCTAGGAATCCAGAATTACCTGCTTTCTTATCAAGTGAGCAGCATTTTGTGCTAGTCACTATCAGAATGATAATATTTAAGAATGGCTGTATTACCTATATTTTCTATTTGGGATACATGCAAGATTTGGTGTCAGAACACCTGGAGAAAAGGCGGGCTTTTCCTTTATGTACACAAGCTTTCCAATATTCCCATCATATGACCCAATACAAGGAGGAAAGGAACACAGATTATTTCTCTTCCTGGGCACTGATTTAAGTGATTTACCTAGCATAGCAAAAGAAATCCATGTCAGGAAAGATTTAACTAGGAAAGAACCCATCTCTTTTAGAGCAAGTTCTTTTTGGTAGTTTGTTTTGTTGTTTGTTTTAACTAGAAATAGCCTTAAATTTTGGGAAAAGGGAGCTCACGGAAATCAAAAGGAAGATAACTGTCTATTCTAATAGGCATTAGAATATCTGACTGGGGAAAGAATCAGGAATCTGTTTATAGAACAGGCACTTTCCTTCAATACTGAGATCTTGTTAGTATCAGAGAGAGCTTACCCTGACCCTGAAAAGCTAGCTGAAGGGGAACAAACACTGTTAAGGCTTAAATGACCAAACTTCATTGATATTTTTATATATTAGGTAGGATTTCAAAATCATTTTTATTATTAAGCAAGTACAATCCCACACTACAGCAAGACAAAATCCACATTAGTTGAACCTTTTAAGGACAGCTTGGAGCAGATAAAAGCATAAACAAAAATACCCACACACATTTCATTTAAGACCTTGAAATGAAAACAGCTAAGAGACCATAAGAGCAGGTAGTCTTTACACTGAACATCTGTATAAATTGATAGCACAGCTTAATACAAAGCTGAATGTTACCAGAAATGAAGTAAGATCAGATTCACTCTACAAGTATAAAATTAAGCATAAATATTTTCAATCCTCTCAACAGAAAAGAAATTTCAATTCTAATGTAGTCAAATTATTGCAATTTATCCTACTAAAGAGAAATTAATATAAGAAATCATTTTTTATATCAAACCCTAACGGTATTCAAGATTAGCAACATGATACTGAATCAAGATATCCTTCACTCTGATAACTCTTCTACCTGTTTCCAAACTTATATAGAGGAGAGGACAACAATTTCGGAGGGCACAGAGAAAGTGGGGTATTATTTTCTACTGGAAAAAGTAAGCAGAATATAAATATCTATGCTCAAGAATTATTCTTAAATATGCTTTTTAAAATTCCTCACATGGAACACATGGATTCCTCTCATATCTCTTAAGTGTACATTAATAAAATGTAATTATACTCCAGGAGAAGTATAGAGTTATACTGATGGATCACAGATGGGGTTAGGAAAGCCCAGTCTGATCTAGAGTCAATACTGGCAGGTAATGCAAAGGGCATTAAGAAAGTATTCTAGAAATACAAAAACAGCCAAAGGAAGGACGTGGAAAAGACTGAAATACTCAAAGTCTTATCAACCTGTCTCTACTATTTAAATCATCCTTCAGGAATTCCAGGCCTCGGAGACCAGAGGGAAAGTAAGGAATGTTCTGTGAATGTAATTTATGCTCAGAGAAACATATCCTAAAGCATTGAGCGAGGAGAAGTCCTTTGAAAAGCTCAATACCACTTTGTTTTCACTCCAGGCATTTTGAAAGAGTGACATCTAATGCCTCTTTTCTAACTTAATTATTTAATCACTTAATTTAAAAGTTTATTTGTAGCATTAATCTTCACTAGTCAGGAAAATAACCCTGTTCATCAGTAGGAAAAATATCTCTAAGGCTCTCTGGGTGTAAATCAGAGGTTAAAAAAAGGGGATGCATTTTATTAGAATGCTTTGTACTTACTTTAAGTAAACTGGAAATGGAGAGAACAGAAATGGGAGTGACTCTGACACAACTACTACACCCACTCAATGCCATTAAAAAGTGGATGCAGAATCCTTCAGGAACCTCTCCACAGACCTCAGTTGACCTGTAGGACACCATGGTGGGATACATATTGAGAGAAGTTCCAAAAAGCAGGAGCAGTCAAAAAAGGGCGAGAGGTTGTATGCATAATGAAAACATCTATAGATGAGAGTTAAGATATATATCTTAATCATTAGAGAAAGCTCCTTGAAAGGGAACATGATGTCCTTTGAAAAAGTAATTCTATCATTTCCAGTATCAAATGATCTAATTTTCTCTGAAACAGTTACTACTCCTTTTCTAAGCAAAGAAGGATAGTTCTACACTCATTGTGGCTTATTCCCTTAATTGATAGGATTCATCTGGATTTACAGCTACAAGAGGGAAATAACTCATCTAGTGCAGAGAACAGAACTATAACTATGGATTTATCAATTTATGTAAATGAAACGGATTATAAGTGTCAATAAAACATAATGGCAGCAGCAGCAGCACCTTTTCTTCCAGTATCAGTCCTATGAGTTACCTTACAAATATATCATAGATTAGTGTAAAATAGAATCTGTGAGGGCTTTGTTAGCTTTAACAGTTAATATTTACATTTGCATTTGCATTTAAAGATGCCCCACGTGAAGTATGAAGGAAAGACCTAAAGTTAGAAGCTTACATACAGCATTTCCTCAAGAATTCCTACACAAATAATGAAGCATGAGTAAGTGCATATTAAACATTTCTTCTTTAGTTTCCCCTTTATTTCTTCATCAGGCACAATAGTCAGAGCCTATCTGAACACATTTTACCAAAGGGAGTCTGGGAAGCTCCATTTCTTGGCGGCAACATCAGAACTCTTTGTGATAGGTAATCAAACAGCAAGTTATGGCAGGGCACTGGTTGGATGGGCTGGAATTTCTGGTAATTTCTTAAGGAGGGAGTCATGCAAAGGAAAAAAAAATAAATGAGATCTAAGACTCAGCTGAAAAGTGTTTGGGCAATTTTCACAGAAACGTTCAAAAGCATTATTTTCATTCTGTGGTGGAATGAATAGTAATGACAAGACTCTGCACATTAACATGGATACATTCACTGTCCTTTGGGAGGCAGAGAGAAGTCAAAGCCTGGGGAAGCTTGAACTCTTGCCTCCCACATCTTTCTCAATCTCTGGTCATGAAAGGGGAATGGGGGGAATCCCTTACAGGAAAACACTGATTTACTAGATCATGTAAACTATGTTTAAAAAGAAAAAAAGCCAAAGTTGTTAATTTAAGTTAATAAATGAAGAACAAAATGATTCTAATAGAAAATTAAAGATAATTTACATCTAATCACAGTAGATACATTTAAGTAGTTTGTATAGGAACACATGACCAGCTTTATCTAATAGCAGAGAAGTGTTAATAAAACAGGATGGATTTTTTTCCCCTTGAAGTATGCTGTAAATAAGCAGCAGCATTCCCACAGCTGAGAGAAGAATTGAGTATGAATTATTTATACTGCCTGGAACAGATTTAGATTCTTCCAGACATTCTGTGAGTTTTGCAGTCAAGATGCAATCTTTCAATAATTCAAATGTCATCAGAAAAGAATAAGAAGTTGTGTTTGGAAACATCATAGTAAATAAGTTTGAAGTGTTGAAAATATACAATGCAAGGACAAAATAAAGTTATTGTTTAGCTGGCATTTGAATTAAATTGTTTATATTATTAGGTTGACTATGAGCTACAAAATAAGGGATTTTAAAATGATGTTGTCCTGTGGAGAAGTAGGATGAGATAGCAACATTTATGAGTGTCAGATAGAGATGTCCTGAATGTAAATGTTAATGCTGAGAGAATAAAAACTACCAAAATCACTGAATTTATCCAGATCACCTTTTTGATTTTAATCCTAACCAGTTCAAGAGACATTTTTTTGAAGTTAGATGTTGTTTTTCAAAGATCAGAAAGGTTAACTAATAAATGGTTCTTGTAAAGTCTGAGTGCATTAATTTATTTACTGATTTTATCCAGTAAATAGTAATAATTTTTCTGCTAACATGGTAATTCCTGATCATACTTTCCTATTTCCAGTAATTCTCAATCTTCCCTCAACAAGCATGATTTCAAGGTAGAATTGTACCATATTTTCCCTAACAGGAGTTTAAACTACCCTAGGTGTTTTTACTCTCTAAAGATGGCTCACATCTCAGGCAAAGTGAAATAAGAGCCCTTTAAACAATGAAGATGAAAACTCATTGATGAAGCAGATAAAAATGTCCTCTCTGTCTAGTATTGCATAGGACCCTTCCAGTTCTATTTTTTAGTGTCAATACTTTCAGTGGCTCTCTTCATTCTGAGTCCTCTTGAATCCTTATAAAAGTTTCATTTTTCTCCCCCATCACAGCTTAGCACTTGGTCTGCCCAGAAGCTTTTTCTCTGCCTGCACTGTTCCTGTGGTTGCCTGTTTGCTCTATCCCTCTCTGCATGCTCAAATCCACACTTCAGGAATTTCCCAATCTTAGCACTCACAGCCAAGAGCCTCCTTCTAAAAGACCCTGAGATAAACAAAAGCAGCCTCATTCATTCTAAAGGTACAGTTATTACTTTTCAAAAATAACAAAAAACCATGCTATAGTCCATTGAATAAGGCAACAAATCATCCCTTTGCTACATATGCACTTTTATAATCACACTTAATGACAATTGACTTTAATAGATTTCTGTAGCATATATAAATATAAATAAAAATATAAAATATAAATTGTATATATATAATATATAACTTATAGATATCTCCGTAAGCAATAGGAACTTTGGAAAGAGCCAAACTGCACTGCTCCACAGAAGGAGGAATAGTCCAACCAGGCATCACTCTCCATCCTCCCCTTCCAATTATCAGGACCAGGGTCTTTGTGTTGGATCAAGGATACAAATAGATCACTGCTGAAATGATGGTCAAGATCATGTTTTATCGTCACAGGACAGAATAGGGAAGTTTTTCTTTTGTATTTGGTCCATTTATACTTAAACGATATCCTTGTTTCCTTCACTCTTGTACTTCATTTAGGCGGCTGATGCTATAAACATTTTTCAGTCTCAGTGGTGATGCAGCACTTCCAAGTGGCAGACACAGAGTGGGCACATTACAGTGGTTGTTTTCACCTCTGCCTTGGGCATCATTAACAGGAGAGAACACCTGCTGGGCTCCAAAAATAGTAATTCTTAAAACTCCCTGTCTCTCACAAGACTACAGAATGTCTAAAAGGTTTTTAGAGAGATTCAGCTGACAGCAGCAGTCACAGCAGAGTGTTTTATCTGATCAGAGACCCTTGATTTCTGTTCTGCTATGCTGCTAAGAGGTGGGAGGAGAATCTGATACAGAACTATCCTGCCAACAGAACTGCTAGAACTGCCTCCAAGCAATGAGTTACACACACAAACACACACACATTTTCACAAATAAAGGCTAGAAAACACAGTCCATTCCTCACCTAAACTGTTAGCCAGGTCCATTTTTACCTCTGCTGAGAATATGATTTAGTAAGTCCTGAGCCAAAGGACTCTGAGTGCAACACAGAGCTAAATGTACAGGGAAGGAAACTAAATTGTGGCACTGAAAAGCAGGCACCTCCAGTGTCAGATGTGTTTGCTTCGTGTGATCATTCTGTCATTGCACTCCAAGATCCTTTGAGCTTCATGTTCAGTTTCTTTCCCCCATCTATACTTTCCTCCTTAAATAAACTGGATTCCACTGATTTAACTGCAATAAGAGCAAAATTTCCAAAACATGTAGCAATTTTCAACCAATTGCAGGTTTTTTCCTTTACTGAGGGAAACTAAAATATGTTAAAATAAATTATCACACAGTCCTCAGGTATAGGGAGTGCTAAATGGGAACATTAACTGAATACTGACAGCTTGAGAAAATATTCATTACACGGTGTCACAGCAGTTTCTGTAGCACAGTAGTGGAAAGTTACATACTAATAATATCCCACGGTCCTCGTAACCTCCTGCTGCTATGGGGCAGATTTCATCACCAGGTGGGGACAGCAGTTATTGGGAGACTCTGCCTTAATTCAGAAATAACAGAGAAAGACTTCTGCTTTTCTTCAGGAAAAAATTTGAGTTAAAAGTCTGGAGCAAAAGAGAAATTACAGAAAGGGTACACACAACTACTCCAACATAGAGGAAAAAGTGACATCTCAAGTTTTCCCAGAAACAGCAGGTTTTTTCAACACCAAAATCTCTTGAGAAAAGTAATCTGAGCAACCTCTGCAGTGTTCCTCTTCCTGTCTGCTCATATATTGATAAATGCCATTCCTCTAAAGGTTTACATTCCAACCTAAAGGCATCTTCATGCATCAGAAAACCATCAGGATTTTGTTTAAAATATAAGGCCCACAAGAATGCACCGCACAACATTCTTTTAAGACAACCTCCATTTCTGATTTTTGCAAAGTCAAAAAATGTTTAAACCTCACTACCTCCTCTGGCTGACTGTAATTTTAGGTCCTTTATGCTTTTATAGATGACATATTGGACTATGATCCCAAAGATATTTTTCTAACCTATATGATTGTATTTTTTTTCCCAAAATCTTAAATTTTACTCTTTTAAAGCAATTTTCCCTCAAGCAAAAAGATTTAGGGAAAAAAAACCAACAAAAAATAAAACCCAAAATTTATCTGGATATTTTTTTCTGAATTAGGCACACCTCTCTAAATATAAACATTGAAAACAATGTATTTGATGTATGGCACCTGTCTTTCTTAAAAAAATGTTGGCGTACAATTTATTTATATCTTTGCTTCTTTTATTTTTTATTATTTTCATTATTTCTGTGAGTCCAAGATATTTACAGAAAGGATAGAGACATAATCATCCCCCCCCAAAAAAAAATTGGATAACTGTTAAGTGGGTAAAAGGCTTCCAGAAGCACATTTATTTTAGCATTAGAAATGCTTCTCTCCTCTGTGATAAATTAATGCTGGTTACTCCCAGGTCCAATTTCATAAAAGGATAGGCACCATTTCATCCATTTTCATTTCCTCTAAAGGATGAGAGTAGGAAGGAAGTGGGGGAAAGACAAAAACAAGTAATAGAAGGTAGCATCAAAGACCAAGGCTGAGAGGTTGGGTTTGAAGGGTACTTCAAAATAGTGAAATGCGCAGTAAAAATCCTATTGTTACAAGTGCAAACATAAGCATTTCTACAGCACTCACTGTGAGTACATTCCTGTGTGTTGATCAAGAACATGAATCCTTTTGCCAAAAGCCTTACTGAGGCTCTCCAGGCAGTTATTTAATTTTCAACAAAATTTGCTATGAGAAGCATTTCTGTATTTCTTGTTTTTGTAGTTCTTACTTTTGTTCTATTGGATATTTGCATAGAAACCAATTATTTTCATTAGAAGCTTATTCTTTACCTGGAGCCATAACATTTCCACTGAGAAATGACAATGATGTTACCAAGGCAAATCAAAAGAGGTTATTTAAAAAAAAAAACAAACTGGTGATTACAGGGTAATTCTAAAAGTGAGAAAAAGGAGGGATCTCAATGATTGTTTCAGAATGGAGCTTCCCATGTGCTAATTTTCTTTAAAATAAAAGACAGAATGTTAGAATTCTTTCCTTTGCTCTGTATACACACCTTACCTATAGTGTTACCCACTGCATAGCCTCTGTAATTCCTACAAATTTATGAGACAGGGAAGCCCACCAATTCCCTTTTACCCATCTTACTGAAAATAACCCCTTCTGAATATGACTTCAACACCTTCCTGGAAGAGGAGCACAGACTGAACAGCTATTGAACATTTCTCCAGGGTTACTTAGGAGAATCAGCAACTGCTTGGTGAGCAAAGAGCAACATAACCATTACTGCCATGTAAATTAGGCCAAAGACTGAGAATAAACAATACAGTCATGACAAATAGCAAAAGCAAACACAGAGACAAAGAAACTAATATTGGTGGGCTTTTGAAATTACATTGATTTATAACTATTTTGTTTTATAAGTCAGTTAGATTTGTGAAATAACTATTAGAATAGGGATGAATTATGTCTAAAGTCAGATTGTTTCACAATTACTTTTTTTAAGCATCTCCAAAGCAACAGAGAACACTTGCAGTAACCATGTTTAAGAGGGCTAGGACAAAAGCTGGTGAAAAAAGGAAACTATGTTCCAGAAAAGTACCATTGTGAAGCCGTAAAGAATTCCTTTTATGAACAAAGTCTAGATATCAAGTCATGTTTTTAATGTTAGTATGTCACCACATCAGGCTAATAAAGGTACCTTGAATATATAACACAAAGAAATTTGGCAAGTATAGCAAAAATTCAACACTAAGCTTATTTTAGAGTCTATTCATATGTTTGAATCAAAGCTGTATCTTGGCATAGTAATAAACTCAGAAAAAATCATATCCAGAGGGTGCTGGAATATTCAAGTTTGGTGATTCCTATAGCTATCTGGAAATATTCAGAGTAAAGATAATCTTAGCAGGAAAATCTTATGGAAAATTGCATCCTCTCTTCTGAAAATGCCTTAGTCTTTAGAAATATTTCAAGATTATGCTCCACTTCCACTCTTTTTCTTCTCCACATTCTTACAATAAGCTATTATGCACTAAAAAAACCCACCAAACGAACAACAACAGCAAAATCCCAAAAAAAACCAATCAGAAAGAAATACATCACAGAAGAGAATTTGTCACTTTTTGAAAGCTGTCTTGGTCAAGAGAAGTTGTGGAACTGATCACTGTGTGGGCATGGCCAAGTTGTTGTTCTATGCCATGCACCTTGTCATGAGGAAGGGGTGGTTTTGGGAGGAAAAGCTGGCTGCCTCCAGAATTGTGAGATCTTATTTGGAGTTAAAATCTGGCTGGAGTTAAAACCAGCACAGAAGTGAATATCTTCTGTCCCCTGAAGCCAATATGCTTAAAATTTAACACTTTTCCTGTGACTCAGCCTTAATAAGCAAAACATTCGAACTAAATATTTAAAGCACCGGGTGTCTCTGATCCCCTTCTCTAATACCACCAATCTATATTCAGCCTTCTAACATGAATGGTAACAGTCTCTGCATCATCTAGACATGGTGTCTTCATCTCCTTTCTAACAAGAATGCAAAATAAATTACAATACCTTATCTTCATGGAGGACTATGTCCATATATAAGGGGAAAATACAGTAAGCAGTAACATAAAAGCATTGTGTAATCAACTTAGTGTTTCTTATTGTACTGCAAGTTGTGAGACGTGGATAAACAAGGGCTAAATGGGATCCAATCCCATTTCCTACACTGCAGGGAAGTTTGCAGGCAGCATAAGATAAATTGCCCTAGTCATAGGTCATCTTTAATGTTTATAGAGCACTTTCCTTGTGAATGATCACAGAGTGAATCATGAATGTTATAAACAAATTACATTAACATGCACAGTGGCTTGTACTTGACAGAAATACCAATAAAAGGAATTCAGTATGCAAGTAATACATACAGTTTCTTGGCTAAACAATAATTTTGCTTTCATAGACTGAAAAAATGATTTTCAAAATCATAACTGGCCAAAATTGTCATTCCCTACCATTTCAAACAGAAGTTAGTATAAATCCAAAGAGCTCCTGGCTCCTGGCCAAGAGTCACTATCTCTTTCCTTCCTAGCCTTCAGCCAAAGTTTGCTGTTCAGTTTAATCCCCAGATACAAAACATGAATTACTAGTGTCCTTTTAATGCTTTGATTTTTCATATTGGAATATTCAGCTAGTTACTACTATCAAGTTGAGTTTTGTGTAATGCTGTTTCATTTGTTGTTGTGCTGTTGTGTGATGAGTTGTGTCATATGTGCCTCCCCTCTCCCTTTCCCCAGCTGCACAAACTTCTGCCATAGCTCACACAGATACACCAGACAACATTGATTTGGGGGTGGGGTGGGGGACATGAAATAGTGTGAGGCCCACTCTTGGGAGAAATGCATTTGTTTTCTATCCTCTCTCTTCTGAAAATAAATTTTCCAAACTTAGAATCATTCTACTGGATTCTGACCAAGAAGCAACTGTGGGTTGTTTACTAAACCAAGTTTACTCCGATGTTAATTCCCACTGTCTTCTTTTATGCACGCCAGGAAACCCAGACATGAAAACTGAAGCCATATTCTGACTCATCCAATTTCCTGAAAGGTAGGTGTCTCAGTGAGTCAGTCTGTACTTTCAAGCAGAGACCCCCCAAACCTGCTGAGTGATTCAAGCTAATGGGTATTTTCATAGTTCTCATACATTCAGTGCCTTTATGCCTGGCTACATCTGTTATCCTTTTCACATCCCCAGTAAAGTTCTGTTCCAAGAGCCTTGGCAAACCAACTGACCATTTACAGAGACACGTTCAAGTTCATTAATGAAATTCTCTATTTCATAGAAGCAGCTCCATTTCGTCTTACAGCTTGGAAAACATATTCTCATTGAAACAGATTTCTGTTAATGAAAGAGAAATCACTGTCCCAAGGAAAAAAAAATTAGGAGGACTACTGTTGAAGAATGGACTTTAAGAAGTTTGGAATTTAAGTCATGTAATTTCCAGCACAATTCCTGATTTTAGTGCAACCACACAACAGAAGGGAAAACCACAATTTCAAATGTTCTCCTATGCCATTCCTGTCAGATATATAAAGGACGTGTTCCTGTTCAACATTCTTTACATTATACTAAGATAGTGTTAAATGCCCTTCTACAAAAAAAGGCAAAAGTCAATTTTAGTAAATTTTTGTCAGTTGTAGTGCTTTGAGCCTATTCTTGCTTAGAGGAAAAAAAATATTAAAAACAAGAGACAAAAGACAGGGGTGGGGGGGAGGTTGTTGCTATTCCTTCTTTCCACTATAATTTCAGACATGCATTTCAAGTTATGGAAAATTTAACAGAAGGGAACTGTTTCCTACCGCTTTCCTTATGGAAGTTTTTGACCTTTATATACTATAACATAAATATCTTGCATAGCACTCTCATATTCCTGGCCATTCAGAGTTCACTCATATGGTGGAAACAAGATTCATTGCTTTTTTTTGTTTGTTTGTTTTCCCCAACTTTTCTGCTTCACAGATCTCTGCTTTAAAATAATCAACATTGGTCTAAAAGAGCAATAAGGAATGTCAGGGACGAGAGAAGAAGTTGATAGAAAACTCTCTGCATTTGTGTTCCTCTGCCTGCAGTGCACACTGCATTAGGTTTTCATCCATATGAATGCAGAATTGAAGCACTTTTCTTTACAAAGACATGACAAAAATAAAAGCAGAACTGATCAGTGTACATGAAATATTTTGAATTATTACTACCCTTAATTGTTACTTTTCTGTAGAAAAGCTCTCCATTTGTTAGCACAAAACAAAAACAAGCAAACAAAATAGACTGTATCCTTAATGCTAGGTAATACTAAGAGTCCAAGCAAAATAATTTCTTAAAATTTCCGGTGCAAATAAATTTATTCAACATCTGATATTATATTTGCATCATCATAATTCATTGAAATCCAGAAACAACCACCTGCTAAAACTGGATTATTTTCCAAGTACGGCAGTGTTTTTATCCTCTTGAAATTAGAGAATACATACATATCAGGAAAAAAAATCTGATACTAATTTAAAACAAGTTAAAATATGCATAGCTCAAAGCAACTCTGGGAGTTATAGGTATTTGACTTTCTGATTGCTCAGAATAAAAATAAAAAATGTTGTTTCCATTCCTCAAATGAAGCACAAACACTTCTGGGTTTGTTTTGCTAGGTACTATCACTCACAAAAAAGAAATCTCTCCTAATTATTACATGGAATATATCTAGAGATTATGCTTCTCCAGAATACCAATTATTTATACCATAAAGTAATGCCAACAGCAACAGTTTCTGATTTTAAAACATTTTAACTGCAAGAGAATCCTTATTCTATATCATTGCATATTACCTCTCCTCATAGTTCCAGGGGCATAAAAGACCTAGAAAATCATTTTAAAAAATTCAAAACTTCTACCAAAAAAAAAAAGTCATCTAAGGTTATCAGAAGGTATCAGGACAGCTGGTCAGCAGGGAGGATACTAAGCTGATGCTAACAATCCAAAGGTCAATGAATCACTCTTTTAAGACCCAGGGAATTGTTTCATAACTTCACCAGTCTGGCAGATAAAGATCCCAAAAATTTATTTGTTTAATTTTAACAAGGATCCAGAAACAGATGTATACTAACTTTTCTTAAGTACTATTGGACACTTCTGTAAAAAATTGAATTTATAGTTACACCAATTCCCTTTTATTCTTTTATAGATACCCCAAAGGGAACCGAGATCTTGAAGAGAAATTCAGTAAAACAGGGTAGGCAATGTATGTACTTTATCACTATTAATTAGATTGTTAAACTGCTGCAGGTGCTCCTCTCCAAGACTAACAGCAAGGAAATCAGATGCATTATCTATTTAGGGTTTCTGGAATCCACTTTCCATAATGGTATTTGAAAATTAGAATACTAAAAGTAGCATTGATCATTATTGCCCTCATGACAGTGTTATGAGTTTCCCATGTAGCTCAATGGGCGGGGTTTTAAGGACTTTTTTTCGCTACTGCCAATGTCACAGCTCTACCCTGTAAACAGTGGCTTTGCTAAAAACACCATTATCAGAAGGATTTTATGTAGTATGATAAGCTATGATGTTCATCTTTTTTCTATATGTATATAGCCATCACAAGGATGGCAGAACACAAATGCATAAGGATATTCATGAATTACAGCTTCATTTTAAAAGCTCCATTGTTCCTATAGAGATCAGCATATCCAAGCATCTGAAAAAAAATACAAGGTTTTGAAAAGGAGATTGAGCAAAAACAACAATTTTTTTTAGGTAAAAATTTATAAAAAAGTAAGAATTTATTTTAATCTGCAGGTTCATTCTAACAAAGATTGGTGACTTTTAGCAGGCTCAGCAAGCTGATATAGCTTATGGACTAATTAAAGAATCCAGTGATGAATGTAGTCAAGGCTTATCTGTAAAAGTGTGATGTAATGTGATAGTAGAGCAGCCAACTATTTTAGTCAAGGACAGATGACAAATGGTATCACAGGAAATAGTCAAACCTGATAGCTAAATGGGACAAAAAGCATAGCTGCTGCTAACTGCATACCTGAAGAGATGCTTACCTGACAGTCATGATGCCATTCACTGCTGCATGTACAGAAAGCAGGATCCATCAGCACATTACACTCTTTTTTCCCTGGAAGAATTCCCTGAATAATAATTCTTTTAAATGGCCGAACTTTTCCAAAATTTTTCTTTCAGCAGAAAGCAAAATCACATGGAACTTACTGGAGAAGTGGTTTGGTTCAAAGCACCTTTGAGGAAATGGATGAATTTCTACAAACTGAATAGTATTACAAAGGGAATTCAAGTCTTGAAGGATACATTAATAATTACTCTTTTCCAATATGGCTGGAAAACATAGAAGAATTATGACTGTTAGTTTTATAAACAATAAACTTCATCTCTCCAGGACAGGAAACAGACCATATAATGGATAATGTTTGTATTACAGTGAATAGAAAATTTGTCTAAATAAAATAGAGGGGTGCAACTAAGATGTTTTGACTCTGGTATGTATTTAAATAAAGGTTGTCCTTACCTTTGTGTGCAAAAACAATTTTCACAGAAAAATAAAATGTCCTATGGATAATCAACAAGATCAGTGTACCCTGACAGTAATAAAACATGTACATGATGAAATGCAAGGTTTTCTGCAAGCTGACCTACTCATGAGTACAAATACCTGTAAATCCTGTGCGATAGT
Organism: Petroica traversi; assembly: GCA_025920805.1. NCBI lineage: Eukaryota > Metazoa > Chordata > Aves > Passeriformes > Petroicidae > Petroica > Petroica traversi. Next base: position 1,139,109 of record JAHLSL010000020.1, read on the forward strand.
TGAAAATATATCAACTACACAGCTTATAGCAACAGATAAAAATGAACTAAACAGATAATGCCATGTGTCATCTCTTCTTTAAGCAAGCCAAGTCACAGGATATTTTAAGAACAGAAGGCTTATTCTGGTCTGCTTAGAAATTAATATACAGACACAGAAATTCGTGCTTCTGGAGCAGTACACGAAGAACACAACAATGACATTCCTTGCCTCTAATTTTGAGAAAAGGGAATGCAAACTGCAACAAATTTGGTCTTTTTTCAGCCTGCTGTACAGCCAGTTGGATTTGAAATCTTTGTAACAACCTGTTTGATATAAGGAGGAAAAAGGATCTAGCTGAGGGGGTTTTTTTATATTTTCGAATATATAGCTATTTTGATTGCTTAAAAATCTTATATCCATTTTCCATTAATTAGAAATGCCATTAGTAGCCACTCCTTAAATGTAGGCACATGATAATGACCTGCTCCTCTGTTTTCTGCTTCCTTGGGGAGTAGAGATTAATACAAAAACAGTTTCTTCAGCAGTAACAGCACAAGACACTTTGAAATATTTTAAATTCAGCTGATAATTAAGGACAGGAAAGCCTTACACTGTTGAAAGGAAAACTTGAATCAGATAATGCTACTTTAATATTTACTTTAACTTTTGGTCAAATGCCTAACAATCAGACCTGTGAGGATCTAATAATGGAAGCAAGACGACTGGTGTTCTCTGATGATTCCTCTTCTGATGGTAACTACCTCAAAAACCACAGAATGAACAATGGAAGTCCTGTTTTTCATTTGCATTGTGGGCATTACACAGAAGTCTTCCCATATTTATTCTCTGAGTCTAATCCAGAAGCATTTTAGAAGTTTAGTGGTTTTAACAACCAATAGTATCTTTAATATAAAATGTCACCAACCCATCATCTCTCATGCCCTTTTGGGGTGAGTTTTATTCAGGTGAGAAGGAATTGTCATCCTTAATACATGTAAAAACTTCATTTCTCCCTCTCTTTTTCTCCTTCTCACTATATATAAACATAAACCTAATTGTATTTCAAACCCAGGAGAACATGTCTGACAAAACTCCAGCCTCTGAGGGAGTTGTTCCACAGACGTCTCATTATATGATCTTAAACTAATAAAAAGACAACCTGAACTGAAAAACAGACCTAGAAGGATGTTTCATTCTGGATCTTCATGCACACTTGTGGGAGCAGGAAAGGAGACTTGGAGAACTGGTTACATAATATAGAAGCATTTGGGAGCATCCAAAAATAAGATAAATAGTGAGAGAAATTCAGGACAACAAATCTTAACATTCATATAGGAATTTTCATTGACTATTGGATAAAAATGTAATAAAACTGATACTGTAGAAATATCAATCAGCTAACTGGGAAGAATTTGCTTTTTGTGAAAAGGAACTGACTGTTTTTAATAGAAATTTACCCACAGATTCTAAATAAATAAATCACACATGCATCCTAGCATGTAAGATGCAAAAAATAACCTCAGAAAACATCCAGCAGTAACATCTTAGCAGAAAATATTCTGAGACTATTATGTATTACAGCTAAAAAATATATTTCTTACAAAAATGCTAGCAGTTTAATCAAAGTAGGACTCATTTTTCTTCCTCTTTATTGCCTGTGCATTTTTTTTGCCCTGCCTTCAGCTTCTGATATGCCATAGGCACGTGCATCTCTGGATTTTAGAATTAATAGGAGTTATGCTTGAAGCCATATTTACTTTTAGATAATATCTTCTTTATTTATCTAGTGCAACATTTTCCTTTTTTCCTATGATATATGATGTATTTCCTCGCACAAGTTTTATATTTTGATGCATAAACTAAAATAATTATTTTACTTACTGGCCTATTACATTCAGCTGGAGACGTCTATAAAAATAATTTTATTTTGTCTGTTGCTTTTTATATCACACATTCCCTGTAGCTCTGGCAGCAACTTGACTAATATATTCATTTGCATTTTGTTCAGTCCTTGGGTGGGTGACGGTCAATTTGTGAAAATAATGCAAGTGTGGCCATAAAATGACACCCAAAAAAAAGAGAAAAAACGAGAAAAAAAAGGAAAGTGGTTTCTTTTCAGATTCTGAAGGTTTTCAGAATTTTTTCAGGTTACCCATGAACACTCTTTCTAAAACACATTTTTCCAGATTCAAGAAGCTCTGTTTACCTTCATTCTTGAAAAGGCAAATAAAATTGCCACCATAAAATCATTAATTCAGTATCTACTTTCCTATGACACTACAAATAGTAACAGTCAGAAGTTGGGAAATTAAATGGTTAAAAGTTTCAGAGATAAACTCCTAGATATGCTGAGCATAAGTACAATTTTAGAATTAGCAATTAGCAGTGTAAGCGCTCCTTCTGCAAACTATTCCTCCACTGTCCCAGAAGGAAACCTTCTTTATGTTCCCCGCCTTTAATATCAGCAACAAACAACTAAGTTTTAAGGCACATGTTTATGGGAGAACAATATAGAACAGAAGAAAGCTGTCCTTATGTTTGTATCAGTCTATTGTCATTGGATAATCACAGATTTTAATTACTTTCAGGTATGTAAAGATTGATGAGAAAATGCAAGAGGTTTTTAGAGGATTATTTCTTCACTCGAGCTGTTCATGTATGGATGTGCAGCAGTAACACTGATGCACTTTGAGCTATTTTCTTTTAAATTATTTAAAAAGTCAAGATGGACTCAAATTACCTGGTGTGTATCTGCAAAGTTTAAGAGAGTAGCTCCATGAGACACTGAAAAAGAGATAGTGGGGAGCTACACCAGGGTGTCACCCCTATTAACACAAAAATGAGGTGCTATTACTATGGCAACTGCCTTTATTTACGGGTGGAGGTTGTTGACTTTTTTCCTCTCTACAATATCCCTACAGGCCACATAAAAACTGAGGAAAATGCATCTTTTCTGGAGGTACAGATTTGTGTTTCAAACCCCACAGAGCAATTTTATCCATCATGCAGCATTGTCATCCCCACCTGGAAACCCAGGACATGCACAGTGCTCACTCACAAGGGTGGCAGGACACCCCTCACTTGGAGGACTTGCATTCAATTTCATCGACGGTGAGTTTCAGACAATCTCTGTGGTTATTTCAAATCAGAGGGTAGGCATGAATCCCTAAGCTACAATTAATTTCTTCTTGTTATGTCTTTTCGAAGCCTCATTTCAGTATGGAATAGGCCTTCTCTTTTTATTTTTCCCTGCGCGTCATGAGAGGATCTCAATACTGCTGAAATAGTTGGTAAACGCTTTTCTGCAACAAAGGCATATGCACAGGCCCTCATTTATTTATTCTTCCTTTCTTGGATGGAGTTAAATGCCCTATGAGCTATATTGCTTTTAACATTGTGAAAATGGGCTTATTGGAGTCTTAGCCAGAACAGTAAGAATGAGTCACATTATTATGGAAGATACTGATGCCTTTACCCTGGTGTTAGGAAAATGAAACTAGACACAGTTAAGAGGGTTGGGGTCTTTACCTCAGTATTTTAATCAGGATCCTGTTTGGTGCATCCACTTCACCCAGGTGACGCGCGGCAAAATGCACACCCCTCGTCAATCACACACATCAGTTATAGACTTTACACATTAGCATATCTAACAAGGGGGCCCAGTAATGAGGTTGGGGTGGGCTAGCCCCTAGTTTACAGAATCCTCCTGTCAGGAGGCCTTGGGTTCCTGAGACAGTAGGAATGTTTGGTCTCCCTGGCTCTACAGTTCTGGGGTGTTTAGTCTCAGGCCTGCAGAACACTTACAAAACACTAAGCACTAAACTAAGTAAAAGATTGCAAGTATGCATACTGCTAATACTTGAGGATACAGAGAACTGTGTAAAAGGGATATAAAAGAAAAGACAAAAATCATTCCAGCATCAGTACTACCATGTAATTTATGAACTTCTCCTTCTTAAATGTATTCACATCCCAGGGACCAAGCTTGAGAAATTACATAAATTTTCACAGAGAACAGAGGACCCCACAATAGTGTTATAGTTTTGAACATGGTTTTGGTGTTGAGTACAGCTGATTTTAATTGTGAATGTTGGTTTATCATTTATACTAGGGCTAATAAACTTTAGATCACCTGTATTAAACACACATTTCCTCAAAGTAACTTAATGGCTCATTACAAAGTGAGACTGGAAAAACAGTGTTTTAAGTTTTCATTAATAATATAATATTCCAGTTAACTACTGTGTTTTCAGGATGACACACATAACAAAAATAACAGTTTTTCAAGGAAAAAAATCTTAAACTTAACAAAAGTAGTTAGTGAGAAATTAAATTCAAAATTTTCTCTGTGAGAAACATTTTTTATTTTGCTGTAGTTTTTCTTTAACATTTCTGCTAACATTGAAGTATTTCAGATGCATAAGGATTCTAAATGTAAGACCTAATTCCCTTGTTCTTTAGTTGGCCCAGGATGCTAGACAGCTAAATGTAAAGTGATCTGCAGGGTTTTCTCCATTGTTTTTCATTTGGCAATTCTTCTTTTGTAAGGGTCATAAAGGCAACAGTCTGTAAAATCTGTTTCAGGTTTTCTTGTTCAGTTGTACTAATCTTGGCATCTTATTCTTTTCATCAGAGGCTGGTGTCTCTCTTTTTTCAATTAGAATTCTCTGAATGATTCTTCATGATGTGGAAAGTCTTCATCTCTTCAAGGAATCTGATTCAGTTAACCTAAAGTGACCTCAATTTTGAACACAATAGAAATAATTTGTTTTCTTTACCTCTACTTTTTAACACAGCCATGCTTAGATGATCTTTTCTGGTAACCTCAGTAAGAACTTAAAGAGGGGATTTAGGTAAAACATTATGGGAAGAGAAAAGCTAATTGAAATTTCAATAGAAAATTAATTGCCACATCCCACTACAATAAAGAGGTCAAATCATCCTCTTACGCTCATTGTGCACATTGTCAGAAATACTTTGATGCAGAAAAAAGACCAGAAATGGTACCATTGATCTTGCATTCATTTGCAGCTGGGACAAGGGTAAGACAAAGTATTTATTAACCCTGTCCTCATCCCAGCACTGTGAACTTACTTGAAGGTACATGGAATGTCCAGCTGAAAGCTATCAGATGTACACTGTTTTGTATACATTTATATAGTCATATAAAATGTAATTCTGGGATACTTCTCTTTATGAATTTCCATCAGCTAAGTCAGGAATGGTCTGGAAAACTCCCTGGAAGTTTTTCCTGTATTTCCATATATTTTAGACACAGTATGATGAGTCCTTTCTTCCTGGCTGCAGTTTCTCCTGCTAAAGTATAAGTTTCTTGATTTCAGAAGGTACTTTTGGGAATGTATCTACAGTGCTTGCTGGTTTTACTGACTTAAACTAATCTCTCTCCCATGGTAATGTCATATACTTGACACTGCTGTTGGCTGTAACCGTCAGAATTTCTGTTGGATCTTGATATATTTTTCAAACAAGAAATATGGAAGAGAAGTGTGATCTCTCTGTAATACCAAAGGTCCTTTTGTAATACAGCTGGAATGTAAAATGTCAGTGCTTCATTTCTCATAACTTGAGCACTTACCTTTTTATTTTATGATAATAATAGAGCTCCATCTTTCATGCTTGATTATTTTACTTACACTAAATGGAGAAACAAGTGTATCACCAGTAATTTTCACCCAAGAATAAACTTTTAGTGAAACACAATGATAATCGATTTGCTGATGACAGAATTCTTGTGAATAGTTTTTCTTTAAGATCTTTTCTATCCAATGTTAATGTCTAGATAGAAGTAAATGAAGTATATTCATTAATTTTCCCAAAATGTTATAAGAATCTTCACATATAGACTTGTATTTCACCTGAATAGTCTCTGTCCATTGCAAATATAAGCTTCACTTTGTTGTTAAATGGAAAAGAAAAAAATTTCTAAAGTTATACTCAAATTCTTACACTAACTCTGAAGACACGCTCCAACATGTTAAAAAAAAACAAACCCTCAAGACACTGCATTCAAAAACTTACCAACTTTTATACCATTTCTATACCATTACTTTATTGTTTCACATGACTTCTTACTGCATTTATGTAAGCTACATTTTGAATTCGTTTGTTAAATGTTTACGCTTAAAAGCCATTTTCTTTTCCTTTTTCATTTTATGTAAATTACTGTATAATATTCCTCCAGAAATTTTTGTTCCATGATGCTAGAAAACATTTTAAATTGCAGTATATGTAACTGTTTCTTGCAGGGAATGTTTGAAAAGCACTTCCTAGTCACTAACATCCTGAACGCATCAAGTGGAGTTTCATGTTCTTGCACTAATGATTTCAATTTCCTTTTGGAATCTTATGGAACTGAAAAATACAAATCTCATGCATAAAGAAACTTGATCTCAATCATTAAGGTAAGAGAAACTTATTCTGAATCTAACTGATGCTGAAAATTACATTAAGACAATATTTTTAGTGTCTTAGAAATTTTCCTTAAGTACCTTTAGAAGCTGGACTGCATTTAGACTGTGGCATTGAAAAATATTGTACAACTTTTGAAAGCATGGAGCTTTTTAAGCCAACTGGGTGCTTTCAAACTCTATTATTTGGAGAGTTGGTATTCATGCACTATATAGAAAATCTCATGTAGTTCCTAAATCAATCAAACAGAAAAGATCAGAGGTCAGACTGTCCTGGCTTAATGACAAATGCACACCTCAGGAGTCAAGCAGAGCTAATTAAGAAAAGTATTTTCTTCTTGAAGCAAGTCTTATGTGTTTTGAAAGGGGTTGTGCTGAATAGCATTGAACTTTGAGTAAATGGTATTGAAATAGTCACGTCATTTCCAGCCTGACACTCCCAACTGAATCAGCAGCTAATTGCCCGGTATACCAGCACCCTGTGGGGATGCCAGCTTTGTGGGTAAGAACTTCTCCAGAGCTAAGGACAGGGGCAGAAGGCCAACTATGGGAATTAGCACATGTTTATCTCAGTAACAAGGTGATTTTGCTGTAATCACTGGAAACACATTCCTGCTCTTTTTATTTTTCCCATTGCCTTCCCTCACTTGAACAAAAACTGGAGACAGACATTTTCACCTCAGTCTGCATTGAAATCAGGGTTTAGGGAAAAAAATAGTTTAGAACTCAAAAAAACCCCGCCCAAACTAAATCAAGGTCAGCAAATTTTCTTCCCAATTTGATAAAACTAGTTAACCTTAGGTTATTTCAAATTTTAAGCAACAATGTCTTCCACAGCTAATAAGCCTATCTCAAGGAAAGATATGTGGAATTATGCCTAAACTTTAATTAGACTTTATTAGAAGGAAAATCCGCCTACTGAAAACAGAGCATGTTAATAACTTTACCAACGTAGAAGGAAAAATTTAATAGATTTTTAATAGATTTCTAGATAGTGAGTGTATGAATACTAGGCTGACTTCACTGACAGGCAGCAATAAAACAAGGCAGAAAATCACAAAAAATTTCAGATTCAGAGAATCAGAGAAGCAATGCTGAGGATTTATTAGAAGACTTTCAGTCTTTTAATAACTTAAATCTGTTTATGATCACTGGATGAAATTAATTAAAAATGTCTTTAAGAAAGTCAGTCTTATACTACACTGTTTTGAATAAAGCAAAATTATGTCCTAAGTATTATATCTTCTATGGCTGTAGAGACAAAATATATCTGTGTAATGATTTATCATGTAGCCAGGGATGGCCAGTGACTATCCAGATGTAAGCATTATTGCAAGGAGCTTTATTCACCATGCAAGATACAGTGCACTGCCTCAATTTTCTATTGACTGATCACATTTAGAAAGCCAAAGAAGTTTTCAACAATTGTTTTATTTATACTTATACATTCTTCAGAAATGTCCTATGTGTGAATACTTACCTTTAAAGAATACACGTACAAAGTCAAATTATAAGTAAGAAGAAAAAGTGAGAACATGAAATATATTTTCATTCCCTTTCTAGTAAAAACTAACCATTTTTTGCTGGTATCTCTGCCAGTTCAATGGAAAAGGAGCATAACACACTATCAAGTGCAATCAATGGTATTTGCTGACATGAACATTTTAATTATGCATTACAGAAATATAGTCAATTCTGGAGGATCTTTATACTTGCATTCTCAACTCATAATTATTTCAACAGTTGCGTATGTCATAATTTGATCAATTGAAGGGCACAGGAAGCCCTCATGTATACATTACAATGATACAGTATCTGTAATAAAAATGCAGCACACAGCAATCTTCCTCACTGCTGCTTGCAATATAATTTAGTCTTTGATATTAGAACTGATGTTATCTACCTGGTGATAATGGCAGGCCCTGCCATCATTCCCTTGCAAGGACTAACTAAACATAACAACCAAGAAATAAAACTATGAGCTGTCTGGAAGCACCAATAGTCTTCAGAAAAGCTGTGCCTGAATGAAATGATTTCCTCAGTAGCACAGGACACGGATTTCCACTAAGGGATCCTGAAATTACCAGTGCTTTTCACAGATAAAGAGTCTTTCCATCTTGACTGTTCAACTTGAAGCTTCCCTGTAGCTCAACTGAACCTTGACTATGTATTTGGCAGGTTCTTCTGTGGGAGAGAAAAAATTGTCATTGCTCTTGCAGTAGTGCCTGTATGCTTATCACCAAAAGGGATGGAGGAGAGCTAATCTGCCACTCAAATCACATTTCACTGGAGATGTGCAGGGCTTTGGAGCATAAACATGAGTTTGCCAGTCTGAATTGGAGTTGGCAGCAGCACAGCAGTGACAGAAAGCAGACTGACAGCAAAAGGTGAAGTGCAGTGTGAAGATCTAGAAGGTGTCAGTTCAAGGGTTGTATTTAGTGATACCATCTGTAAATGGGAGCAGATGAGGTGGCCTGAGGACAATCTGTAGGAAATAGAGGAGGGAGAATGAATCTCAGAGCTCTAACGGAACCTGAAAGTAGATGGAAACTGAAAAGAAATGTTGCTTAGATAATAAGAATAGAAGGACAGCTAGCAGGGTATACAATACTAGACCAGATAAAAGAGCAGGGATTTGCAGATTATAGTATTTGTGAGAAAGATTAAGGTCATGATAGCTGAGAAATTTTCCCAACATTGTACTACTATCTTCATGTAAAAGGATACAATTTCTTAATGAAAAACAATGAAGTATTTTTAAAAGAAAATTGAAAAATCATAATAGGATATAGCTTTGCAATGAAAAAAGCCAAACTGCCCATCTGTGCACAGCCCTTCCCCTCCTCAGTGAAGATCAACTTGATATGGGCCTTTGTATATCAGACTCTGATAATGAATGATGTTTTACTAGCAATACTTAGTATGCGTTACCATGCAACTCATTAACAGAATTATTGTGAACTTCATTGTCTCTCTCAAGATCTAGGATTCTGCACTGCCTTTCCAGGTCCATGCTGCGACACTGTATGTGAGCTGGCTGCTCTGGCTGCTGGAGTTCTGGCTGCTCTCCCAAAAGACTGAGGATGTGGATTTGGATCCATTTCTGAAAAAGGAGGTATTAAATTTGTCTCACTCATATTCTAGGCAAATGTGCTAACTACCAAATTACTACCAAATTATTGTGGGAGACTAAGACCATCTTTTTGAAGGAATGAAATCACCCAAGAAAGAAATGCAACTCCTGAACCGTAATAGTTTTGAATAAGTTACACAAACTTTGTGGAAGAAAAGAAGGAAAGATATAGCCACATAGTCTGTGCTTTGCATCTCACTCTAAATGTGGAAGAAATTTAAATAATGGTACTAAAGTACCATTACAGTCTAACACAAGACATATAAGATTTCTTTTATTGGATTTTAAATTGCAATGTAATATCATCTTAAGAACCCAATTAAACAAAACAAAAAGTGAAATCTATATTATTGTTTAAACTGGTTCTTCAGAATGTTATGGAATACTGTTTGATCTAGGAGGTCCTCCTTTCCTCTTTTTACCTAAAAATTTTGGATCAAAACTCAAAGCTGTGTATGTGTATACTGGAAATGAAGCACATTTCCATTAGAAACACTGCTGAAAATTAGCAGTTTTGGATGGGTTGTCTCTTAGATTTATTAACATGGAAAAGAGTATGAAACCACACACTGAAACATCTACTAAGCATTGTGAGGCAGGTTTGTATTATTGTTTTTCCCCTGAGAAAAATATTACTTCACCCTTATCATAGAGGTTCTACCTCTGTCCTTCCAGTTCACTGACATCTTGATATGGAAGACCTATAGCAGGAGCTAAAAATAAAATGTACTGTTATTTATTTAAATAAGCTTCACCTTTTTCCAAGAAACAATATGGGTGGAGGGGATGGGGAATGTATATTGCATTCAGATGACAACGGATGGAAAGCAATGATAAATTTAAAACCTCTTATATTTACCCGTAGCAAAATACATTATGTACATCACCAAACTACTATTGCCTTTGACAGTGATAGAAAAACATCATGGCTACTATTTTTAGCTAAATATATGCTAACAAACAAATCAGTCTTGCTGAAAGGATAAAACAGTCCAGTAATGACTAAGCCTTAACAGGCTTTGTTAAGCATTGAGATGCTCATAAAACATTTTGCAAATCACTTTGGTTTGGGTATCAGAATGAAACTATTATCCTTTAAAATAGAATTTTTCAATTCTGCCTGGACATCAGTATGATAGCAGATATATAACAAACAGCCTACCAAATTCATGTTACTATTAAACTATGTTTGTATTTTATTATAAACATTCTCTCTAGTCATTAAAGAAAATTCTAAAACTTTTTGAATATAAGGAAATGTAGGGCACTGCATTGTAGAGCTGGGTTTACTTGGCCTCAGAGTATTTTTGTTTGGGTTTTTTTTCAAACATAGCCCCAGTATTTTATACTGGTCTGCACAGACAAGATCCCAGAAGATGTTTTGGTATTTCTCCTTGATACTCTTTGTAGCAATCAAGTTATTCATCCTGCAGTAGATTATAACTATATTGGCAAGTTTTTTTCTTTTTTTTTTCTTTCTTTTTTAATTTGTTTTTGGTTTGGGCTTTTTTCTTATTCTTGGGAGGCTAAGGAAAGAAGAAAAATGGTAAAAAATGCTAAATTAGTATTTGAATATGTCAGAAAGAGTAAAGTAAGGCTGTGCTGGGGCAACTATGGAAGAGCATTCACATGCAATTGTAATACAGATTTGGGACACAGTCAAAATACAAGCCAAGCTCCACCCAGACCCATGTTTTACTGGCAGAAGAAATGATACTAGACAAAAAAAAAAAAAAATGAGCTGGAGCATAAGCCATCACACAAACAGAATTAATGATCCAGATTCAGATGGAAGCAATCCAAGTTCAAATTTCATTAAGATCCAAAGTAAAGTGATAGAAAAGACACATCACAGGAAATTTAATAGTACATTTTGTATAACAGTAAATTACTCATCGTTACCAAAGGATTCAGAATGTGCCTACTGGGAAATGTCCCTTATTGCCACAGATATAAGTTTGAAGATCTTAAAAATCCAGATCTTAAGGGATTTGCTCCAGACAAGAATACCTTAAGACACCCTTTTATTACAAAATCACTGAATCAGTGAGGTTGGAAAAGGCCTCTGACATCATTGAGTCCAAACTGTGACCATACACCACCATGACATCAGCTGCCACATCCAGTCTTTCTTTAAACACCTCCTGGATTCCACTACCTCCCTGGGCAGTGCATTCCAATATCTAATAATGCTTTATGTGAAGAACTTCATCCTAATGCCCAACTTAAACCTCCTCTGGTAGCAGGCTAAGACTGTGTCCTCTCTTCCTATCATTGGTTGTATAGGAGAAGAGACCAACCCCCACCTGGCTACAGCCTCTGTTCAGGCAGCTGTAGAGAGTGATGAGGTCTCCCCTGAGCCTCCTCTTCTCTGGGCTGAACAACCCCAGTTTCCTCAGCTGCTCCTCATCAGACTTGTGCTCCAGACCTTTCACAAGCTTGGTTGCTTGTCTCTGGACATGCTTCAGCACCTAAATGTTCTTCCTGAATTGAGAAGCCCAGAACTGGACACAGTACTCGACATGTGGCCTCACCAGTACTGAGTTCAGGGGAAGAATCACTGCCCTGGTCCTGCTGGCCACACTATCACTGATAGAGGCCAGGATATCATCTGAAGATTGTAGGAAAGTACATTTACAGGTACGAGGGAACAACCTTGGAATTCGTGTGTACAAATTCCAAAAGACAGTTTTGACCAAACCTGTTTTCCTCCTGTGATAACTGCACAAAAAGAATGAAAGCTGCTTCTGGTTTGAACCTGATTGGAATGTTTCCAGTTATGTAGGAAAAGGGGCAGAAAACTTCTACTTAGTCCCATTTTCTGCTCTTCTGCCATCCCCCATATATATCTCCTTAAATTTCTTGCCACTAAATGCTTGAAAATTCTTTGAACTCTGTGGTTCCTTGAAGGAAAAAAACCCCAACAAAACAACATAAAAGAAATGGCATTCAATCAGCATATAACAAATCACCTTCAAATTTCTACCTCAACCTCCAAGTAAAACAAAGCTCTGTCTCTGTTTCTTGTCCTGTTGTCTTCCATCACATCATGTTTCATGCCTCATATCCTTCCTTTGTTTTGTTCCTCTTCCCAGCTCTTTGGGCAGGAGAAGCTCCTGCTCCCCACTGAACAGCTCCTGGCCTTCTCTCTTGAAAAAAATATTGCTCCAAATAGCTACTGTCCTGGAAAGGAATACATTATCTCACTAAATTGCCACTGACTCTCGCCCATACCCACAAAAGTCACTGACATTTCCTGCATCTTTCCATGCACTTTTGTCTGTCCATTTTGCCAGGAGCTTTCCAGAGTAAATGAATTGATTTGTGTTTCATTTATTACTAATCTTTTTATATTGAAACTATGAATTATCTTCCTAGATAATTCCCTACCTATAGACCCTAAATACCCTACCTATAGACACTAGAGCATAAGGGAACTATATAATTCCCTTATGCTCTAGTGTCTATAGGTAGGGTATTTACCAGAGAAACAAAAATGCATTTCAAAAATGGTTACTTAGCAGATAAAATTGAAATCTCTAGATTTAGAGCTTGTCCTTGCTTTGCTCCATGCAAGCAGAAAACAGCAGTGACCAAACAGCACAACAGTACTGATTGTCAAGCACTGTGCTTTAGACTGATCAAAGAAATTTTTTCACTCGCTGTTTAGATATTTTAAGGTGAAGAAATAAGTATCATTGGTACTAACCTTTCAGATAAAACAAAAAACAAATAATAGAGTTTAAAAAATATTTTAACACAAAATAAAAATATTAAAGAAAATGCATTACAAATCATCAAAACCTTTCAAATACTGTGAAAATACATTTTAAAGCTTTATCTTCAGGGTATAATCTAAGGCGATATCCTTTCCCTTTGCAAATAGATTTATCCTCCCTTATAAAGCTACCAATGACTTCACACTCACTGGAGAACCACTTTTGCAGGAAAAAGGATAAGAAAATGCAAAATCTTTTCTAAAGTGCTTCAAATTGAAATCTCAGGATATGGAAGCTGGTGCTGCTGCACTGGCACCTTGGGTGCCTTAGCGTTAATGGTTAGCATTGCTTAAGGCCCACTGTTTGCAGCCCTGAAGATTTTGCCCTCAGCTGTGGCTGCAGACTCTTCAACCCCTCTGTGGTTGTGGAATCCCGTTGGATTCCCGTGCTTTTGGTATTGGTCTCATGACAATGCACCTGAAAAACCTGATGTTCTTCTTGTCACTCTTCTCACGGAAAGCAAATACCACTGGTGGTAGGTTGCCCTTCCTTCCTTTGCTTTCCTTTATCTCTTGTTTTCTGGGGTTTGTTTGTATAGAGGGACATAAACACAGTTCAAAAGAAGGTAGATAACAACCACTGAAAGTAAATATTATCTAAAAACACATGCATACAGGAACTGAACAGAAAAATATGTACTGGCACACAGCATATTCAATCAGTGCTAACAGACTCATGAGCAAGAACCAAGCTGAAAGGAGTTTAAGCAAGTCCCACTGGAAAACATATTGCCCTAGGGAGAAACTGTCAAGCAAAAATCATCATCATCTTCATTACTTGTCACCACCATTCCCATGTGCTTACTAAAGACTGCCTCCAGAGGCTGACCACGGAGAAGAGTTTTCCCTTTCCCTTTTCACCTTTGTTTTTATCCCATCTCAAAACCTGCCTTCTGTGTACTAATATATGCCACCAGCTGTAGGTCTCCTTATGAAATCTTTTCTCATGCCAATCTGACTCAATATCCTTTGTGTAACAATAATATTGATTAATGGAAACTACAGTCTTTATTTGGTTGAGGTATTTTGAGAGGTTTTTATGAGCCTAACCTGAAAGAATACAGTAACAATGGCAGCGTTTCATTGCTTTACCTCTTTGCACATAAATTGAATATAAACTTCCAAGCAGTAGAAGGTTTCTTTTAGCTGCCCCCTACCACCTGCTTGCTGCCATGATTAAAATTTTGATATATTTCTGGTTTCTTTATGTTAACATAAGAAAGAGGCCTACCCTAAGGCACAAGCCTTCCTTTCAAGCAGTAATCCATGATGTCATCCATCCATCCATCCATTCATCCATCCATCCATCCATCCATCCATCCATCCATCCATCCATCCATCCACACTTACACTCTCCAGTATGTTAGTGATTACTGTTCAAAAAGCAAATTATAATAAAATCAGTTCCCTTTTCCCTAAAAAATGTCTACTTTACATAGCATTCATTTAATGATACTACTTATTTAATAAAAGAGTATTTAATGATTAAGTAAATTATCAGAAATTTCACTTTATGAGTGGGGTGAGAAGTTTTTCCTTTGGCTGTTGAGCTTTGTTAAGGCAGACGTCACTGTTGTAACACCTGTTGTCTGTCCATCACGGGCATAACTGAAAATCTTCAGTAAACAGAGACTGTAAGGTTTTGCAACTGCTGATTTGAGCTGATGCACTAATGGGCTTTAGATTTCTTTTGGTGCAAGATATTTTTCTAACCCACCTAAGTTAAATACATGGCATGAGAAAAAAGAAGATACCAGACATTATGATGCCTGGAATAAAACCATAAAACTTCCCAAATGCTATAAAGGTAACATAAAAAGCAAGTCTTTAATGAAAGTTTTCAGATGCACAAATATGGTTACATAAACATATGATAAAGGATTTCTACAATTTTTAGAAGGTTAGTAAATTAATATATCTATTAATACATCTACCAGGTATATCCAACAGGAGATCCATTACTCCATAATCTTGGGTCAGCCACTCAGAGTTAGTCCAGGGGCTTCTTTGCCCCATTTCTTGTTATGCCTCTTAAGTTATGGTGCAAAGAAAACGAAATTTCCTTGTCAGAAATTCTTTTATTAGGAATAGAACTAAACAGAATTTCAAGAATGTGTTAGTAAGGGTTAGCTTATTGTGAGAAAGGGCAGGAAAAGTACTAGAAAACATAGGACTATATATTAAAAATCTACAAGGCTAAAAATGTATGAAAAAGATATAAAAGGTTAAAATCTTTAGGCATCTATGACAGTAGGGAGCAGACATGACTTACCACTATATTCTGCATAGGCATGTTGATTACCACACCTTCTTTGATTTTGCTATCATTTATCATCTGCTACGGATACCCTGACATGCTCCAGCTTTCAAAAACATCCCAAGACCTTTAGGCCACTTGTTAGGCTTAATATGGCCAGACTCTTATGGCTGTAACAGCTGTTTGTTCATTTTCCATTCTTATTCTATCAGGGAGAGAGAGAAACACATGTGTAAGTTAGGCTTTTAGTCATTTCCTCTTAAGAAAAGAAAAAGAGAGAAGCTCTGTGGGAGCTTGACTAGACAGCAAGTAAAATAAAGCATTAGGTTTTCTGTGGTTCAGTTGCAATTAATTATTTCAGTTTACCTAGATCAAAATTAGAGAATTATTCCTTTTTTAAGTGCTTAACTTTCAAAAGAGAACTCAAATCTTAACATAAAATAGTCACAAACAATGGTGCCCCTTTATTCTCTTTAAATTTTCATGAATGTATTTTCTTACTTTGCTTTTACATTGGTCTTAGTACTTTCCATCTTACTTTCTCTTCCATTTAAAATCCATTCAAAGATTTTTGTATAGACTTCTGAAGAAATTCTGAAGTGAGTTTTGATGCCATCTATTTGTTGAAATGAGAAATGCATTAAATAATAATAAGACAGAAGAAATGGACAGACAAGACAATAAAAAGCACAGAAAAAAAATTATGAAAACTGTTAATATAAAGAGTTTCCAGGAATTCATGGGGATCTGAAAATGGCAGTGCCTTATTTTCTAACATTTGTGTCTGTTTCAAGTCTGTCCTTTCTCAAGGACTTTGCTTATATATATGTAAATAGTAAAGATATTTTATTTCTGCTTCAAAACATTGTAAGCTAGGAACAAACATTCAAATATTTTCTGACTTACCAGCTGCAGTTTCAATATCTGCTGCTGCTTGTTACTCAGTCCACATTTTCAGTATTCTTCATTATGCATTGATCAATGCACTGAATTGTGCCACGGGTCACACACAATTTTGTATTTAAATTACAACACACAAAGAAATATGCCTGCTAGCTGAATAACTAGCATTCATAGAACATTTTTGATCCATACATTTTCACAGATTTCATATTGATGACTGACACCATGCAACAACAAATCAAACAAGAAAACAGCATGACAGAGAATGACAGATTTATTTTGACATAATTCTTCTAGCTTAATGTTAAAGTTTTCTATATAACCAAAATCTGAGCAAGAAGAATCCAAAATGCTGATAGTAAATTTATGCTGTTCATTTAAAATATGTATTTTGATGGTTGTTTTCATTTTTCTGGACATTTAATATCTTTAAATATACTTTTAAAAGTCAAAGAAATTTTAAAATATTTTAAATATTGAACATTTAAACACAACCTAAGTAAAAATACCAAATAAACCAATAAATAAATACCAAATAAACCAATAAATACTAATAAAAATTTAATAAGGTAGCAACTAGACAAGTCACAAAACTGTTTTTTTCTTTCTAAATGGTAAGGGTTTCAACATCCCTTAGAATCTAAACTAGCACTTTCCTTGTACAAAACCAACAATCTTATTCACTACTACTACAACTATGACTGAAATCGTTATTGAACCAACATACTCAATTGTTGGTGTACTCAATTTGGAATTCTCAGGAAATGCTAATATATGCAGACATTATAGCAGAGTGTCAGTAAGGAAGATACCAGTGAATAGATATATAGTTTTTCAACTTTTCTTTCTCTTGTCAAACTGGGGGCTTTTTCTCACAAGCATACAACTGTGAATTAAATGTGGCATCTAAAGCCATAACAGCTTTCACTCCTCTTTTCTGGCAGAACCCCGGATTTTGTCCTATAAGTGAAAGATCTCTTTAGCTTCTGTAGTTTTCAGACCCATTTCTGTGCATTTGAATGGCCAGCTTCTTTGTCTGGAAAAATAAAGCCTCTGAGTCTCAGGCAAAAATTATTCTATTTCAGTACAACAGTGAAACTCGACAGACAGCAGTGTCACTAGTTTTGAGCAGTGCCCTTTTATGTCAGGTTAAAATGCAGTAGAAAACTTGAGGTAGTTGATAAAAATCAAACTATAGAATGCCACCTAATTTTTTGCTAAGGTGTGTGATTTTATGTACTGCTTACTCATTATTCCTAGCATGTTTTTAAGTACATCAAACTAACTCAATCAGGAATGGTTTCAGCTTACTGATAAGACATCCATAAAAATTCACTGAGAAATAAATAGAGGTATCTATGTGCAACATCTTCAAGATTCATTAGGATGATTAGATATTAAAAATACAAAGATAATTATTAAAGTGAAAAGGGTGTTAGCGGTTCATATCTTTACAGTCTGAAGAAAATTTTAATAGTCTGCTACTTATTAATAAAATTTATTTCCTCACCATTTACTCCCATGCTTCCTAAAACATACATGACCAGCAAAGGCTAACACTTCTTGCTTTGTACAGCACTTGAAGTTCCTAAAATTATGCATTAAGAGTATTCCAAACAAAATTAAACCATTAGGTGAATGTAATAATATAACCCAAGGTGGCAAACCAGACACTCGCTGGTGCTTGTTCATTGACCCCTGAGAATGAGTGGGGTTGGGAGAGATTTGAGAGTAAAAGAAAATTTGTGGGTTGAGATAAGGTCAGTTTCATAGGCAAAGCAAAAGCTACATTCACAAGCAAAACAGAACAAGGAATTAATTCACCATGTCAGGCAGGTGTTCAGCCATTCCCAGGAAAGCCAGGCTCCATTAATGCAAAATGGTGACTTGGGAAGTCAAACACCATCGCTCCAAATGTCCGCCTGTCCTTTACTTCTCCCAGCTTTATACACTGAGCAATGCACTGTTTGCTCTGGAATGTCCCTTTGGTCAGTGTCAGGGACAGCCGTGTCCCCTCCCAGCTCCTTGTGCACCTCCATTCTCCTGGCTGGCGGGACCATGTGAGAAGCAGAAAAGGCCTGACATGGTGCACTGCCCAGCAGTAACACCCCTGTGTTATCAATATTGTGTACAGTGCGTATTCAAACTTCGACTCATGGCAACTCCTGTGAAGAAAAGCAGCTCTATCCTAGCTGAAAGCAGCACAGCCAGGAACAGAATTTACCTCTCTGTTGGTAAAAGAGGTCACATCCTCTATTTGGGTACTACTACTATGCAATACTCTAATGATGAGGTGATCTTGTGAGAATTTGCTTCTAACTGGACTGATATGATCCTTTCCTTCAGGGGCCTTTGGAACAGTTACATCTGCCTTGTGCAACTACTCTATGCTCTTCAGAGTTTTTTTGGCCTTGAGATGTTAGTGTGGGACTGAACTAAGAATAGATAGATAGAAGTGTTTTAGTCCCCATGACTAATGGAGCTCTAAGCAACATGGGCCTAATTTTGACAGTTGTTATGGTAAGCTGAGCTAACAAGAATAACTTATTCTCTAAAAAGCACTGCAGATAAAAAAAATCTATCAGACCCTTACATGAGCCATGATTATTTAATAAGAGTATTAGAAAAACTAGCTTTACTGAAGGTAGGTGTTTCCGTTTTTATTCATTCCACAAAGAAGCTATTAGCTTAAGTAGGTGAAAAAGTTATAAAACTGGGCACAGAAATTAAACACATGACAGTGTTTCTCCCATACTGAACATATGTTCACACAGAAGTACCTGTTTGTAGATACACTGAAACATCCCTAAAATGTAGGTTGTTGAGAAAGACTTTTTTCTCAAAGATGAGTCAGCTGTCAGTGCTTTGTGATGCACTTTTTTAAATGCAGAAATATAGCCTTATAAAATCCCAGTCATCTCCAAACAAAGTATCAGCCTAGCTAAGGAAGTCACTTTTTGAAGCTTCCATCATAAATGAGGAGCTTTGCTTGGTTAGTTTTCTAGGATTTAAATGTGTTGTTGTTAAACAACACATAAACATTACATGGACACCATTTAACACAATGAGCAGCTTTGCTCTTTATCAGCATGAGTGTCAAGCATTTCTCCTGAAGATTTTATTTATTTAAAAGCTGGTATCACTGCTATCAGGTTCATCAGGTTTCTCTTGAAATGTGAGAGAACAGAGGTGAAAATGTGACTTGATCTTAGCCTCTTTAAAAATACCACATCGTGAGGCAGTCAAAAATTGGGGTTTCAGAAAACCTCACATGATTTTTCTTATGAGTGAGGAGTGCATGCCTGAAAGGTATGGCATGGCACATACCTTGTATTTACAGCTTCTCTTCAGTCTGGGCTATAGAGTAGGTAATTAGCAATTCTGGGCCAAATCTTTAGAGATTTTAAGCATCTGCTAATTAGCCCAAGAGCTGTTAACAGCAGGAGACACTATAAAGTCTCAGCACATCCATAAAACATTGAATGAAACGTCAGCGCTGCAGTTTATCATTTTATTGTAGTGTGTCATTTTGTAGTTTAGTATTTTCTTGCTTATTGTTGTACTTTTTGCTGATTGTTTTATGTGTTATTTTATTTTTAACTCAAATCAAATATTCCATAATTTCAAACAACTCACATCCATAGAAAAAGAGGGGGGAATGAATAATATGACATAAACAGGACGCTGACAGTCATCAACCCTACCATATTTGTCTATTTTCAAGTTCTCATCCACTCAATTACTAGAAGCTATACACTAAAAATTTGGGTAAATTTTCTAGTATAGATAATACTTGAGGAGAACATTCCTTAAAAAAGTACCTAAGTGCATAAACAAGGAACATCTTAGTCACCCGCCAGATCTCAGCCCACACATTGAAATGAATGACTCGTATGGTCATCTGATAACTTTTGCAAAATCCTCTTATACCTAAACTTAAGATCGTCTTGTAAGAAACAGGTTGATTAATAAATGTTTATGTAATCGTGTCTAACTTAATTTGTATTTCCCTAATATCTCTACTTGTTTGTTTTATTGATTAAGTTTCAAACAGGAACTACCTTCAAGCATTTGATAAAATTCTATTCACATAAGAATTTTGCAGAAAATGTCATGCAATAAGATCAGTCCATTTTTAAAAGTCTAATTAAAGACATCAGAAAGAAGTTACCTGAGGGTAGGAAGAGCAGTTAATGGATGTTTCTTGTCAGAAGTTGTGAAATGTGTTTTGCCAAAGGGATTAAACCTATCCATTGAATTCATCATGTCATACAAACATCCATTATTTGCCAGTTCAGTCTGTGAGAAGAAGAAATACTTCCCCATATCTTGTCATTATGAAGCTGCTACTCCTATGGTGACACAATGTCATTACCTATTTGAGAAAGAAGCCCCTCTGAATTAGGAGAGCCCAGTTTTATGTATCCCCTAAAGTCCAGAGGTTAACCTCCTCTTTTCTCATCTCCAGCCTTTCTAGGAAATCTCAAGGCTTCTTTGCAACCCCAGCAAAGCAAACATGAAGAGAAGCCCTTCCTGATGGAAAGATACTGCACTCACCTGCTGCACACGCCTACCATGCTATGCCACAAGCCTGGGAGGTAACTAGGTCTTCTGAACAAGGAAGGCTATCGTATTTTGAAAGAAAATAATGACTCAAGATTTGATTTCAAAAGGGATTTCAGGTCTATATGCTAAACACAGACAGATCCTCACTCAAAATTCTGAGTCACTTGTTTACGCTCAAAGTTTTGGCTAAGATATAAATAATTGAATTTTCATACTGGGTGTTTCCCTCTATCTCCCAGGAGTTTGGGTTTGGCGAGGTGCTTTCCTCTGCTTGCACATCATAGGACACCCAACTAGGTTCTGCACTAACCTCTTAAAGATAAAGCCCTGAGTGCTGTTAGGGGAATTTCCAGCTTCCCTGTTCAACCATCCAGGAGCCACTATGGCAGTCACACTCACACCACTTGAGCTAGAGTCACACAATCAGACCAGGTATCTTTACTGGCTCAATCCTGGATTTCCCATAGCAGAGTCTCAGATGTCTTTATCCTTTAATCTTGGCACAATAATTAAGTAACAAGCTTGAGCTGGTGCCTCTGAGGCAGGACCCCCAAAAAAGAAAACCCTAGGATTTTATACTTTCAGTTGAAGGGGGCGAAAGTCTGGCATCTTTGGCTCCTGTTGTGTTTCCCATCATAACACTGTCACTCTCAGCACCAGTTTGCTCACATGGCTCCAGCAGCATTCAGTGGTTGCCTTTCACAACAGGACTGTGCTCTGAAGTGGCAGAACTGTGAACCAGTCAGAAAAGGGCTGGGTGGAATGAAGCAGACAGATCCATATGGAACCTCATCAGGTTCCTGGCTTCTCCTGGTAAGAGAAGCAAGGTATGAGAACGCTGCAGGCCAAGCTCATCACAAATCAGCACTGAGCACGGCATGTTTCATGATCCTTGAGGCTGTCAAGACAATTCTCCACAAATGGGATTTCATTTAAAGCTAAAGCAAAAATGAAAATTCTGCAGAATAGAAACACTAAAGCGATAATAATTCAAGTATTTAAATAATAATACAAGTCTCATGAGGAAACTTCATGTTTAATTTTATGTATGATGTGGAGACTGGGTTTATTACTGGGTACTGATTAATCTTTTTTTTTTTTTTTTTTTGCAATGCCCACTGGACAATGATAAATCATTGCAATTAGGATTGGGCTAAATTAATCTAGTGGCTTCATTTTACATCTGTTCTAGCTCACTTGGTTTTGATGATCAGCTTTTAAATTTAGGGTGATGGCAGCAAGTAGGGAATGTCACAGCACAGCTAGAAATCTTATATAATTATGTATTGCTTTTAATGTCATTTGCAATTTGTGAATTCGCTATGTTTGATTTCTTTTGCCTGATGATTCATCCCAAAAGCTACGTTTAGGCATACCAGAGACTTCTGAAACTTCAGGACACTGATTTACAACTGATCTCTAGGAACCACTGACATCCAAGTAGAACTACCAGCCATTAATTCAGGGAGAGCTAATCATACTGGCCATGGTATGGCTTCTGAATATGCTTCTAATCTTTCACAGGGTCTCCATTCATGCATTCATGCAGTCTCTTCCTTTGGTTAGTCTGAAGCTTATCAAAGGGTATAATGGCAGAATTACCAGCCTAAAGACCTGAATACAAATCTTTTAACTGATACCTTGCATATAGAATTGTGCAGTTTCTTACAGTTTTAAGCTGTTGGATCTTCTTTCCAGTATGTGCCAATGTGATCTATGGATCCATCTTCAAAGGTGTCACTGACACTTCAGAGGCTGTCCCAGAATTTCCTGAAAGTCCTCTTATCTATTTACACTTTGATTATTTTTATGGGCTGCAAAAAGCCATTAATAGTTTATCAGTCATGATCTATCTGTTTACCATCTCCCGCTAATAGTTTGACAAATATAAGAATTAAGAACTGTCTTTTTCAAGCCTGCAATTTATCACTTGTTTTTAGTAAAATCTCTATTCTTATTTGCTTATTTGTAGGCTAATGAAAAAGAATTACAATGAAGGCAAGTCTGGTTTTGTTTGCCTATTGTTCTGACACATATGCAAAAATTCTTCAGGTTTACAAAATCTGGCATTGGCACATCACGTCCTGATAGAGCTCTCAAGACAACTTGCTTCACCTGAGACTAAAAATCAAAAAACATTCTATTCTGCCCATTCCTATTTTACATCTCTTTTTACCCATTCATTTATTCTTGTACTGCATCTGCTCAATAATTCCATTACATATCAGTACATACAAACAACACTACAGTTCAGAAATAGTCCAAGGTTAGAATAATACATTTATATCTGGAACACATCATCTGTGATCCGTTTTCTTAACAATGTACTATGCTTTGTTCTTGTATGAAAGCAGCTTCTGGTCAATATGTAACACTCACATTAGAAACCACTTTAACCCAAATAGTATTAAACTGAAAAAAAAGAAACCTCAAGCAAATAAGTTCTGCACAAGGTCCATTGTTATCGAATCCTTTCTGCCTTGATGGTTAGAAACAAAACACTACTTCCAAATCTCCCCTCAGTTAACTCTTTAGTAAACTACTATATATAGGGTCAAAATCTTGCATGCCTATTGCTGATGTTATTATTTAGATGTCCCATATCTACAGAGCAACAAAACCGAAAAATGAGTTTTAGAAGAGGCTGGCAACCCAAGTACTGAAAGAGCAAGTGTGGGCATAAAATGACAAAAAAAACAAAAACAAAAACAACAACAACAACAACAAAAAACAATAAAAAACCAAAAGGTTTCCTTTCACATTCTGAAGTGTTTCAGGATTTTTTCAGGTTGCCCATGAACACTCTTTCTAAAGGCTGTGTGATTAAACACACACAAAATCAAGGTCCAGTATGACCATCAGTACCAGCAGATATCCCAGAACCAAGTGGTGTGAATAGACAAAGTGGATGAGTAGTCGTACATGTTAAAACCTTTCGAAGACAAAACATGACAAATAAAAAATAAAATCCTAAATAATACATGGACCAGCATATGGCTTAGTGATTTTGTAGCTTCTGGTGTATGCGTGTTTATGCATACGTATACATAAACATATTTGCTGCTATTTTAGATATGTTCATATAGGCAATAGCAACTTGACAGCTTATTAGTAGCAGGTTATGTGTTTTTTCCTTCCTAAATGTCACCATTTGGTATTTAATAAATGCCAGGAAATCTCACCAGGTGTCAGGTGGGCTGAGGGGTGACTTTGCACTGGCTCTTTAACACCTAAACTCTACTCTTTGGTGACTCTACCCTTGTCTAACTAACACATCACCTATTTCTGATAAATTAAGAGAATGGTTGTCAAACTTCAGAAAGGAGTCACATATGTAGACCACTCTGGTACTAAGTAATGGATTTCATCCTTACTGAAAAATGGTCTGCTCACTGAGATAGCCTAATTTCTTTAACCAACTCAGCCATCTCCTTAAAGAAACTATCCTAAAATTGAGTTCTCACAAAATTTTAGGGCTAGCTTCTCAGTTAAATGTGACTTAAATCTAAATCAAATTTCTGCACCAAACATTGACCATGTTGAAGCATAGAGTCTAAAGAACTAAACTTTGTGACTAAATATTCTTACACTTTCAAAAAATGTTCAGCAGGAACTCCCAGGACAAATGAGTAACAATATAGGCAATTCTATGGGAGTGTCCAATTTAAAGGAGTCGGATTTGATTTTTAACTTCATTTCATTTTCTTTAACTGGAAGCATTGGTCTTGTCTAGACTGACAGAATACTGAAGTACCAGAGTCTGACTGGACAGATTAGTCATGGAAAGGTTAGAAGCATTTACAGTTTCAAAGTACTTCTTTCTGATGTTTTAGACTAGTGGAATACAAAGCAAAAGCATGGAAAATGGGTAATTCGGCTCTCTGTGCAATGAGAAAAAGATACTAACAGTTAGAATTCATTGATGTGATTACGTCATACAGTTATAAGCATTTTGAAGAGTTAATATGAGTTCCATTTTTCAAAATCAGGAAAGAGCTGTTTAATTATTTTTCTTAGGTTGTTGATCCTCGAAACAATAGTGAAAAAGAAAAAATCTAGTAAATATTTGAGTATACTGTAGGCTTTGATTCTGTTTATTCTTCTAGAATGTAAAAGAAACACAAAGCAAAAGAAATAACAGATTTGTTAACCAGTCTGTTTCATGTATTATTGAGCAAGAGACCATTTTCATTTGTATCTTGGTTAAAAGAAGGAATGTATCTGCTTAGTGTACTCTGAGGAAGTCTCAATTCATTCAAGGTAATTGCATTCATATTTGTTTAATTTATGTGAACATTAAAAATGTTGCATTACTTGCCAGTTTTGTACAATAACATGCAACATGCTTTAGAACTTATCATTCTGTTTATTTAAAGGAAATAAGTATTTTAATTTTTATGCATTTGCAAGAATGCAGAAGCACATGATGTGTATTCTGTGACTTTCCTCATACATTTCTCAAGTTGCCTAGGTTACATCTGGCCTTCTAGGATGACTTGTTTTTCCTCTTTTAATTGCTACTTTTGTTGCAGTAGGGATAAGATCTCTGATAATCAGTCTTGGGCCAGAACTTGAGTGAGAATTGTCAGGATTTTTTCTATGTCTTCTATGAGGATTTTTTAAGTGAATGTGCTCTTCTATTGAAGCTCATATTCAAAGCTGGGGGCCAATTTCCAGTTTTGACCACTCGTGTGTCAGATGCTCATGCTGGCCAAATACTGGAGACAAAATCGCTTAAAAGCAGAAGAGAATTTCCACATGTAGAATCTTTGCCAGCAATTGTGATCCATATTTTTTCTATCTAATATCATTAGGACAAGTTTTTCTTTCTTGGCTATGGTTCCTTACTTCAAGGGAAATTTATTAGCATACATTAATCTCTTACATCTCTTCTGCATAGCTTAGCTGTAGCCTTATCTCCTCATTTATATTTATTACCTGCTTTATTTATATAAGGTGAAGTATTGTATTCACGGTGTCCCCTCCTAGAATACTAATCACTTCCTATATTTTAGGTGCTTATGCTTTTGAGTATTTAACTTAACTAAGAAAGGTGTTTTCTTGCCTCACCACTTACAGAAGGATGCTCTGTGTGGATGCTCTGTGTTGAACTGGGGGAAAAGGGTAAGGTCATTCAAATTCCAAGGTGATGTTTTCTTCCCTGGAGGCAGAAAACAAGCCAGAAGAGGAAAAGACCTGGAAAATCTTCTCCTGGGGTCTATGTACGTTGATTAACCTAATGTCAAAGAGTAATAATTTATGATACTCGGTGGAAACAGAAGGTGATCTATGAATTCCATGCCATTATCCTTATTATTCTGCATTATTGATGAGAATTGTTTCAACCCCTCTCATCAGCAGGGTTAAATCCTAACACCTGTACACCTATACCACTGGAAGTTGTAATAACTTTTCTCTTATTCCCACTTCAGATAAGTGTTTCTCATTAAATTTTAAATTCCGTTTCATTCTACCAGTGAAATTAACATTTATATAGCTGACCCTCACTTTTGATACATTTCAAAACTCTAATAATAAATCTAGGAACCATATTTTATGCCACTGTAAAATTTTACTAACGAAATTGAAGTCTGTTTCAAATTCTTCACTCATTTGAAGAAACATTGCACTGTTCTCCTTTCTCACTGTTCACCCTCACTGGTGAAAATTAGTTAACTTGTAAGTATATCCTCCACAGGAGGCTACTGAACTAGGAGATCTTGTTCAGTGACTAATTATTCCACATGAAAACTATTTTCTTTAACAGATTCCTATCACGCAGAACAAAGAGCCCTTGATTAAGTTCATCCAGGCTGGTTACTTGCATAAAGCATACAAACAGAGTAGAATTGACTTAAAAGGAGACCCTTTCTCAACTTTCCTAGGGAAAAGGGATGGCATTCAACTACCAGATTACAAGGAAAGATAAACTGGATACCAGTCTAATTTGTAGTAATATATGCTGATTTGCTGTGAGAATTTTAATTGCATGAGTTAACAAAAATTGAAATTGTAATGTATATTGCAGAAGCTTCTTTTCAAAATGTATCTGCATCTCTTGCACATTGTTTCACATGTTTTCCTTTTCTAATCTCTCTACAGACCCTCCCCATGTTGGTCATAGCAAATTACTCAGCATTAATACTCAGCAAATTTCAGCTTTGCAGTTTTTAATTAATAATCACAGAGTGTACCTGGTTCCACGATCTCCTGCATGAGGAGGAGTGAGAAGAGGAATTCTCTCCCACAAGGAACAACTTAAAGTACATGAGGAATAAGGAACATCCATTAATTTTCCTTGCACCAGACCTTGATGTTTTCCATGGAGAGGCTCTATCTCTGTGAAAAGGAAAACTGTATCTCCTTTTCACCCTTTCTTTATATCAGATGATATTCTTTCCTCAAGATGTGAACTTTCCTGGGCAACTTTCCATTCTTCTTTGGGAGAAGCGTGGGCTGAAGTGGCTTTGAGGTGACTGGTGCTGCAATGAGAATGGACTTGGGTGATGGGATGGATCGAGGACAGATGTGCCCAAAGGCAGCAGCTGCCACGAGACAGCAGCCAGAGGTGCCTTTTTGCCATGTTGGTGGTAGGCTGACAATGAGTGAATGATATGGACACAAGCTGTCAAGAGGGGTGCAAATAGACCGAGTATTGATTAAATAATGGTGATGCTTATAGCACCCTGCAGTGAGCCATCATACAGAGAAATGACCAGATATGGGGGTTGACAGATGGTGAATGACTCTTATATAATTGGAAAGTACATTTGAAGCCTGCTGAGAATGTTCCAGCAGCAATTTTATGATTTCTTTCTGTTTTGAAGAACAATGAATGACTGGGGCTTTTCATAAATTTCACATTTGCTTCTGCATTTTTCACATGAATATTATAGACGTCACTGTGTATAATTCACAGTTACTTCTTTCTAAAATAATTTTCATATTCTCTAAGGGGAACTATTAAATCTATTTTTTGGAAATCTCATCACTGTATTTTGTGAGAGTATAAATCTTTGCAATAATCATAGTTCTAAATATAACACAAAAATAAAATTTGAAAAAATTAATGTTGCAGTTTTCAAAAGATATTTTATCTTCAGTTTCTCCCCAAACATTCTGCCAACCATTGAAAAAATAAAGCCAGAAAAAACAGAGCATTTACTAATCAACAACAAGAGAAATTATACTATCCATTTTGTCTAGGGCAGTTAAACAAATCAATATCAGTTTATCAAGCTACTTGGATCTAACTGCCTTCTAGAATAAATGTATTATAAAATTAAAACACTTGCTTAAATAAGCTCTGAAAATTATACAGTAGCTTTTTTCCTAAGAAATTATGTATGCAACTGCAGCATGCATGTAAAAATGTGAAACAGAATCAGAGGGGATTTTATGTGAACAAAAGAATAGAAAAGGGATCATAATATTCAAGGCTGATGGAGGACTTTTTTAATAAACATCAATATTTTTCAATATTTGAGTGAGAAAGACAACCTAGCATTCACCTTGTAATGGAGAGCTTACATGAAGCCAATGCAATGACCAGGGGCAGAACTACATATTAAGAATTGGTTTTACATGGGTAGTTACAATTCTGTGGTAATGATCATGTTCTGTTTAATCTTGGATCTTGAGTCTGTGCAGACCTGATCTATCTGCCAAAAGCCTTTCTATTGCTTTACACGAGTTTGGAAAGTACCGTGCTAACACCATTTATCATTCAGGAAAAATGTCCCTGACATGGCTCAGAACAGTACTCTTCCTCTCCCCCATTCATGCATTTAATTTGCACAGTTGTATTTTTCATTAATAGCTTCTCATACACTAAGCATGTGAGCAGATTTTTTAAGACTGCTTTAAAAAAGATCTGACTTTAAATATGTAAATAGAAAGATAACTTCCATACATTCTTTTTACTGCTGAGTGTATCTGTCCATCTTTATCTAAAGAAAAATATATTTTCCTATCTCCAGGATTTACTTAGTTACTGTGCCTGTCTGTGAATTTCTAGATATTGCTGAATAAATCTTATCAGCCAGACTTCACTAAGAATGTGCTAAATACAGTACTCAAAAGGCCACTTTAAATTGTATGTTCTCCCCAAAAGATGGAGTTGGGCATAAAGTCAACTAAGGGCAGGTCCTGGCAAGAGAATTCAGGACTTTCCTCCTTGTAAGAAAAGGAGAAAGATTAAGTAAATAAATAAATAAACCAACAAACCAGTAGAGTTTAAAGGGTATAATACTGTAGGGAAGCACATTTAAGATAATCAGTGATTTTTATGGTGGTGCTTTGATCAGATTGAATGGAATGCAGCGATAAACAAGAATAGAAACCCATACAAAAAGTGTTTTATATAGAGCAGATTGTGCTTCCAGCAGAAATCTGAAGGGGATATCTGATTTATAATCAGAGTTCTATACCTTGCCAAGCAGTAAAATATGATTCAATTGAATTATATAGTTATAAGCTGAGTAAAAAAAATGAATGATATGGTTATGTATTCGCAGGCAAGAAATCAATGTCCATTTGTGTAGCCATTCAGTGAGTATTCACACATTTTTGCACATGCATCTGAGAAGCAGAGAATATACATTTCTGCTAATGAAAGAAAACCATTCATCCTCAGATAAGCAAGTTCACTGAAGGTGTGTGAAATGGGGTTATTGATATTTGAGGTATCTCTTTACTTGCCTCAACACATCACGCCAATTTCTTCTTTGCCATGGGATGAAAATCATTTTAGGAATTAAAAAAGAATAAAATTAAAGAACAGTAAATGTCAGACAGGACAATGTGAGCAATGATGCATAGTTGATAATTCATGCATGTAATTAATGAAGATTTTGTGATTTACCAATACTTGTCCAAGTTGTTGTAGAAAACTGTATAAATTTTACTGAATCAACCTCAGTGTTTCTTTTCTTCAAATCAGTAAAAAGAATTATAGTGATTTGGTGAGTTTGGGATTAGTTCCTAATACTCTATCTGCTGTGCTTAGAAACAACCACAAATGAAAAAAAAGCAATGCAATACACAATGCTGTAAAAAAAAAAAAAAATGTACCTGGCTCATAGAAGGCAAATGCAGATAAATGCAGATTAATGAGTTTGGATCAAAAAAAAAGAGACAGTGTAGAGCTGCTAAATGGAAAATGAGCATCAGGGCATTGACCTAAATAGACATTTGCGAACTATTACAGACAAATCCTTAAACTCTGTAGCCCATTAGGTGGCTAAACAAAGAAATATAAATTATATACTGGGATGAAGCTAAAAATGAATGATATAAATCAAAGTCTAAATTTATTTTAGTTAATGAAGCAACAGTCGCAACACTATACAATCTAATTATCACTACCAGACAGGACTTCATATCAATCCTCAGGCAGAATAACTTTTAAAGGTGGTGGACAACAATTAGGTATCTGTATTTAGATCAAAAGGCAAGAGGCTTAAGATCAAGAGTGATGTCCACTTGGCAGCTTTCATTCAAGTAAAGTCAGATGCCTAATCCCATGCCCTGTACAGACAATGCACACAAACAAATTACATCCCCCAATATTTCCAGGTAGAGATCAAGGCTTCATGAAGTGAAATAGTTGAACTGCAGATTTGGAGTAATTAACATGACTTTGCATGAAATCCTAGCAGAATTCTTGAGGTGCTGTGAGCAAGAAAATCTGCTCAGGTATTACTGTTACGTGTTGTTGCTTTATGGTAGCTGCATATCGCCTCAAATTCAACCTAACTGCCCATTACATATTTTTGGCAGTTGTTTTAGATATGTATTTGTATACATAAGTGAGCATACACACAGCAGATGCTGCACCATATTAAAATATATCTGTATACTAAATTCTATCAAGATTTTGGAGTTCAATTTCCAGAACTTCCATTAATATTTGTAGTGAGAAAGAGAAATCAAAGAATGTAAAGTGTGCTTTCCTCCCCAAAAACCTCACAAAAACAAACCTTCCTCTCTAGCCTGGAGGTCAGAGCACTTATAGGAAAGACAATGAGGACTTTCATACAGAAAGTTTCTGAACCTCACCTAACAGGTAGCAGTAACAATGAGTCTCACAAATACAGCTTTACCCAAGACCAATCTGAGGAAGAAAGACCAAAGGGCTTTAGGGGAAGCTGTATGAGGAAGGGCTGAGGTCACTTGGTCTGTTCAGCTTGGAGAAGACTGAGAGGTGATCTCATTGCAGTTTCAACTTCTTTGTGAGGGCAAGAGGTCAGAGATCTCGTCTCAGTGGTGACCAGTGACAGGACCTGAGGGAATGGCCTGAAGCTGAATTGGAGGTTTAGGTTTGATATCAGAAAAGGTTCTTCACCCAGATTGTGGTTGGTCACTGGAAGAGGCTCCCCAAGGCAGTGGTCACAGCACAAAGCCTGACAGAGTTCAATAAATGTTTGGACAATGCTCTCAGGCACATGGGGTGATTCCTGGGGTGTCCTGCACCAGGAGTAGGAACTCGATAATCCTTATGCGTTCCTTCAAACTCAGCATATTCTGTCATTTTTAAGATTTGTCCAACTGAACCAATCTCTGCTCCGTGAAAAATTTTTTTCACAAAGCAACTCAATCCTAAATTTGCAAGTCCAGCATGTATATTACATTCTCCTCTCCACAGGAACCTCTTTAAAGAGAGGGATGCATTTAATGAGCAGCCTTTTATGTCTTACCTTTGAACTTTGCATTCTATTTTTCTCAGTCATCCCATTTGGATCTCTTATCTAAGAAGACACCGTTTTCAATTAACCACCTTACTTTCTTCTGTGATGATGGGTTTGTGATATCGTCTGCTTGTAGATCTGCAGCTTTCCCAATTAAAAAATGCTTCTGATTGCATTAAACCTCTGTTTTGCTTAATTTAACTGACCAAAATTTTGCTTAGTCTCACAAAAGAACTCATTTTCTTTAAGTAGCCAGGGTCCACATCTCTCATTTTTCATGGCCATGATAAAAATGCTCATTTTCTGTGACAGGAAAAAACACTTGCCTTCAAACTTGTAAATCCTCATTCATGGATTGGAGGCTTCCAGTGGCAATGGCTCCATTTCAGTGAAATGTAGGATGTATATAAGTAATATATGGTATTCAGAAGGCTGGTGAGTGAAAGCAGGATACTGTCTAGAGGAAAATTACTATGTTAAAAAACAAGACAGATTTAAAATATTTCTAATTATAATTAAATTTTGCCAAATTGAAAGAACTCCACTTACATCTGCTAGAACTCCATTTACATCTGCATATGTAAAAGGTGTGTGTGCATGTATATGGAGAGATAGATGCATATCCTAAATTACCAGATAGTATCCTCTAACATAGAATCAGCTTCAATTCCCATCCATCTATAGATGTCACACTATATTAATCACTGAGATTGAAAAGAGCTATCATATCTCTAATGGGACATCTGGCATAATAGACAGGCAGGCATATTTTCATTCAGCCACAGAGGCCTCAGCAAATTATATCTGAAGCTTTGGATTTTGAAAGCACTTTTGTTTAAATGAAACCCGTTTTGGTAATGATTATATGTTAAAGCATAATAAAAGAGTGTCTTTATAGCTCCAATAGAGGAGCAAAGTACACTATGTGGAAACATTAGAAGTATTCATCTCTAAATGTCACTCAGCTACAAAGTTTGACAATTGCACTGACTGGCCCAAATGGCAACTTAGGGAGCAATACTTAGGGAGTAAAAAAATCTGATATTGGACAGATTTTGAAAGGCATGTGGGGACAACAAAACCACATTGTAAGTACTGTCTGACTCTCATCACATAGTAGTTGTTGAGCTCTCTGGAACAGTGAAAGAAAGAAAATTAAGATAGGATGCATTTGTTCAAAAAAAATGCGAGCTCAGAAAAGCCCAAATGGTAGGCTGCTTGTCCAACATGTTACAAATCCACAGTCACATGGAGAAAAAGATAGAGCTTTAGAAGGACATTTGCAATAAAATATTTGGGTAGTTACATATTTTGTATATTTCAACGATCAAGCAAAAGACCTTTTTAGAAATCCTTAGTTTTATACTTGAATGAACCATCATTTGACTTCTACTGACTTTACTCATACAGCTGAAGTTAAGAATATACAGATGCTTTCCCAGATTCTTTGTTCAAGTCCTCATCCTTAACATAGGCCTCTGTATGTAAATTGATTTTTTTTCAGTTGGATTAAAACCAGGCAACTAATGTAGGAAAGCAACAGCCTCATCATTATAGCTGCCATTATTATCAATGGCTTCTCCCATTTTTCATACAAATGTCTCTTATTGATGCTCAGTATCAATATTCCACGATCATGCATTATTGAGATTTAATGTGAGTTCTGCTATTGATTTCAGCAGGGGAAGACCCCTGGTGAGAAAGGAAAACAAAAAAGAGTAGAGTTTTCTGTAGGTACCAGACCCAATTTCATGCTGAAATCAATGATGTTATAGGTAGTGTAAAGCCAATACAGAATGTAGACTGCATAATCTTGAGCAATTAGATGTACCCAGACTTGCACGGC
This sequence comes from Petroica traversi, assembly GCA_025920805.1. Lineage (NCBI taxonomy): Eukaryota > Metazoa > Chordata > Aves > Passeriformes > Petroicidae > Petroica > Petroica traversi. The sequence goes on from JAHLSL010000020.1 coordinate 1,172,690, forward strand.
TTCAGTCTTCTATTGATTTTGTCATTGCCTTACAACGTGTGTTTTAGTAGCAATTATACTTTCTGGCAAACTTTTTTTTCTCCCTCAGCATCTAAATTGTTGCTTCTTGATTAATCAACAGGAAAAATCAATGCTCTATCCATTGCACTTCCAAGCTTTAATTCAATTACCATCTGTGAACTAATCAAACATTGATCTAGCTATGTCAATAGGCAGAAGGCAAATTTTTATACCACTATATTTCCTTGTCATTAAAGGTTACATTTTAGTTCATTAATCACAAGTATAAATATTTAGTGAAGTTTGGAAAAAAATAAACTGCTCTCAACTTTAATTTCATTTAATTAAAAACTCATAAGACCTTTTATAACCTTTTGCCTATTTTCTGCCATTCATTCTATAGTAGTGCCCGGTTACTTTGCAGATAAAAGTCCAAAGTACTTTTTTCCAGGGTGATTTTAATAGAATGAAACAAGAAAGAACAATTCATTTTTTCCTTGTTGTCAGAAATTACTGTCCATCTTTTCAATTCTATTGCCACTGACTTCCCCCTCTCTTAACAGCTGTTCTGTCTATTCATTTAAGGAAAAATGTTTTTTTTTTTAAATCAGTAAATCCCTAGTAAGAGTTTGGTTTTTTTCCTCAATGAGCTTCTCTGTCACTGCTTCTACAATTTTGCTTACTATATGTCTCTAGTTAAATGTCCAACAATTTTAGCCTAAAAACAGCTACCAGCAGCTATGAGAAAAGGTGTGGTTAAGCTCTTATTTACTGTCTCTGTGGAAGCAATTACCAAATGGTAACTCCACTATTTTTATTGCCCAGCCCTAGGGCTACCATGGTTGAAAGAAGTAAAATAATCATAATGATCAAGATTAGCACTAGTAATATTATTACATTAAAAAAGGGAAAATTTAAAGCAAAACAGACAACTGAAAAACAAAACCAAAAACCCACAAAACAAGAAAGAAAGAAAGAATTCCAGGGCCCTTTCATGCCTTGGATTAAAAGACTTTTAGAAAACACAGAAGTGTCTACCCTAGGGGGACTGGGAGCTGCCTGTCTTGCCTGCCATGTAAATGATTACTGAAAATAGCTAACGCAAGAAATAAATAGGAAAACCTTCTTCATGACAGTAAGCTTTGCATTCGGGAGACCAGATAATCTGAATATGTTTTAATAGGTCTAGGGGTCATAGCCTAAAAATAATTCCTAAAAGCCCAAAGATAATATTCCAGTAAATTACCTAGAAAAGGAACATAAGGCACATAAGAAGTTAAGGCAAGTCTTTGAAGAGCAAGAGTCCTGAACTTTCCTGTCCCTTTCTTTCCACAAATCTTGGCTTATACCTCAGCTCTGTGCACATGTGATCACTGACCAACCTGGTGTTTCACAGGAATTGCTTTCTCTGGTATACTACAACTTCAGTAATCCATGTCAGCTTTACCTAGGAGTTTTAAAATTAGTCTTTTGGAGTGATTAAACATTTTTTCCCCAAAATTCCAGATACTTTTTAAGTATTAGCTGTATTTTTTTTCTTTTATTCATTTAATATTCTGTATAAGCTGTCTCATCTTATTTGGGTTTAACAAGTGCTTATTTTTCTTTTATGTCAAGAAAAAACTATTAAGATTCTGATATAAATCCTCTCAAAATCTGAAACAGTGTTAACATCCTCTGGAAAGAGTGCTCTGGCCTTGCTGTGCTTGGAAGGAATTTGCTCAAGTGTTGCCAGGTAATTACTTTCTCCAGTCGGTATCAATATTCTTATATTAATAACTAGTTGTATTATCAAATGACCTCAATATATTTTCCATAAATCATGTAATTATTCATCTACAAGAGTATTAAGAAATTATTACATGAAGGTTATATAAAGATACAGAGCATTTACATGCCTTAAAAGGCACTTGTCATTTTAGCCATAAAGAAGAGTCAAAATTTATTACACTGAGAGGAAATATGAGTCAAATAAAAGCTAACCAATGCTTTTACTATGTTCTTTTATTAAAAATACTTTTCCATGAATCATAGGTCTTCACTTGTGAAAGGAATTGAAGCAAGTCCATTTTGTAACAACGTTTACAACTCTAATGAGAATCTCAAAACCATTATGTTCACATGTTCCTCAATAGAATATCCTTACATTGTTCTACACTAAAGATATTTCAAAATCAATCTCAATCTGATTTTTCCAGTTAAATTAATTCCTGTATTCCAATTCAATTCTCCTAAATGGTCCAGGATCTGAGAAAACATTCCTTATTAAATGGCTTTTGAGTATTTATGGCTTGCAAATACAGAAAACTCACAAAAATCAATATTTATTCCTAAATAGAACATAAAATAATACTGAGAATCAAAGCATGAAAATTATGAAAATTTAAATTATGAAAATCTACATATATCTGTATAAAGTATGGTGTTTTATGATCTTGAATTTTACCTTCTGGACATTGCTTTAATTATATACTGCGATTACAGAAACCTCCTGGCACTTTCCAAACAAGTAGCAACATGAACAGCTGAAACAAAAATCTACACTAGTATATCTGAGTTTTATTTCCAGATAGCGTGAATATACAGATTTATCTCTCTTAAACATACAAAAGACTCAGAGAAGATTGCGATTACCTAATTACAAAATAAATACTAATAATTATACTAAAAATCTATTTTCATACTTCAAAATAGCTCTGTGCTGTGAAATTTTGAATTTCTTCAGAAAATTAAAAGAAGTTAGTGAAACTCCAGTACATTTCTGTGTCACTTTGTTCAGTACTTCATCAACCTCATAATGAAAAATATTTTTCATATGCAAAAACTCAAATTTGTCTTCTTGCTGTTGTGACTGTAATTATTTATTTCACCGTACTTGTCTGAAAAGCTCTTCCTTAGCTTCTAAGTACTGAAGGAAAACAGTTAGCTGTTATACACACTTTTTTTTTTCCAGGCTAAGCAAACCCCTTTGTAGAATCAAGTAGCCCAAAACTGAACAAGGTATGCTGGGTGTAGCATGAAGAAATCCAAGTAAAAGGGAATACTCACAGGACTTGATCTCTAGCTACTGTCTTTCTAATACAGCTCAACGTTGTTGGCATTCCTCCACCCCAAAAGAGCATGGTTGGCTCATTTCTGAGATGCTATTCTACATTTTACACCTTCATCCACAAAAAGTCCCACCTGCAGCAGTCTTGGGATAAAGAGAACAGAAGAGAGCACTTACACAGATGGAGTTACTAAGCTCAAAGCATACTTAAATGCTGCTTGGAATGGGGCCATATTTAAACATTGATGTGTGTGTCTTCCTGAGCAGGTATCCCCAGGCATTAATAGTCAAGGCAGGTTCAATTAAATATCAACCTACCTGACCCTTCGTTCAAAAGAATTGAGCATATTTCCACTTGTTACACTAGGAAAAAATTCTGAGAGCCCTTTTCCTTTCTCAGGTGTCTCTGAGTAGCTGTGGGATTGGAGCCGAGTAGCACTGCCACCAAATGGAGCTGTGTCCTGCATTTTCTGTTCCATCCTGATTGCTTTCCCAAATGCAATCCCATTAAAGTCAATGTGCAGAAAGAAGCCCAGCATGATCATTTCCCTACATGACATTTAATATATTTCAAAGCAATTCCTTCAGAATTTGCGGTCATAGGATATAACTTTCTCTGTTAGATTTTTCACTTAGGATTCAATCTAAATTTTAAATTGGTTTATATTTCTGTGGAATCAGCAAAAGTTACTCAAATCAACACTATGTTATTCATTTTATAACTTTTTCAGAGCATACTATGTTCTACTTTTATTCTGTTTGTTGATTGTTGACTAATATGATCAATTACTCCAATCCTTGTTGAGTCACAGGATAATGCTGTTTTTAGTTCTTGAGCTTTAAATTTTAATATGTAATGTTGACCTTTTTGCTTAGCCCTTTTTTCATAAAGCACATTTTGTGGGAAAAATTTACAGACTTCCTTTCATGCCAGCTACAAATAATGAGATTTTTCCTGTTATAATTTTAGTAATAGTGCAGCACACTCACCTCCCGCCAGGAAGCTTATATAAATTACTACAAACATAACGGTAAATGTTGTTTTAACACTTGTTTTGGACTCCAGCATAGAAATATATTACATATTTTATTAGCTCATTTACCACCTACTAAGTTATACTATTAGCTAATTCATTGAACATGATGTGTGTTGGGTAGATTTGGTTATCACTTTAAAGGGACTCTTCTCTGAGTCTGGTCTCTGATTTTCTGAATCCACAGAATTTACTATGTCTGTGTGCTTATAAGTGAAAAATAAACTGAGATGTTGGAAAGCATAAAATGAAAGGGCAGGATCTGCCTCTGTCTCACACACCATACCTTATTATAATAGGTAATTGATTTCTCATTGCCATTGTTCAATAGCTCTGATTCACAGCCCATTAAGGTTAATGAAAGAAAAAGACTCATGAGTGAAACCTGAACTTCATTTAAGTACTTGTTAACACTTACAGTGACTCTGTAGGACTGGGAATTTGGTAAATGTCAAAGTGGCAGAATCTCAGACAAATCCCTTTGGTCTTGAATTTTGGTGGGACACATAATACGAAATTCCCAAGTTCTGTTGAAAATCCTCATCATAAAAGAGATATCAGGTAAAACTTTTAATATCCTAGTCCTACTGATCATTATTAAAACCTTTTGTTTGTATAAGCCTGCAAAAGTTCAGGTTGCCAGCAATAAATGGCATAGTTAATGCACAGAGATTTTAGGGATTGCCACCTTTGAAAGCCGGTTCTGTCTTAATAAAGAGCTCATTCTATTAATGTACTACACATATATTATATGCCATGTGAAAAGAATTTGGGGTGGGTATTTTTGCTGTATCTTAGATAAAGATTTTTTCTTATAATTTGACTTTTTTTTCTCATGATATATAGCAAATATGTTTTTAATAGCAGTGTAGTCCACAAACACATCAGAGACTTCATGGCTCTAATCAGACTTAAGAAATCTCCTGAGGATCTTAATGCTATTAAAAATGTGCAGCAAAAAGCCATGGTAACTGGAGTGAGACTAGAAAATGAGGAGCATTAGTTAGGGTAGGAAAGAACAAAAAACATATCAGAGAGAGATGTTGCAATAGCCACCATGCAGCAGAAGGATTCTGCAGTTTTACCTAGAGGTAAAGACAATCCCATGACATAAAGGAGATTCATCTTAATGAATAACACCAGGTCAAATTAATAGGAAAAAAATAAATAAAATAAAAAATTGAAAGCACCAGGCTAAGGAGCCAAACTGCAACTAAGTTCCATAGTATCTAGAAGGAAGGGAATCTGTTGATAAAGTGGAGAGTGAGGTTGAAGACATGATAAGTGAAAAATATTGATGACCTAATATAAAAAAGAGGGATCATACCTCTGAATGCATGAAGTGTCTCTTACAGTAGACAAAACTAAGGAATCAAAAAAATAAAAGAATGGGAATCATACTTAGATCAGGGACAGAAGAGAAGAAATTGAAAACAGAAAAATAAAAGTAGGAAACGCAAGAATGGACTGAGAAGCAAGAGGAAAAATCCACCAACATTCTGCCCCCCTGCCTCATGCTCAAACCCTGTGGTAATGAGACATAAAAAAAAAAACCAAAAAAACTGAGTAAAGCAAAGAACTCCTATCTATGATTCTGTCTCTCACGTTTGAGCTTTGTCCCATCTGGAAGACTAGAATTAGGCTTAAGACCTCCAGATAAACTCGCGTGTGACACAGCAGCATCCTTTTCTCTTTCAAAACGCAGAGAATTAATACCTCTTTAGCATTTTCAACTCTCCTATGAATTTAGCAAAATGTTGGAGGAAAGCATAGGTCCTATTTTTCTTTAATAACAATGCTAATCAATACTTAAGGAAAATAAGGAAAAAAGAGAAATATTATTCAAGAAGTTAGCCCTAGAGTCTACCCACCTATACTTCAAGGGTGGCCAGCTGTAGTCCATGGAATAAAATCTACTTCCACAGTTGTATGGTTGACAGCCTCCAGGTTCTCCAAATCATGCTGCTATCATGACTACCCACATTAAAATCTAAAAAATCAACATGACAGAGGGAGACACTCAAGAGTTTTATCCGCAAGCTGGACTCTTGTATTTCAAATACTGCACCAAGAAGCTAAAGATTTGCCAGCTATGTTGCTCAAAAGTTCTCATTAGGGAGTTTTTGAGCCTTCAGAATAGGCTATGGCAATGGGGAAATCCAAATTCTTCATAGTGAATGTTCAACAAACCCACTTGGAACTATGAAAGAGGGCTGGGCAGATTATATTTAATATCAGTTGTAATAGTAATAGTATTGTAGTAATAGTCATTAGATTAGAGCAACCTGATGTTTACTCAGTTGTACATCTAACATCATTCCACACTTAGCACTGACTTTTTTTTTCTGACAGAACTGGGTCAGGGATGGGGATTGAGAAAGCCAAGGGGTATACTTCAAAGCTTTCTTCATGCAAAAGAATTAATTCCTGCATTTTGCCAACATTTACCCATTTGTTTTGTGGAACACAGCAGAGTGTATTAGTGTGACCCGTTCTGCTCACAGTGCCAAGAAAGCTTTACTTTTCTGTTTGGCCTCTCTTGGCACACAATCAAGGCCAATTGCTTTCTTGCCTCATAGCTTTTTCTACAAAGATGAAAGTGAAGCCTCACTGACACACACAGGATGGCAGTGTGATCACCAAAATAGCTTCAATCTATTGGTACAGGCATGATTAAGCTTCTCTCTTGTCATTTTCCTTAATGCATGCCAATTTGGCCTTGTCAGTCATTTTATTGAGTTTGACAGGAGCTTTCATCCAAAGAACATCTCCAGGAGCAATCAAAAAGCATTATGAGTAGGGCTGGGCTGGAAATACTTTTGCTGTACTGAGCGCTCCTTTTGTTCAATTAAAAAAAAAAAATGTAAGCATTCTCCATTACTGAATTGTAAAATCAGTTTTAAATTTTAGAAGTGATCAGCATGTCCAGAGTAGAGCAAAAATAAAAAATAAATAATAAACGAGGCAGTATCAGAGCTAGCCTTCTAGTCTTAAAAAGAAACACAAATTTCCTTTAACTTCCAGGTGAAAAAAGAAAATTATTGGGGGTTTTGGCCAACAAGTTGATCAAAAGTGTTTGCCTTTCTTCTGCAACAACCGGTCCCTGATCATTTTCTGCAGTGCAGCACTATACTATTTTTGCCATATTGTTAACTGATCTTCAGTGCCTTCTGTTGCATATCACTTAGATAAAGATATAACTTGATTGCTGTACCATCAGGCAAATCTGACTTTAGGTCTGTCCCTTCATTCCTCTTCATCAAAGCTTTATATATAGAAGGGAAGGTAAAAGTAGGAAAAACCACGAAAAGACAGTCAAGAATGAGAGTGCTTTTTGGGTTAGCTTTTCTGATGTGTAATATTTCATAGCCAACCTGCAAAAACTGGTCTTTTTGCTGTCTTTTTTAAGGGGCATGAGTTAACGGGAAGACTCCACAATTTATTATCCCATCTAAATGTTTTCCATTCATGAAGGAAATTCTTGAGAGTCCAGGTTATCAAGCACCAGGAAATCCTATCTTAGATCCCTTCTAGATGGAAAATGCCTTTCATGTTCTTTTTTTTAAATTTAATTTTTAATTTCATTCCAATAGGATTAACAAAGGTTGTGAAAAATCTTAGGACTTTTTTCATATTGGGAGTAACATACTGTCATAAATATTCTCTTCTCTTTTATCTGTATTAAAAGAAAAAAAAAAGAGAAGTTATTGAAAGGGTAAGTATCAGAGCTGAAGTTGATCTTTGTCTCCCAATGTTTTCTTGGGACACAGGCTGAAGACTTGAAGAGGCATTCGATTGTCTGGATCTGTTGCACTGCACAAGGCAACTGAAGATATATTTCAGGGTTAATGACTTCCTATGTTTGAAAGAGAAAGAAAAACAACTCATGGATCAGAAAGTGACCCCTTCAGGGTATAAAACAGTTTGGATAGTAGATATGTTTTTCTTTTTTGCATTTTCCAGGGTGAATCTTAGCAACTCTGAATCTAGCCTTTACAAGACACCCCTGGGATTCTGAATGAAATACAGAGGACAATGAATAGATAGCTGAGATGAAGAATTAGTCATAACTGGGTCTATTGTAGAGGACTAGCAAGAAGAGAAAGCAGCTGAAGAAAAAGGAATATTTTCTTGCAGGACGTGAAACATTTACTCATAATAGCATAGATTTACTTAGTTCGCTAATCCCTGTGACATTCTTGATAATAAATAAGGTTGAAAATGTTGATGACATGTCCTCCCCTTTGTGTTTATGGATATGCAGGCATATTATGCTTACTATGCTTGCAAAGCAACTAAAATGCTGAAAAGCACAGGAAGGATCCTTCCTGTTTTTAACTTATAGATGACGATAATATAAAAGGCTCAATTTGGAAAGGAGCCTGAAGTTTTCAATCTTTTGCTCAATGTCACACATATGGCTCTTGCTAAGTTAACTTTGAATATCTGAATCTTATCTTATCTTTAATTAAGACTATAGTAATACATAGGGCAATTTCTTGGCTGATTTTTATAAAGTGACAAGCCAGTCCAGCATCCCAGAGCCTTCCAAATCTGAATGGAAGATGCTGTACTTGACTTTGTTTCTTGTTCTTAAAAGTAGGCTTTGCCAGCTGAGCTTTCTAACAGGAAAACCTGAACAACATTTTGGCTGGTACTATCTCTCAGTTACAGATCAGCTGTGCTATTTTCTCCTTCCTCAGTTAAGTATTTTTGCAATTCTCCTATACCTTTAACAAGTCCCAACTAGATGAAAGCATATTTAAGTCGATCTAAATATTTGTGAGTCTTTTGTTCAAAATCTCACATGGTCAATGTAAAACAAAGTATTATCTACACTTCAGTGGAAACAGAATACTTAGGAGAAAAAAAGGATTGCAAAACCCTAACATTGCTTTGCCATTCCTAGTGGTTACCTAAGCAAGAAAAGATAAGGATTTTCTTGTCAATGATACAAGACATCTACAGAGTAGATGATTTAAGCACAATGCAACTGCTGGAAAGTAAGATAAGAAAGCATCTGCACTGGTTTGACAAAGAGCCAGCTGTTGTCCAAAGGATTACAGCTGTACACAAACAGAAAAGCAGACACTCTTGTGGAATCCTCCCTGCAGAGTTCATAAACATGTGGCCACTGCATGCAGCCATGATCAAACCATACTCTGCCCCTAAGCCATCACATCTGTGAGGTAGCACACAGTTCTTTGCATTACACCGTAAAAATATCTTCTCCAATGGCTCACCTCTTTGGTGAGTGTCCTCCCTTCCAAATTCACTACAGATCCTCTGATGCTCTGCAGGGCCAATTTTTTAAAATGTATTTGTCTTGTCCCTTGCCAAATCTCCAGCACCCACTGATGGATTTTCCATAAACTAAATCCATTCTTGCAGGTAACAGGCTTTCTATAAATAGCACCCATTATATTGTGACAAGGTGGCTCAAAGTCCTCTCACCACCCACTGCTGCAGCTCTCTATCTCACCTGCAATAGATAACCTCAGGTGACTCACAACATTTTCCATAACTCTGAAACAGAGCTGGGTGCCCAGAGAGGGAAATGGACTGTGGAAGATCCTTATCTGAGGGTTTCTGGCATCTGCCAATGTTCTACACAGCAAAGACTTTTTTTTTTCCTCTGAGACACCATTTTTTAATGAAGAAAGCTGTAAATCCTGTTTCTGCTTTTAAAGAAATATCAAGAGTCGAGTCCCCAAATTACAAGTCTCTTCTTTTGAAGTAATTTCATTGTAACCACAGTTTAAACTAGGCTATGGCTGGTAGAGAAGGAAATGTGCATATCTATTTATTCTTTCATCTAGACAGTCTTACAGTTCCTGGTAGCTAATTCACTGAAAATACTAAAAGGATTATAACAAAATAGTTACATTAAGTTTTCAGGAAAATAAGGCCTCTTGAGAGGACAAGAGGAAAGATAGTCTATTTGGTTTTGATCAAATGTGCAAATCTTTAGCTCTGTAATGGGTATGCAATAAAGCAGATATTGTGTGTAGCATACATTCAAGAGAGATTAATGGTCACATTAACCTTTTTAAAAATGATGAAACATATACATCCCTTTGCAATTGGTGTGAAAAAGCAATAAAAGCATAGTAAAATAGAACAGGATTCATATCTCCTGACCATCAAATAAACAAGTAAAACAATCAAAGATTTACAGCATGAACAAGTACATATAATATTTGACATTTCATCTAAACAATGGAGAACCACAATTAGAGAGATGATTATAAGTTGTTCTAAAAAGTGCTTGAAAATTGTCCCAAAACTAATTTCAGCATCAGAAACATTGGTGCCATTACCTTTAATAAAATGCATAGACATGTCCAAATCAATCTCTTGGATGATACTAAATTAAGAAGCATTTTTCACCATGTTAGTAACAGCTTTCTATGCTTGGCACTATTCACATAAAGTCAAAGTATGCTATAATGTGAAAGAAACTGATCAGAAATAAAAATAAAAACCACCATGTTCATGAATATTATTGCAGTTGTTGTAGAAGTCAATGCTTAGCTGCAGTGATGATTTCATGCTCTTTAAAAGCTGGCCGGTTTCTTAGGTAAATATTTATTATTATTATTATTATTATTATTATTATTATTATTATTATTATTATTATTATTATTATTATTATTATTATTATTATTATTATTATTATTATTATTATTATTATTATTGCCAGCTTGAAGATACAATTTTCTTTTAGATGTGAGGAGCCTTGGAAAAACGTAAAAATCATCAACTACTGTTCATAAATTAATGTCTTTGAAAAAATCATGCCAGCCCCATATCTAAAATTCATAAAAATCACTTTATGGATATCCCTGTGAAAACCAAATGCTTAGAAAAGATTAAGTCAGAAATGGCAGTTCAGTTGCATGTGCATTGCTACATAGCATGAATAATGTCTCTGCCAGACAGACTCTAAAACAAACTGGTCAGGAGAGCCTCTGCATGGTCTGTCCACCTTCACCTGCTCTTCACCTGTTCTTACTTGGACTCACTTCCACAGGACTGGACTTTGAATCAGGGGAACTCAAACTTTTAAAGAAATCACTTCTTCATAGCTGAATTCTTTCACAGGGCATAGAATTTACCAACTTTGAAACCAAAGGTCTGAAAGGCCACAATAATGCAATTTATGTGCCATGTCTGGGAGATGTTTCACTGAAATTTGGATGACTAAAGTCAAATTGACTGAAAGTCTGGTGGAGGGTGGTTTTTGGCTCTACTAAAGAAAATAAAAGACACAATGACCTAGAACATGTGATTCCCCACTTTGTGAGTGTTGACTCAGCCTTTTGCATGAAGTCCCATCCCAACTGTCAATGAACAGGAATGCATGTGAAGGACAGTTGTCAATTTTGGGAATCAAAGCAATAAAAACGATTATTTATTTATAAAAGTAACTGTAGTGACTTGACTCTGGTTGAATGTCACCAAAGCCTCTCTATGACTTCCCTCTGCAAATGGAGAGGGGAGAGAAAATATAACAAAAGGTTCAGAGTTGAGATAAGGACCATGAGAAATCACTCACCAAATATTATCACTGGTAAAACAGACTCAGCTTGGGCATATTAATTGAACTTATTACTAAAAAAATCAGAGCAGGATAATGAGAAGCAACGTAAGACCTTAAAAACATTTTTCCTTCACCCCTCTCTCCTTCCCAGCTCTTTAAGGCAAAATGAAAATCAGATCACTAAAAAAAATGTTTACATAGCAATGTATGTGGATTGGAACAAAACTGATTTTTCTTTGTAACTTTATAAAGTGTTATTACACGGGAACTTTAAAACAATGAGTAAAATATTTTTGCCACTATTTTTGCAGAATTACATACTGAAAAGCAGTCTACATGAAAAGATAGGCACTGTATTTCAGTACCTCTCTGTTGCAATTAACTCACAAAAAGGACCTTGCAGGAGGTGATGAAAATGAGAAGAAACAGACTAAGTATTTTTACAGAATTGTATGAGATATTTCCAAGAAAATGGCTGTTTTACACAGTGCTTGCTCCTGTTTCGTGTACTACAAAAACATCTTTGAAAATTTCCAAAAGTCTCAAAATTTTTTTAAGCATTTTAAAAAATAGTCTAAACTGTCTTTTTTGTTGTATCCCTTTGCGGTAAAAACAAATAGTGCTGTAAAAAGCAACACGCTGATAAAACATAAAAAAACTTTATAAATCTCCATCATAAACTTGCAGTATCACATAAGTGTATCCAAGTCATCATTTTATAGCATCAGAGACTACCTATGGTTCCGTTCTGCTGATGGCATTGTCACTAAAATGTGCATTAGTATTGATCAGTTATTCTACCATGATCTTCTTGCAGCTAAGTCAGCAGCAAGGTGGACCAGAGTGAAATGTACCTATTCTGAGAACACCCCAGATAAAAAAGAAAGAATTGTGAAATATTGTATGTAGACCACTGAAAATATTTCCTAGCTCTTGGAAATAATATATTTGTATTTGTATATTCCTTAAAGAGCTTTTCTAACTGTGAAAATTATTATGCACATCATATGCTGGGAAAAAAATGTAGCATATTTTGTGCATTCATTTTATACTACCTGATTACTTTTAAATTTTTTAATTAAAATTTCTCTAAATTAAATAATTTTGCAAATTTTAGATCTCTTCCATCAGAGGATGCCTGTTCTTGTTTCATCTGGATTTTTAACATGTAATAACCACTCATTCTCTTAGCAATTATTCAGATGGTTGAAAACCGAAATTCTTTCCTTAGAAGTAGGGAAATTAAGGAAGAAAGGAATAAATTAACATGATAAGAGTAGAGTCAACAAAAATCATAAGAAATTTAGGAAAGGCTTTCCAGGGGAAGAGATGAAAACCCCAAATGCAGGATGGTTCTGCCTCCAGCAGAATCCTTGGCAGATATATCATGCACGCAGGAAATCAGGAGTCTGATGAAACAAGCACTGTCCTGAAAACAGCACAGGGTGTTACAGGATAATTTCAGTACACATGGGCTTCAGAAGAGGATGCATGCCTCTTGGAGGCATCCAGTCGACTGTCTTCTGTCACAGCTGAATAATAACTTGACATCATTCTTTGAAGAAAGGCACTGTATTGAAAATTTCCATTAAATCTCCACAGCAGCTAACTTCCCACTAAGACTTTTTAACTGATACTGATATTTCAAAGTCTTTTGAAAGAGTTTATGACTACCTGAAGCAAACACATGCTGTCTAATCCCATAGCTTACATTATAGGCAGCACTTAATTACCTGAAACAGATCATGGAAAGAATTTAGCTACTGCATAAAATATTAACAGGATTTCTTGTCACACTGAGCACGATTTACCAGAAAAGGAATGTCTCTCTGCTCCTCTCCCAAGTCCTGTGAGTTTGTACATTTCATTTTGCAGATGGAAGAGACACAGGTAGATGGGACCTGTAATATGGCAGAGGAATTTTGTCACAAAAAAGAGAACAGAAAAGGTAACAACAACTATAGACATATTCACATAACCTCCTGTCAAATATGTATTTTTAAGTAGGGGTGGACTCCGGCTGGACATCAAACACCAAAACCTCTCAACCACTCACCTCTGCAAGTGGACAGGGAAGAGAAAATATAATGGAAAGTTCAGGAGTTGAGATATGGACAGAGAGAGTTCATTCCCCAAATACCTTCACGGGCAGAACAGACTTGAATTGGGAATATTAATGGAAGTTAGCACTAAAAAATGAGAGCAGGATAATGAGAAGTAAAATATACCTTAAAAACACCTTCCCCCCCACTCCTGCCTCCTTCCCAGGCTCTACTTCCTTCCCCCCAGCAGAGCAGGGAGACAGGGAATGGAGATTGTGTTCAGTTCATTCCACATAGGTTCCCCTTCTCCACTGTGGAGTGGCATGCCTCCTACTGGAGACAGTTCTCCAATAATTTCTTCAGTGCGAGGCCTTCCCATGGGCAACAGTTCTTCATGAACTGCTCCAGTGTGGGTCACTCTTCCATGGGGTGTAGTCCTTCAGGCACAGCCTGCTCCAGGGTGGATCACACAGGCGGCCACAAATCCTTAAAGGAAATCTGCTCCAGCATGGGCTCCTCTCTCCACAGTCTGCAGGTCCCTGCTGGGAGCCTGCTCCAGCACAAGCCTCCCACGGGACCACAGCCTCCTCTCACTGCTGTGGCCTGGGTCTCCTCCAGGGGCTGCAGGTGGATTTCTGGATCCCTGTGTCCTTCCATGGCCTGCAAGGGCACAGCTGCTTCACCATGGGCTGGAATCGCAGCTCCTGTGCCTGGAGCACCTCCTGCTTCTCCTTCTCCGCTGACCTTGGTGTCTGCACAGTTGTTCCTCTAACACATTTTCACACACACACACACCCAGCTTTGGCTCCAATTATATCTGTGCAATAATTTTTTTGGTTTTTATCCTTGTTAAATATGTCATCACAGAGGGGTTATCATCATCTCTAATTGGCCCAGCCTTGACCAGTGGCATTTCAATCTTGGAGTTGGCCGGCATTGGCTCTGTTGGACATGGAGGAAGCTTCTGGTAGCTTCTCACAGAAACTTTTGCCTGAAATCAAGAGACAAAGCAATATTAAGAGTGGTAGATAAAAAGCAACTCTTTAATGAAAGCTTTCAGGTGCACAAATATGGCTATATGCACATACAACTGTGCAAGAGGGCAGGAAAAGAACTTGAAGCTATGCAACTACATATTAAAAATCTACAAAGCTACAAATATGAAAAAAGGCTAAAAACCTTTAGGCATCAAAACCACCTTTGTAGTCCTTCTGCTACCAAAACCTGGTCATGCAAACCCAATACAACTTCCTTCAGCAATTATTATATTTGGTAGTTACATGATTAATACAGTACATTATATGGTTACTGATCAATAAGAATACTTGGCTCTCTCAAGTAAGATCACTAAAGTATAAAAAAAAAGTGCTAGAAACATTCACCCTTCATTAACCCCTCTGGGCTCAGTCCAAATTCATACTGTTTAAATGATGTTATAGAATGGTTTGGCTTGGAAGTGACCTTCAAGATCACCAAGTTCCAACCCCTCTGCCCTAGGTAAGGACACCTTCCACTACACCAGGCTGTTCAAAGCCCCATCCAGCCTGGCCTCGAACACTGTCAGGGGTGGGGTAACCACAGCTTCTCTCAACAATCTGTTCCAGTGCCTCACCATCTTCACAGTAAAAACATTCTTCTTATTGTCTAATCTGAACCTACCCTCTTTCTGTTTGAAGCCATTTTCCCCTTGTCCTGTCACTACAGGCCCTTGTAAATAGTCTCTTTCCATCTTTCTCATAGGTTCTTTTCAGATACTGGAAGCCTGAAAATCCACAGCCTTCTCCTCTCCAGGTTGAACAATCCCAATTCTCTCAGCTTTTCCCCATGGGAGAGGTGCTCTGACCCTCTTGGTGGCCTCTTCTGGACTTGCTCCAACAGGCTGATGTCTTTCCTGTGACCCCAGAGCTGGAAGCAGTTTTTCAGGTGCAGTCCCACCAGAGTAGGGCAGAATCTCTTCCCTTGCCCTGCTGGCCACGCTACTTTGGATGTAGCCCAGGATACAACAGTGTTCATGGAATACAAGTGCCTATTACCAGCTCACGTCCAACCTCTCATCCACCAGCACCCCAAGTCCTTCTCATCATGGCTGGTCTTCATGTGTATCAAGCCCCCTCAATTGTCAATGTGAGAATGTCCATGGGTATCACAGATTCTTCTGCACAATTTACAGTTGGTAGAGACTTCAAAAGTCCTGGTGAATGAACTGGGCTTTATTGAACCACACTATCACTCTTATTTAAAAATACTTAAAAGCAGCTGTTGAATCAGTCCTCTGTCTTGAGACAATGACTCAATTTGTGAGTAACCCGTAGTAAAAATGAATGGAACTTCATAGGACTAGAAGAATTACAGGAAAAAATACAGAATGCAAAGAAAAAGATGCAAATAATAGACTTGGGGCCAAACGAAAAGCATCATTTGAAGAGAAAGAGATTCTCAGAGTGCAAACTTGCTGTATACAAACACCTAAGTTAAAGGAATCTTTTAAGACATTGCACAAGATTTGTAATGAATTGTTGAGAATGAATGTTTCTGCAAATCTCCAGGAAAGAAGAAAAGTGCTAGAAAAGCCAGTGAGCTTAAAGATCTGTGAGGCTATTGGACATTTCTGGCACACCTCCTGATGTATTTGTATCATAGCCAGAGTTTGTTCCATGGTGTCTGCACAGTGAACCTTATCTCCCTGCCCTCTCCACAGTTTCCTAATCCTCTCATTTCATCCATAAGCTGGAACAGAAGGCATAGAGCAGAAGATAATGCTATTATGAACATTTTAAGCTGCCACTCTTTTTTCCCACTGGGTATCCCCAAGAATCTGCCCTCTTTTTATCTACACATTGCCATTTTATAGCTTCACTTCCCATGGCCAGGTATTTGGGGATCCTTATGTCTTTGCTGTCCCTGGAGCATACAGTGAACACGTGAATAGTTTATCAACTATTTTGATAAATATTTAGAAATATGATGAAGTTTAGAGAAAGAGCTAGGAGTTGTGGGGACAGGATGGATAGGATCTTTGAAGCAAGTAGGGAAGGAGGACAAAGAAAGAGAACTCAATTGTCAAGTAGTTGCAGGGTCAGGTATATTTTTATGAGCCAGTTCTACATAAATAGTCCAAATAATCCCGAATAGCATGCAGAGTCCTCAGTTTTAACAAAGACCTTAAGCCATTATTGAGATTTTTCTTCACAGAAAGCCAAAAAATACAATATAAGAGAAATGGAGCTGACATTTACCATTGACATACTTATTTGGTTCTATATGAATAATTTGTAAAAAAACCCCAAACTGTTATGTGCATGAATGCACCTTTATATTTTTGAATAATGTTTCCTTTAAATAATTCCCATCTATTTTATGAATTCTCCCATTCATTTCTTCTCTTTTTATTTTTTTATATTAAGTCAGGTGTTTATAGATTAGCTGGGGTTTTTTTACTAAGTGTACTGCTCCCTCCCTGTCTGTAAAGTGAGATGAGAGCTTGATGTTTATGTGGTTAAACACGATTTGTGCTTCCTGCCTTTGAGGCACAGCCATAGATCATGCTGTGTTATTTATCTTGCTTACTCTAGCTTTTTGTGATGAATTATTAAAATATGCCTGGAAGCATGGAGCCATTTGGAAGAAGGGTCTTACTGGAGAGTAAAACAGATAAAAGCACTGAGATAAAACAAGCAACCCTGTCACCAGCAGACGCAAGCAATATTGCAGAGAAGAAAGAGACCATTTTATCGGTCAAATTCTGCTTACAGCCACAATAGTGAAACCTCATCTAGTTCAGTGAATACAGCTGGCTGCTTGAATTCATCAGCTGCTTGGAAAACAGCATAGTGACAATCCAAAGGCAAAACTGCCACATGAAGCATGGAAATGTAGTTTACATTGTTAGTATACCTGCAGCAAGACTGCAAGATGACTGTAACGAGACTATTCCAGGAGAATAATGTCCTTCTGCCTCTGAAGTCTTTATACAGGTTCTTTTTCATCTCAAGAGAAGTAAATGACTAGAGGATTTTTCTCCCAGGGGAAGCACTTGAACGGTCCTGCTACTGTGTTGGGTGAAAGTATGCCTGACTTTTGAAATAATCAGAACCGAATTGCTGTGTCAAGTATTGTTACTTCTAAGTTTCTAATTCTCCTTTATTTTATTTCACTAACTACAACTTATTTTGAAAAACTTAAAGTAATACATCAAACTTTTGCAATCAATATCTCTCAGACTTTTAGACAAGTCAGGAAAAAATGCTCCATTATTTTTAAGAAAAAAAGAAAACAAAAAAAAGAAACAAGTTTTTATGCCCTATTAAACTCTTAGAGCCAATTCACACAGATGTCCTAAAGGCTGCAGCAGAACATGCAACTTGAAAGAGGACTGACAACCGATAAGGATCTGCCTTTTCATCTTTCCTAAGGACCTTCCTACATTATACAGCCATTAAAATGAAGTTTGTATATGCTGAAGTAACACAGGCCAGAACTTAGCAGTGAATTCTGCAAAGATTTGCTTTCCCTGACTGTATTCCTGTACTGTGCAGGACACTCAAAACCACTGCATTCACTTCATTCCTGGTACTCCAAGAGTTAAGCACTATGCTCTCTTAAGGGAAGGGAGATGCTTTTTCTCCCCTAGATTCTCCAAATACTTCTGGTCTCCAGCTGCTGGGAGATAACTTGTTGCCTATCCATAATGGTAATATTCATGGAGAGAAAAAAACAGAGGCAGAGGCTAGAGCATGAAAAACAAGGACAAAGCAGATATCAGACTGGGACGAGTTAGCACAGAACCAAGAAGTAGGAGACAGCTTGGGGAAAAAAATAAAAGAAGAAAATTGAATGAATAAAGGTAGGGGAAAGAACTGAGGAAATTACTTGGAGGGGTTTTTTTCTCCCTGGTGATATTTGAACACTACTATATTTTACATGAAACTGAGCACTGCATAGGTCTGAGAAGGACATAGGTATTTTTCCTGATTAAGTTATCAGGTGAGTTGGACAGGAAGATATTACTGTCAAGATACAAGATTTTCCAGGAATTTGAAATTAGGGTCCATTAGTGTAGATACCCTTGGGACTAGGCAATATCTCAGCAGGGTTTCCAGGCCCTCAGTTTTGGATTTAACTGTTTTAATGCTGTTCAAATGGCCATTTCTATAACTGCAATCTTCAGCCTAGCTTAACAAAACTTTTCCGTTCAACTCCTCCAGAGATCTGATAAAATGAAAAACGCCATGAAATTCTGAGTGTGAGTCATAGAAAGTCATATAGAAATACAGGAAGAATAAAAATGGGACAGAATTCTCTCAAGAGAAAAGTTTAGAAAGCCTTCCAAGCCCAACAATACCAAAAAAAAATAGCTCCTGTTCAATAACCGATGTGTATATGAAAAGAGTTTTTGGTGGTAGTACCTTAACACTCATGTGAACTTTACCTTCTGTAATGTGGTGTAACACACACAGTTGTTACACTGATTTTCAGCTTACTGAATCGCACATATTTCTCTTCTGTCAAAGGTAATAGGAAATTCTGTGTAAAATGTGTTAACACTTTACTACACAATAATACAGATTTAAGATACAACGTGGTACTCACATTAAAATAATCACCTTGTGAATTCCTAAAAGTTTTTTAAATGTCTCTTTATAACACCAACTAATGAGGTGTGCAGCTGGAGCTTGTTTGGAATGCAGAAGTAAAAAGAAAACTGGCAGGTAAATAAACACATGCAGGTGTTAAACAAAGACACAATAACACCTTGGTCACAGAGTGGCTTTCAGAACCTACACAGGAACTCAGAGGTGCTCTCACACCTAAACTTATATGGTCTAAGTGAAATGCCCTGGAACCCAATAAATGCATTGCAAATTTTGCAGTAAATTAGAGGCAAGTCACTTAGCATAGAGATTTAGTTTAATTAGCTGAATTCTACAATTTGTAAATACAGACAAAAAACCTAGGCATAATTTCTCTGTGAGATTCACTGCAAAAATTTGAATAATGAAAGTTAAGCAATTAGATTCCCAGTTTAATATATTGCATGCAAATCTTCAGGTGTATATAGACATGTAAGTAATGCTCCCTCTATGCCACTAAGGTACAAGCATTTAAATGCTTCTTGCTAGGATGTGTTTGCTGCCATTATGATGTTCCTCAAAAATGTGCTTTGAATTTCAATTAAAAATCTATTAACATTCTAAAGAGGTTGCAAGCAGATCACATCTCAGAAAAAGTATTAATAATAGTGCCCAACACCCTGAATTCACTGCAGTGTTTTTAGCAATAGTATTTTTCAGTAAGCTTATGTAAAGTTGCACAAATGGAGAACTTCATCATTTTGATGATGGAGTTCTGAGGGGTTACATTTACTAAGCTGGAAAATAATCAATAAGATGAAGAGATCCATTTGTCAGCAGAATATCTACTTATTCAAAAAAGTGCATCCATCCTTGATTTATTCAAGTTTCATACTGCTCTTCTGCCTGAATGAAATAGAGAAGAAGAAATGGAGTGAAGCAGAAGAAATGGGGTGAAGATAAGAGGAGCAGGGGAAAATAAAGGATCTATGTGGATTGGACAGAAAATTTAACATAAACTTTACCAATATATGCTCTCTCTCCAAGGAGGACAACCTGAGATACAAGATATCATGCATGTAAGCAGGATCTTACAAGGAAATCAGGCTAGGGCTCCCAGTTGATGAGAGAAACTATTATAATTTTGTCTTGAATATCCAGTTTGAACTTGGTTTCTTATCTTTCTCAGTGATGTTCTTACAGACATATCTATGTTTTCTGTGCTGGGAAATGTAAATGGACATTTTTTTCTTGCCTCTTTCCCTAGCTCACACCCTACAAATAATTTCGACATGATGATTTTCCTCTCCAAACATATTGAGAGATTAAAAATTGCAGTCCCA
Source organism: Petroica traversi (assembly GCA_025920805.1). NCBI lineage: Eukaryota > Metazoa > Chordata > Aves > Passeriformes > Petroicidae > Petroica > Petroica traversi. The sequence continues at coordinate 1,193,271 of JAHLSL010000020.1, forward strand.
GAGCCCAGTGTCACAGCTTTCTGACATAAAGGTCCAGCATATCAAAGAAGACTGAGATTTTTTATTAAAATAGAAAGTCTATTGGATTATATCTTGTATCAAAGGGAACAGGAAAGAAGTGGGGTCAGTCACTGTCACAAAAGTTTTCTGACATACAGTTAACTGTTAGAACCCTGAAGGTTCAAAGACAGTTTTGTGAAGGGACTTGCTTAAGACAAACATTTTCTGAATCTTTTATGTGTTTATATTTACTGAGAGATAACCTGGAGCTCTTGATTTATACTGTGTTTGTCAAGGTAAGAAGAGATTTCTTTTTCTACCCTGTTTTGTGACAGGCAGAAGTGCATTCAAACAAGTAACAATTAATTCAGTCACTTTGTGCAAAAGATTGGTTTGATGGTATATACATGACTGAGTCAATAATTAGTTGTTTATATTTTTCTGTTACAGGACATGAATAGAGCAAAGCTGTAAAGTGAGTCTCTCTTGCCTGCCATTAAAATGTTTGTTAGTTGTTTTGTTGTTTTTTTTTAAGAATAAGTTATCTCATCAGTACCCATATACTTCTATATAACTTGGATTTAAATTATATAGAAAATAATTCTTTTGAATTAATAAATGCATGATTTTATACTTTATTGGCCACCCTTTTGTACTCTAATATTTGTACAAAGATGTAATTGGATGAGGGTTTGCGGGGGAGGGGGGTTGAGTTTTTTTTCTTCTGCATTGTTAAAGATAAAATTCAAATTATGGACATTTTCATCACCTAATTAGATCCTGACTTTACTGGAAGCAGAAATCTTTATTTTGGAAATCCATAACCATTGCTTTAATATTATTCCCTCTGGATGTTTTTCCTCTCTGTATACTTACAGTTTGAACCACAACACAAAATAATACCAAAAAGAAGTCATCAGACATCTTTTTTCCTTCTTTTCCTTCAAAGGATAGATTGCCTCTAAGAAAATACCTTCACATTTCTAAGTTGCATGTCTGTATTTTCATTTTCAAATTTGAAAAATAACCCATAACTATTCAGACTGCAGAGAACATGAGAGGATTTGGGGCATATATTCTTAGACACATTTGGGATATCTATTTCACTGAAAGGGCACAGATTTTCAAAAGGAAAAAAAAAAGTAAAAAGCAGATTTAGCCAAACATTTTAATGAAAGTACTAAAGAACACAGTTCTCCTACATATCAGTAAGTTTCATTTCTATACGAGATGTGTGTAAACATATTTCTTGCAATTACATCAGAAAAATAGAATTTCCTCTGCAAATAATTGAACTGTTTTCCATATGATCAGTTATGTTCAAAAACTGTTGTTTTTTTTTTAATAAAGAGCAGCATTTGATTCTATAGAGAGTTCATTCGATGGCTTCTGTAACCTTATTGGAATGTTATAGTTTCTACCAAAGCAGAACGAGGATTGGTGGTATTTCCGTTGGCTTTTCCAGGAAATTCATCAACTTTTAAAGAAAACCCAGGCCTCATTAATTCATTTCCTGACAGGACAACTGGTAACTTCATGCTGAAGTTTTCCTTATCCCTGACGGGATATTTGACTGCTGAGTTTGCTAAAGCAGCAGCAGGCAACAGCTACATGTCATTAAAAACTTCATTGATGTAAATAGATACAGAAAGAAGAGTCTCCACTCTACCTACCCTCTCCAAAACAACTATTTTTTCCTGTATTCAATTCCAGCTGCTATAATCTTCTCATGAGTCCAGATAAGGGTTCACTTTTTCAGTGCTCCTAACCAGTTATGCTACAATTCCTTTAAGGATACAGCTCACAGGACTATTTTTCATTCCATTTTATATTCACTGGGAAACAATTAGCTTTAAAAAAAAAGGGGGGGGGGAAGGGGGATTGAACTTGAGCCTTTTCAAAGAAACAGACTCACTAAATTATCTTTGTTTTAGACTCCAAGTATAGGGCAGAGTATGTTATACTTAGGTTTGTATTGTAATCCAGCACCATTGCTCAAACTGCTAATTTTTATTGGACAGAAAGAGGAAAAAGCAATCTTACAGTAGGCTGAGCAAAAACCTCATATTTATTGGACCAAATATTATGCAGTATTTGAATATTTGTTACTGTTAGGGTTGAAATGCAGGTTTTCAACTTCCTAAATAACTTCTCTACCTGCTGATAGCATTCAGTATTCATTTCCTTGAGTAAAGAAACCTGAACAAGCATCCAAAAATGTTTTTCCAGAAAAATATGGAAACAATTTCTATGTGCAAATATGTACATATATGTAAATTTCTCCAAACAAGTAGCTGAGCAAAAGAGCAGAGCCAGGCTTTATTTAGTGGTACTTAAAACTTTTTTCTAAATAAATCCTTGTCCAATGGATATTTTTGTCTGAAGATTTACTGGAGCTAAGCCATGTGCTGAAGTTTACGAGCATTTATATGGTCCCAATTCATTTCAGTAAAGAATCCTTGCTCCTCATAGGAAACTGTACAAAGAAGACAAAGAGCAAGAGGCACATTATATCTGTAACATATAGCTGAGCTTCCAAATAGTTTCATGTGCTGGCTGTTAGTTTGTAACTCCTGCCTTGCTCAGCTTAAAAAGAGACATGGTCAGAGAACTGCTGACATGGCATATTAAAGGGAATAAAAGTATAATATGTCACTATCAAAAAAGTCCTCACAGTATTCTGGGTACTTTTCTGAAGGCTTTATCCAGTAACCCAACTGTATAAAAAAATTCAAATGGTCTGTGGAAACTGGAATAAATAATTTTTTAAAAACAATTCACTAAAGTTATAAATTAAATCTACATCTCAGAGAAGAATGATGTGTGGTCCAGATTTCCAACTTTTAATGCAATACATCCATCAAAGCATAAGAAATTGTTTCCCTGCTTGAACATAGCAGAAATTCTTTGTTTCTTTTTCATCACTACTGGGGTTTTTTTTCCCATTCCATTAAGAAAGCTTAATTCCAGCTTGGGCCATTTGATTTTTTTTCTTAGTATCTTTAAACCTCTGTTGTAATTGAATCAACAGAAGTACTATCTAATCATATTGTTCTGCTATTTATGAAGGTTTATAAATCTCTCTGCAAGTAAATTAGTGTCATATCAAACTGCTGAGCCTGAATTTTGCTGGCAGAGACAGATATAGGGCACTTTCCTTTAGCAGGGAACAGCAAATCCTATTTTAAAAATAATTCCTCTCTCTTCCTAATCTAGTGTATTAAGGAATAGGACTCTTATGCGGGTCAGCTACAACTAAGACGAAGCCCTCTAAGCTGCTGTTTCACAAAGCATAAGTCACCTATTCATTTTAACATATTCATTACTGCTTATTTAAAAACTGTAGCATTTAAACTCCTGCTAATATAATTATATTAAATCTTACTGCTTTTCACACTCACACAAAAAACCCCCTCAAAACTCTTAATTTACTTTCAGCAGAAATCAGCTTCAGTGAAAGAACATTTAGTGATACCATAACAACAGCACATCAAAATATTTCTTTACATAGTGAAGCCCATACAGAAATGTGCAATCCCAGACTCAAAGATACATTTGCAGCCAGAAAAAAACAAATAAAATAAAAGTTACACTTTTACATACCAGATTTGCAGCATAAGGAAATCACCATCGTGAACTTTAAAGAGAAATGTTTATTTACTACATTTAAGGACCTGAAAGAAACACTACACACTGGCCAACCTTTTCAAACAAGAGTGTGTCTGCTGTAGACCCTGTAATGCAGCTACTGATAACCCACCAAAAGTAACAGTGAGAAATAAACAAGTCTGGACATCATCCTGCTCTTATTTAAAAAGTTAAAAATGTTTTACAAGTGATGTTAAACAAAATTACTGTGGACGATACATACATTTTAAAGGCTCAGGAGCAGGCTGTTTCCATGAGCTGAAAGACCAGTCATCAAAGAAGACAACCACCCTAGCTGAACAGAGAGTTTTGTCTGGAACTCAGCGAAAAAAAAGGGGAGTTTGCAAAGTTTGGAAGAAAATTTGGAGAGTCAGGACTACAAGGATGTTGTGAGCTTATGTAGAAAGAAAATTAAGATGGCCAAAGTCCAGCCAGAACTTAATCTGGTTACTGCAGTAAAAGGCAATAAAAAAGTTTTTCTATAAACATACCAGCTACAAAAAGAGAGCTAAGGAGAAGGATAAGGGCAGAGAGAGGGATGAGGAAAAGGCTGAGGTACTTAATGCCTTTCTTGCCTCAGTCTTTAAAGGGAAGACCAGTTGTTCTCAGGATACATAACCCTTTGAGCTGGAAGACAGGGAGGGGAGCAGAAATGATCAGCAACCTGCTACAACCTCTCAGAGACACACAGGTTCATTGGACCAGGTTGAATCCATCCATGGTTACTGAGCAAGGTTCCAGAAGTGCTCACTGAGCCACTTTCCATCATTGAGCAGTGATGCTCAATCAGGGAGGTCCTGGTCAACTAAAACTTCAAAAATGTAATGACTATCTACAAGAAATGTTGGAAGAAGAAGTTGAGAAAGTATAGTCCTGTCAACCTGACCTCAGTGCAGGGGAAGCAGATCATCTTGATGCCATCACACAATATGTCCAGGATAACCAGGAGATCAGGCCCTGACAGCAGTGGCTTATGGAAGGCATCTTTTTCTGTGACAAGGTCACCCACTCAGTGAATGAGGAAAGGCTGTGGATGTTTTCTACCTGGGCTTTGGAAAAATCTTTGATGCTGTTTCCCACAGCATTCACCTGGACAAAGTTGAGTCATCATCTGGTTTAGTCATGGACTTGGCAGTGCTTGGTTAATGGTTGGAATTGATGGTTCTAAAGGTCTTTTCCCATCTAAACAATTCTGTGATCTAGGATTCTATGAACTACCCCTAGTTATATCTTTAAACTTGATATTTCCACATAAGCATTAAATATTTGCTGTCCAAACTCTTCCAAACTAAAGCTTAGGACTTGTTCTTAATGTGATATGCAGACAATTAATTCTAAAACAGTATATTCTCAGTATATACAAGCTACTTTCACACATGTTAAAATTCACTTGGCTGTTATAGAAAAGTAAAAAGCTTCAGAGGATTGGATTTGCAAAGAAATAGGATGTTTAGATTTAGTTCTGAGTCTTTATATTTCCTCTGTTTTTAAAATGTCTGCTAATATTGTGGTATGTTTTGAGATGTTTGGCTTTATATCAAATTATGAAAACTCTACAGTCACTTCTGACAATACTTTGCCAGCCTTCATATGGTTTGTATTTCTAAAGTTCTGTTATTGTTTGTGCTGTTGTAATAGGCAGTGCTTTATGTGGCTTTATAAAAACCTTGAAATGGTTGTTTCTTTACAGGATACTTGAGAATTTTTCAGAGTAGTCAGGTTCCCTGACATAAAAGTTTCTAATGAAACTTGGGCATTCTTTCAATATATGATCAAGACTGAGTAGTCAGAACAGGAATATTTATGACTACATCAAAACAGGAGCTAGAGAAAAAATATACAGTTTTAAGAGACTAGATTGGCAGGGTTGAATGAAGCCTAGCAAACTGTGAATAAACCCTTCCTGGTTAAAAGGAAAAGACTACAAAGACTGCCATTTCTATTTATAAACTATAAAGTTCAAGTCCAGATCTGAATAAATTACAGATTCATTTGCCTGAGGTGTTAAGTTCTGTTGACAAGGCTTACTAACAAATAAAATGCTTCTTTTGCTCCAAAAACTAAATTTGCACAAAAAGTATTTTAAGTTGTGTACTATGCTGATCAATCACAATAATAGTCCAAAGATTTTCTTTCAAGTAATTCCTGCTGGCAATAAATATTCTTCTAGCACTTGTCTCCAGGGATGCTGTATATTCCATATATTTCTTTGTTACTCAAAAGATATTCCAGATCATTTTCTTTCACTTCTCATCATAAAGCCCTTTACTAACACAGTACTGCATATCTAAGTTTTCCAGTTTTTCAACTCATTATTCCATGTTCTACACACTAATGTTGAGGGACATCATATGGAAAGAAATAAAGTAGTTTATGTACATTAATCTTAAATTGTTTCATAGCTGATCTTGGGGTTTTTTTACCTCTGTTAAAGCCATTTCTTTAAAAAAAAAACCAAAAAAACCCACCCTGGTAATAATTTCCTTCATTCTGAGCTTTACTAGGCTATCATAGGAGAGAGTTAATGAAAATAATGCCATTGACTTAAGTATTAGTAGGGCCAGGCATTGTATATTTGAAATGAAGCAAAAAATATCTCACAACACTAGTAATTATACCCTGGGGAAGAGTGAAATCTATAGGCAATGAATTCTGCTTAATATTCCAACCATTACAGTTATGCTGATTAATAAAAAAATAAAATAAAAAGGTTTGAATCTTTCCACAAAAACTTCAGCATTTCAATTACTTCCTCACTTTCTAAGTGTGTTTATGTGAAAGATGCACAGTACTTTTGTTATTGTTCTGTTTGATGTTGTTATGTTACTCCCCTCCTAGATCCCTGAGGGAGATTTCAAGTTTTCAGGTAACAAACTTCACCTCACTGCATCTCCCACCCACCTCAGTTGGTGGGAAGTAATTTTATATGCTACATTTACTTTAATGATAATGAATTCTTAATAATATGAAAATCTATTCTGTTTAGGAGAGAAGGCGATTATACACAAACCCAATGCATTAAATGTTTATAATTCTATAAAGCAAAACTACTCCTTCAGCATACAGGTCCTAAAATAATCTTTTTTAAAAACATACACCATCTGGTTTTTCCTGCCTGTAACACCATGGAGTGGCGCAGCTTAATCCCTTCAGTTTTGTTGGTCCCGAAGACAAAGCCTAACTCAGAGGTGTCGTGGGATGGAATAAGACCTCGTGGTTCCACCACAAACGTACGTATCCAGGGGCAAAAGAGGCTAGATGATGGCAAGCAAGGATTTATAAAGGGTTACAGAGCCAATTATCTGAGGGCACAGGGGCGGAGAGAAGGCGGGGGGATACAACAACCACCAATGGGGAGAAGGGAGGGGCAGAGTGTAAGGGGCGGGCAGAGCACCGATAACCAATAGGGGGTGGAGTCAAGGTTGATTGACTCAACAGGGGACAACGGGAGACTGAGAAAAAGGGCAGAGTTTGGTGTGGAGATACCATTTGGAACGACATGGGGAGTGTGGGCTTAGTCACCACAAAAGTTATTTCAAAAATAACACTGAGCAAAGAATTTTCATCACAAGAGGTTTTCTCTTGAAAATTATTAGGTCTGCAATAGTACTTTTGAGGCACTACAACCCGGGGCTATCTTTTATAATAAGGTCACCAAATTCAAAGAAAAGAGAAAGAATACTATAAAACTATACTAAAATAACTACAGGTCTTCATTTTTTGGGGAAAACAGACAAAGTAGAATCAGTTCTCCCATTCAGAAATTCAAAATGGCTCCACTGATAATCAGGAAAGCTAACACTAAGTTTCCATGTTGCCTGACCATCCAAAGCACCACAGTTTCTGATATTGAGAAATGGACTGCTAAGTGCAATTGCAGAAGAGCTGATCATACAAAACTACAAAATAGTATAAATTAAGTAGGAAAAATGAGGAGTACAGCTAATATGAGAGATTATTGATAAAGACAACAAAACAGGGCACATAGCAACAAAGGTGCAGTTGACCCAAGCTACTGGAAATGATGTGTTATGAGTATGATTAATACAATCTTGGAGAAGGCCAGCAATGAAAAGAATAATACTGAAGTTTAGTCATGACCCTCATGAAGTCTTTTCTTTCAGGACCAGAATAGTAACTACAACACACTGATGCAAAAGTGTGGAAAATTAAATAATCTCTTCATAGCAACCTGTCCACTAGTATGGCTCTTCTCAGATTGAGGCGTGGAGAACAGAGTGGGGATATGAAGGAGGGCAGTCATTGCCTTTTCCTATCACTTCTGTAAGCCTAAGGAGCAGGACAGTCACTTGCTAGAGTACTATTCAGGCTATTGGAGAAGGAGACAGGCGGGAAATAAGGTGACCTTCCATCTTCCACTGACTACTTGATTATTTAATTATTCAGTGAATCCTGTAATAGTCCTAGAATGTTCCAGTAATTTAGAAAATGCACACAGTCAGAGTAGCTCTTTTTTTGTGTTTACTTGCTCAGCTTGTGTGAGAGTGGAAAAGCATTGCTTTTTGATTCTATGGTATGAGTGCCTGTCTCAGGTTTCTGGATGGGTTGTATGCTATCAGTTACTCAGGTATCAGTGCTGCCAGTCAGTGACAGGAGCCATCACTAACCACAGTGCCTTTTGCTAGAACATGTCATTCATCTCAAGTTAGATGGCTGTGGAAGCCAGGAGGCAGTGACACAGTGCAGGCTCAACTAATGTGCTAGGACAGCTATGCTGCTTCTGCTACCCGGCCCACTACACGACTCAGCTTCCTTTCCCTCAAAGGGTTCACTCAGAAGGGTCACAGTGAAAACTAAAAAAACCTGACCATTTCCTTCAGAAAAAAAAAAAAAACAACAAAAAACCCAACAAAAAACTCAAAACTCTGACCGAGAAATTACGTTTGTTGTTTGCAAGTTTCAAACAGTTTTATTCCATAGTGTAGTGTATATTATATTTTACTTACTTATGGGGACATGACATAAAAAACACAGCTGCTAATTTGCAATACATACTGACATCATTGAAAATGGCAAACATTCACCATCTTTTCAAATACGCGTTGTGTCACTTAATAGTTTTGAAACTGAGATATAACAAACAAATAAGAGATGATGACAATAAAACTTTATAACCTGGCTTCAATGAGAAAAAACAAATAAATAACAGATTGAGCATAAGGGACTAGGATATTTTAAGTTTTAAATTGCTATTTACAATAATGAAAACAGAAAAAATGGAGCAACATTTCAATTCATTGCATTTCAGAAGCTTTTAGCTCCACAGACTTTAAAAGCAGTACTTTTTCTTGAACTTTTCTCATATTGACACAAATCCGAGTTCATATGCTACCTTATTCTTAATTTTCCCTTTTAATCTTCTATTACAAAAATTACATTCAATAAGTGTAAACAAATTACTGTCCTTTCAGGTTTATTTTATTATATTTATACTTTAATATTTATTTAGTTGTTTGGATTTTACGATATTTCTTCCAACTGCAACTGTAGAAATATTTTCTGAAATTTGCATTTTCTCTGACTTCCTTTTAAAAAGCTAACAATACTTTAATATTTTTCATTTCATTCACCAAATTTTCAAACTTTTGTGAACTTGAGTTTCATTTCTTTAAAATAATCCCAGCGTATACAATATAAAATTTATTCAGTAGAAAAGTAAGTTCTGCCTTTTTCAATTTGGTGAATTAATTGAAAGTAAATCAGCAATGCTAAATCAATTCTGTATTTAACTTCTTAAGTACATATAGTCACACCTTTCTAAAAACAATGTGTGCAAAACTAGGGACATACTAACTCACAATAAATTTTTCTCTTTGTTAAAAATCAGGCCTACCTTAAACTGTTCAAGAAATATAATTTAAATTTCTTTTACTTGCAGATGAAACAGACTAAATCATCTTTGCATAAGGTTATGGGGAGTTCAGCAGTTGCAAGGGGCCGTGGATGTTAGATTGTCACTGTTCTTCAAAGCCACACTGATCAGAGCCTCCGAAGTGATTTATCCATGCCCTGCTGATTCCAGGAGCAACCAGCTCAGTATGCATCTCTTTTCCATGTTCATATGCCAAGATCTACAAGACTGTCTCTAAATCAGAGTAATCCACCCCTGTCTGTACTCAGGGCATCTGACAACAGTAAAGACAGTATCTTTTATCTTAAACTCATTTTATTCTCTTGTTGCATAGAAAAGAGTATGGTCACCCTCCTACTCACTAATGAAAGGTGCATTTGAGGGTTGGGGTTTCGTCTTCCACAAGTATGCAAATGTTGCTCTGTTGTACTGAAAGTCACTGCTCTCACAGAATAAGGTTTTCCAATAAGGTATAAAATTCTGCTCTCTCCCGCTGAAAACACCTTGGTCTTCCTAAAAGTTCTTTCTCTGAAGTTTTTGTTCCTGTATAGCTTATTATCACAGCCCAAACACAGCAGCAATCTACTAGGCAAAAAAGCGGGTGCTAATTGATCCCTGAAAGATTTTTTTTTTCAGGCAAACCACAAGGGTTAAAATAAAAAACCAAAAGGAAACAGACACATGCAAATTCAAATGTTACTGACTTAATTTGAGATTTATAGGTAATTGTAATTAAATTAATAGCCCTGCAGTAACAATGACAGTATGCACCTGTCAATCAGGTTTTACTCGTAAACAATGTACATACATTATTCCAAAGATGACAAATGGATCAGATTGGATTGCCACTTCATTTTACTTTATTTAGCTCTGGAGCAAAACACCATTACCTCAGGAACATATAACAACTTCAGTGGCAACAATCCAAATGTAGAGTTTGACCTATAATGATCATGTCTGTGTACCTCAACCTTCAGCATTTTCTCAGAACTCCAGTGATGTGTTTCAGACTCACAATGCACATGTGACCTGGAAATGTACTGCAGGTATTGTCACTCATACTTTGAATAAAGTGGAAAAATACCAAGTTGTTACTAGACTTTTTTAATGTCGAGGTAAAAATTATTTTAATGCTTCCCAATTCTGTCAAAATGTTTCAGGAAGAAACTACTGCTAAGAGTGACAAATGCATTGATGCTGTCACACACACTGGAAAAGAAATCTGTAAAAGTTTCCTGTCCTTCAGTAGTTTGTAGGTGAAGACTGTTAATCTTAAAATTTAAAGTACTGTATTTGATGGAGTGAACAGAATAGATAAAGAACTGTCTCCTGAGAGTTTCCTACCTTCGCAGTTTAAAGCACAGTTATAATCTTGCAGAGCACTCCATTTTGGCTCAAATCATCTCTTATCTTACAGCTTTTCAAAGTTTAACTGTCTAACTTACAGAGTTTAAAGAAGTGAACACACTCATTGCTTCTTTCAATAGTAAAATGCCAAGCCAAAAATCAGCTGTCAGTGCAGTTCCACTGACTTTCAGGCATGCTATAAAATGCCAGAATGGAGCTAAGTTCTCTCATGATTTTTAAAGGTTTAGTTTTTAATAAAGTTACCAAAGCTTTCTTACCTTTTTCCTCATTAGTCATATAATGTGCCAAAGATCTCAAAGCATGGTTATTTTATGAAAACCTTTATATAGAAGGCAAACATTACATCAATATCTTATAGCAAAAGTTGCCCTCAGGCTAAAGGTCTTCCAGAACCTACAGTTCTGGAAGATGCTGCTCCTGATTCATACCTTTTGCACTGCCAGTAGGTGGGATAAAGCAATGTACAGAGAGTAGACTTACCCTGCCAAGAAGATGGGCAGATATTGCCACAGATACGGAATACCACTGAGCGTTGTATCCACTGTTAAACCAGACAAAAAGTGAAAGCCAGTTCAATCACTCCTGTCGTTCCCACTTGCATGATCCTGCAGTCCTTATAAGTACAAGATTGGCACAAAACAAAGGAAAAAGAGCTCATAAATCAGACAGGCAGGTTTATTTGCACTTTGCACTTAGACTGGTCACTGTTAGCATTTCCATGCACAACAAATCCTGGTTTTAACTCAGTCTGCTTCTAATATTCCTCTGCATCTTTGCATTATACCTATTGAATCTGAAATACCCCCTTAATAGTACTTTACAGCACAATTTTAGCATTGCTTGTGAGGCTCCAAAACGTTCCTAGACAATGACTACAGTTGTTCCCTTGGTGTAAGAAATTATTTCTTTGTGCGTTTAATATACATTTGTAGCAGTAGTAAACAGCAGAACACACCTGAACAGCAAACACTGCCTATGAAGGACAGACACTTGCAAGTGCTAGCAGAAGCAAAAAATGAAATTAAGAGAAGCAAGTCCAGCAGAACACCTGCAAAGGACAGACAGAGCTGCTGTCAAACAAGTTGCAGCACTGAAAACACACAGAAAACAACTTCATGTAATACTTTGAATTCAGCCACTCATGTTTCTCTCAGCACTCTACTGACAATGCATAGAAACACTTATTAACCAGTTATCACAGACAAAAAAAATTGAAAAAGTTGTTCTTAAGAAAAAAGATGGAGAAAAGTTAAAGTTTTATGAGAGACCATGAGCCCAAATTATACAGCTGATAAATTATAAAAATAACCATAAATTCATGCAATCTCTTATTTAAAAAAAAAAAGATAAAAAAATACCTCATTTCAAATGCAATAAACAATTTTCAGTACTTAAATACATATAATGAAATACTATAGTACAAGTAATTTATAGATACTTCTTTTCAGCTTTTGATTTGCACCTTTTCTCATGGATCTGTATCTAAAGACCACAGTTACTAGCCCTGACAGTGTTGTAGCCATAACAGCAAGAGAAGAACTTAGGGACATTTCACAGAAACCTTAAGAGAAAGGCCAAAAGGTTTGTAAAAAAAATTTAACTAAAAAAAAGATCAGAATCTCACCTAAGGAATTAAACTGATACCTTCTGGATGTGTTACAGTAAAATGCCTTTGATTCTAACTGTGTGGCACTCTTTGATTTGCAGATTAATTGCTTCTCTTCCTGTAGCTGGAGCTATAGATTTGCACGCCCAGACTTCTGCTGGAAGCGAGAGTACTGAAAAATTACTTATGTGACTTTTGCAGTAGGAAATTCATTTATTACATCAGGGTCCTGGAGATAAAACCTCATATTCAGGGGTGATGAATAATGTATTTTATTTAATTTAATCATCTTAAGGAAACCAATAACAAAAAACATTAACTCCAGACATGAGAGACTGAAGGTAGTGGGGTGAAAAATACAGAGTAGACTGAACAGAATTATGTGTAATGAATACATTGAAAGATAAAAGCAAAGTATAAAGTTTGAATGCATGGAATTACAAACATCATTTACAGAGTTTGAATTTTGACAAAGTTGACTGTAGAATATGGACATGGCTTTCTTTATTTTTATTAATTTTTAGACAGTGATATCACTATAAAATAAGTGTCTTGAAATCATTTAAGTATGATTTTGGAAGTTGCAAGGCTTCAACACAATGCTAAATGTTTGAACTCCAACACAGTTCTTCTCCCTGATTATATTATTGCTCTTTTAAAGGAAGGTGAAAGCTTCTTCTCTTGTAAAACACTCAGTTATAGTACTTTAGCCTACCTTGTTCTGCTTCATACTCTGCTGGGATGAACAGGAAATGTTCTAGTCAATCACAAGTCACTTGAACCCTAGAGGAAATTTCTGTCTTTATGAATCAAATGATTAGTGGAGCCAGTAAGGACACCAAAAAACACAGATGTGAGGGGAGAAATGCAATTCTCAGTAGACATAATCTGAGACGCTTGTCTCAGAACTTGAATTCAAGCTTGCAGTCCTTTCAATGAATAACATATATTTGGTATGTCAATTAGCTTAGCAGGGTTTTTACTAGGAACTTTATTTTATGGAAACTTTTTCTTGTTTTGAAGAATCTACATGGATAGATTATGATGAATATGGTGAGACTCAACAAATAAAGGCTCCAGTTAGATGTTCTAATTTTATTAATACTTGTGTCGCTCAATCAAAGTCCAAGGCATCCTAAAGTTATCAAAGAAGACAAATGGTTTTCTCAGGAGTCTGAGATGCTAAAAGCAAGAATTAAAAGTGCAAAAGTTTCTGCCTATTTTTCTGATGATAAAATCTTACTGAGCCCTTAAACTTTAAGCTGGCTTCTTTCTTCAAAAATATTTTTCTTTTTATTTAGATCAGCTAGAATATAGACGCATATTTTTCAATCTTCCACCCCTTATTCATTTCCTAAGTTTTTTCACATCCCAGTTTGCAATGAATGCTTACAATTCAGAAGTCATCACATCTTTCTTTCTCTTAACTAGCTTTAAATGTAAATCAACATTGATGTATTAGAGTAGCTAAGACTCCCTGGACAGAAATGCAGGCAAGGGCTCTACCTCAGGCCCCCAGTGTAACATTAGAGGACCAACTCTGTCATGGGATGCACCAGGCACAGGAACTATTAGAGAGTTTTCAAAAGAGGGCAACAAAGATGGTGAAGGGCCTTGAGGGGAAGGCTTAGGAGGAGTGGCTGAGGTCACTCGGTCTGTTCAGCCTGGAGAAGAGGAGACTTAGGGCGAACCTCACTGCAGTCTGCAACTGAGAACCTACAGAAGGCAGAGGGGCAGCACTGATCTCCCTCTATGGTGCCCAGCGACAGCACCAAAGGGAAAGGCCTGAAGTTGTGTCAGGGCAGGTTTAGGTTGGATATTAGAACAAGATTCTTCACCCAGAGGGTGGTTGGGCACTGGAACAGTCTCCCCAAGGAAGTGGTTATAGCACCAAGCCTGATGGAGCTCAAGGAGTGTTTGGAAAAGGCTCTCAGGCATATGGTGTGACTTATAGGGATTGGGAGTTGGACATGAGGATCCCTGTGAGTCCTTTGCAATTCAGCTGATTCTGTGATTCTGTGATTAATAGTGCCAATAATAAATATAAGCCACATCCTCTTTAAGTAAGATTTATTAATAATAAATATCTGTTAATCTTATATTTGCATTTTACCCCAATAAATATCAGGTTTGGCTAAAAAAATAAACTAAATGTCTTCTTTTTTCCACATTATTTAGCCTATAGAACAGTTTATTAACCTTTCTGTTTTTACTAGAAGCCATTCTTCTTGTTATCATCTTTCCATCATCTGGTTTTCATTCTTTACCCAACATAATTATAACCAATTATTTAGACCTCGTTATTTGAAAAGGAATTTCTACTTTATTCCCACCATTGATTCTCTCTCATACTCTCACATGCACGCACAGCTATGTATATAAAGACGTGAATTAGACATGAAGAAGGTCAGTGCTATGAGATGCATCCAGTACATTTTTAGGCTCCCTTACAGACAACCCCAATGGAATTCAGAGTTAAGCTCCAGGAGAAATTATAGTCTTCCTTTGAAATCTGTAAGAAACAATAAGCTACTCATTAGAGAGTTCCAAAATATAACCACCATCAAAGTGCACAAAGTGATTTAGGAGCTAAAGAATAGGGAATGAACCAAGCCTCCATAATCAAATACTGCCCCCAGAAGATCCACAGTTTCTCACTCACTAGAAAATCATGCATCAAATTTTAGACACGAAACAACAATTTACTTCAGTAAAGGAGTGGGAGAGACAGAGCATCACAAGCATCCCAGGTTTCTCAAACTGTTATGATAGTCTATTACATTTTAAAGGATTTCCTTCAAGGCTTCTTCTTTTTATTATTAGTATTTCATTGTATTCCAAAGCACACAAGAATTTAGACTGGCTTCATAACATGTTTCTTAGACTTTCTTCTTTCTTTCTTGAGCGTTTGAAATATAAGCACAGCTAATATTGTAAATCCCCTTCTCTACCATGCTCTGGCAGTACCTCAGCAAGAGAAATGAAGGCAAGTTGTCTGAGTACCTAGAAAGAAAGGAACTACAGTACTCCAGCTGGATATGGGGGCTGTGGCAAGGTGTGACAGTGTTGGCAAAGGTGTGCAGGGGGTGAAACTTGACAGCTCTTCCATCAGAGCTAAGGATCAGGAAAGAACACTATTGGAAATATGGGAGTTGGATAGCACATAGGTAGGGCAGAAAAATAAATACACAGTTAAAGAAGGAAAGTTCATTAGATAAGAAAATCAAATATATCAAAGCAAGCAGAAAAAAATGGGAAGGAGAAGCATCACAATATAAAAAGAGCCAACAAAACTGAGGAGTCTGTACATTGCAAAAATTATTCTATCAATTGAATTGCATTCCTACAGAGACCACTGGAAGCTTTGAACCATACAAATCAGAAATCATACCTTTTGGATGAGATCCTCACAGTGTGTCATTATTTGCTAGATATGCAAATTGAGGAATCAAATTATATTATTTACAGATTCATCCTGCTATTTCTTATCTTAATATTTGTTTTGATAGCACATTTGAAGTATGCCAAAGGACTGAAAACTCGAGATTTCTTAAACAGCTACCAACTTTATTCAAATGCAAATTAAATACTGAAAAAAAAGCTTCTATCTGAAAAACAAAATATCATGATGGATAAATGGGTAGTGTTAATTCAGTACCCGTTGGAGTTCAGCAGGAAAATTAGTATTTCTAAATGTGAAGTCCTCCTTTTGCTGCACCTTGGATGGAAAGAAAAAATATTCAGATAGAAGAAATTAGAGTTACTTATCCATCCATGACAACAGTAATGTGTTAAGTTGATTTTAGCATTCATCAAAAGAATGAAAAGAGGATGGCACCATTTTCCAAAGCTGATGTTCTGAAAACTACCACTGGATCTCCCTGGCTGATCACCCAAGACATAAATACAGTCTAAAAAATAATTTATCAAATATAAGTGGACCTTAAAGAGCAGACTGCAATAGCTTACACCAGAGACTGTAAAAAGAAATATGTGCTCATGTTTCTGTGCTTTATGCATTACTAGAGGGATGAATGTACTATAAGATTTACATTAAACCAGTACCTTACAATAAAAACAAAACAGATCAGAATATTCCCCACATTTCTTTTGTCCACGAAGTAAGTTTTGTGGCAAACTGACAATTATGTACTAGTGATTTTTACCCTTATCTCTACTCGCTTTTCAAAAGTTACATGTTGCTTTATTTATTTTAGTACTCAATTACAATTGCTTATGGAGTAATGCCAGCTGGTACCTGAGAGGATCTTTCTACTAAGATGGAACATACATTAGTAAAGATTTTAAACCATAGTGAGACATGATGGCAAAAGAATAAGGCCCCGAAGACTCCTGGCACACCACTCTATCTGCAGGTTTCTGAATCCTGTAAGCAACTACAAGGTGTTCTTTGGTAAATCATATTTTTCATAGAAAGACTGTTGACAAATAAGAGCTTCTTTTTGCTTAAGCTCTGTGGTAATTACCTGTGAAAACTTGTCACTTTTAAAAGTTCTGCTGGCAAAATATAGAAGAGAGAGGCTCTAAACTTCTTTCTAGTTGGTGTTGCCTTTAGATTAAAATACATATTTTCCTGTTTCCATCAGTCAAAGTGACAAGTTGTGAAAATAAAAGCAGATTTAACATTGCTAAGATGCCATTCCACAGTTGCTCATGCTCAGATAATGTATTCCAGAGAGATAGACTAAGATTAGAGAGAGATTTATATTTCTCTCCTGACTGCCCCCCAGGAGTAGGTATAGTAGACAAAAGATGATGAAACTCTATCAATTACAGGAAACTACATAAGCCAACCTTACTCACACAAAAAATGGTATTTTCAAGGAATTATAACTTTTCTTTCTAACATATGAACTGAGATGAATAACTATAATAATACTCTGGATTTAGCTGAGATAGATTGTCTAACTTTTTTTCTTTGAATTTTATCTAACACATAAATATTGATCATTGTAATATGTGACTTGATTACAATGCCTCTTAATAACTGTATTTCTATATCCTGGATTATGCTGCACAATGCCTCATCTGTTGCATACAGCTATGAAATATTTCACAGCCTTTCCTTCAGAATACCTCAGGTTGGACAGGCTTCTCAAAGCTTATCTCCAATTCAAGGTTTGTCAAGGGGAATCGAGCTATTTTTTTTAGTGGATTTCTGAAAATTTCTTCCAAATACTCTGTTTTCCACCAAGTCATAAGATACTGGAAGAAACAACAGTCGAAATGTGCCAGCAGAACTGAAATGTAAAGCTTTTTCACTAAACTGCTTCTTAAGGACTAGTCCATAGAGAAGTTAAAATGTATGAAGCTTTTGTGAAAAACACAGAATTGGCCCTATTGATCGTCCCCAGTAATTTACAGCCGTTTATATGGATTCACCTCCATCATGTCCCAATATCATCTTCTATTTTTATTCTACATATTTTAATAAATTTTAGTAGAAACATATGAGCATTTTGTCCAGTAAACACAGCAGTGCCTTCACAGAGATAAAAGATAAGCTTTTTACTCCAAACAGGTTGAGTTAGCTGAGATGAAATAATATAAAAAGTAAAGGAAAAGGGTATAAATGGGATTCTATCTTCTATTAAAAGACTCCAGGAAACTGTTTCTGTCCCAAAATAAAATGAATTACTTGAACTGCAGGTTGAACTGAACAGTCAAAAAGGCCAGTTCACTCATCCTTATCTAAAGAGACTTGTTTGCAAGCGTTTGAACCTCTGGTGAACAGCCTGATGCAGTACTAATCAAAAGGTGCGTGGTTTCCTTAGATGTGAAAGATGGAGTTTTTGCTGAAACTGTCTGTTATTCATTTCAGCCTCAAACTGCCTGTAATAGATTGCCACTAGCCAGTAAAAAGTTCACTATAAAGAATTATATGTCCTTTCTGTCCTTGGTCACAGTTACTGTGTTATCTACAGTAGGCAATTTTCTCATGTGTTCTTCAGAAGGTCATTCAAAACTCTCTTACTTGGCAAGAGATGGGGATCTAAAAATATTATGATCTCCAGGCATTTAGCTTTAGTTAAATTTCCCAGTGTTCTAAACAAGATGAATGTCAACAAGAAAGGTTAAATTCAAACAATCCAGTGCTTATAATTTACATGATCTAGCTAGAGCCTAATTTTGTAATTTTGCAAGGAGCTGGAACTGTCATAATTAATAGAAGTTCCAAGGATACAATACATACACTTCAATAAATTCCAATATGTACACTCCTAGACTATGCATGCATTTTAGAAATATATAATTCTGACTTAAATGCATACAGTTTATACTTTCTAGATTTAATTTTTAAGTAACCAAAAAAGCAAATAACCTTGGAAGCTGAGCATTCATATTTCATCTCTTAAAAGGTGCCCTCGTTATGTACAAATCCTACTGCTTCTGAAGAATACACAATAACCTTGGAAAATCAAATATGGAAAAAAACCCCAACAAACCTCCAGGAATATTTATAGAAAAAGGCATCAAGCTGTACAAGGTTTTGTGCAAGGTTTTATGAAAGGTTTGGTGAGTTTTTTGGGTTTGGTGTTTGGGGTTTTTTAGACCACGATGACAATATATGTCTGGTACAAAAATTTCAGCAGCTGTCACATTCATGTTCATTCAAGGCTTATTTTAAATAAATATTTCAAACTATCCCTTGATAAATCAGTTAATGTATTTCCCTATTTGCACTGAAATGGCTTACATCCAGCTTCTTTTTGAGCACACAATTGTTGAGACCAACAGCTTCTTACACAAGTTCCAAACTTACAATTTTACTACCTCTCATAAGGCAGCATAAAAAATGCTATAAATATTATAGAGAAGGGATTCTTACAAAGACTTGCTTCAGCTAATGAGGACTAAAAGAAAATGAGAAGGAAAGATTTGCATTTTCCCAGAGTGATCTGCCCTTTTTTTTTGGCCATGAATACTCTCCTGAAAGAAAGATTTTACAAAGATATTGTATTTGGATTGTTTATAACTGGTCTGAAAAATATGAAGGAAGGAGAAAAGAGATAAAAAACAATATTAGAAACAAAAATTTTTCAGGTGTAGTATATATAGCTGTTGCTCAGCTATTAACAGCTATTGTACACCCATCCTTTAATTTAGCCTCTTGGTTTACAGCCAGTCTTTAATCTTCAGGAAATGCGTGTCTGAAATTTGTCTGACTTGGGTTTTTAGGGTGTTACTGGTCTATAATTTTGCTGGTTAGTTGCAGGGCAAGGTTTATTATCTAGCTAATAGACCCTCATAAAGCAGAAAACCCAGTAACCTCCTAAAGCTCATCAGATAAAAGGATTACAGACTGAAGCACTATCTTTCATGAAGCTCAAGAGCACTGAAGCCTTCCTTTCTATGATGAAAATTGTGCTTGGGCAGGGAACAGAGCCCTGTGCTATCCAGCCTCTGCCATTTAGTGATGGACAAGTGGAGAGTTCAGGCTCTTCAATGTGGTCAAGAAAAAACTGCTGTCAAAAAAAAATATGTTTGAAGATTTTGATCAATTTATAATTCCTCTGGCAACATCAGAAGACACAGTACTATTAAATATCACTGCTGTGAAACTGAACATTGTCATATTTCCCCCAGAATTTTCATAATGCTGATGTAAAAACAGTACCATAGTTAGGAATTTTCAGCACCAACTACTTTAAGGAATTCAGTTTAACTGAGGTTTTACAGATGAATTTTTAAACTGGGTGTTATATAAAACATGCCTGATAATACTTCCTTTTCTCAGACCATTTATTCTAAGTTAACAAACAAAGGAAGAGTTAAAATACAGAAAAATTCCCAAATGGAGTCAAATTGAGTTGTCTGCAGCTGGACTTCTGAGTTATGTACTACTAGCTCCACTTTCCCAAGTGAGCATACAAAGTTGAAAACCACTCTATGCTAGATGAAATACACTCACCTTTGACCAAAGCCGGTGAGAAAGAGGTGACAATAGCAAAAGGAAATATAAAACTCCCTAATAACTAATTGAGCATCATCCTTATCCAGCTCTCCCTGTCTTCACTCTTCATGTCTGTCCTGCTCAAACGAATTCCTAAGGCAAAGAAGACTTTCAAGAATTGATAAAATAAATCTGTTGCAGTAGCTCCCCAATGTGTTTCATGCATTCTATCCCACTAAGATCACCACAAGGAACCAAAGAATCACCCAATTCAGGCAGCATTGCCTTAGTCCACTATTTTCAGGGACAAATTGTGAAAATGGTAGTCAGAATCCTCTGCATTTCATCCAGCTGCCTGCTGCCTCATTGAGTCAAGTGACTGCTAGTACATTCCTCAAGTGCCAGTCTTTCCATTGCTTTCTAAGTGCCAGTCTTCCTATGGATTCTCAGTGCTTTTCTATTTTCAATTCAGTCTTAATTCTGCAAGTGATCCGTGGATCAGGGTTTTAGCTACTCAGTGATAGTGATTTCAGTGAAGCTTTTAGCTTTGCAATCAATGAGACAATATGAGCTTTAATCTGAAATTCTGGATTAAGCATAGTAATAAAAAGCAACAACAAGACAGTGGTCTTCTCCCTTAAAAGGGTATGAAGCCTTACAGTACTTCCTATATAAATTAAGCTAACTCATATCATAGAAGAAACAATTTTGGCTAAAGTGAGAGCTATAAAAATTAAGGGATTTGTGTAAACTGTTGAGTATCTATAAGCACAGGGAGACTGTAACAGAATGCCAAAATTCACAGAAAAATAATTTATATGTAACATTTGTGACAAATATATTTAAAAGGGGAACATAACAAAAGAAACCCAAACTGTTTTGAAGAAGAAACATTATTACTATTTTGTTGGGTTATTGTCGATGAAAACAAAAGGCTTTCATGTATTCTGATGTATTAATTTTTCTTTCTAATATCATAATCACACACAAAAGGGCTTTATTTAAAGAAATTCAAGCACTATCTATAATTTAGCAAAAGTCAATGCATAAAATATGTGTGAGTAAACTAAGCACTTTCTTCTTCAAATCTAGTTTCCCAATTCTTAACAGCAAAGACTAACAGTTATTTGTTGAATTTGTTGAATTTCATGGCAAATTCAGGGAAAGAAAAAGATATTTCATTTTCTCAAATAGGACTTCAGAAAAAGAAATTAATTCATTCCCACGTATTTTTTTTTCCTACTCTTCTTCAGCTGTATACATGAGATAACTAAGAGAATAAATAAGAGAGCTGCTAGTGTGTGCAAATAATGTTTCCCATTAAAATAATGAGGAAAAGAATATGTCTCAAGCCCTGAGCCTTTAAGTATAAGAATCCCTGGGGTCATAATAAATGGTTTGTAGGAGGTCCCTCAAATGGCATTAAACACACAAAAGCTTCAGATTTAAAAACTGTAACTATGAAAATTCATGGGAGTTGAGGGAGCTTACTTATGTCAAGAAGAATTCCACTTACAAGGAGTCAACTAAAGAAGCCCTACAATATTTTACATGGAAAGGATCCTGCTTTGCAGTTTCTAGGTGACTTATATGTGTCTCACTAGGAACATCAGTGATGTGGAGGAGAGTGGAAATAACTGGCTAGAGTATAATGATCACATAATTATGCAGAGTGGAAGAATAATAATTTTTCCAGCCCATATTCATAAATGCTTTCTATGCATTTCCCTTGAAACAAAGGGCCATCGTCTATGAGCTTGCATTCGAAGATCTCCAGCATTCCACTCAATCTCGCAAGCTTCTCCTACAGGTGAAAAACACCTTCCATGAGAAGTTTTCAAAGGCTTCTAGGGGCTTTTATAGCGGTTAAATCCATAATTCCTTTTCATTTTCATTCTTCAAGATAAGACAGTTATGTTTTATTGCATTTGCTTAAAGCTATTAGGATTCAAGTACAGAAATAACAACTATGCGAAATTTCATTATATTCTCCATATCGCTACCCTTCAAACAAAAATTCTGTGTTTTTCAAGCTTTAAACAACTGCATTGCACACCATTCTCTTGAGATAAATGAGGAACAAATAAAGAATTATGACACATTATGAATCATAAGGATGGACATAACCACAAACATAATCAACATACAGGTTATAAGTGAACTTTTGTTTCAAAAGAAGACACAGTGAACTGAAGCACTATTTCAGGCAAAGAACTGTTTTCTGGTTTGGGCTAATTTTTTTTAAATCTTTCGATCAGCTTCTTTATTTGATGGAAGATACTCCATCAGTGAAAAATTCCTCAATTCAACGTCCCAGAGGTATTCTTAGAAACTCTGATGACTTTAAGTCTGATGTTATTTATATCAATGTAAGTGACTAGCATAACACCTAGAGCTAATAAAATCATTCTAAGGAATAAGGCAATTAGGCTCCACAGAATTCACTGAAAGTATATAAAGATCGAATATATTCTGTAAAGAGATTTTTTTCTATTTGTCATAAAGAGATGGGCCAACCTGCTCCTACATTTGGTAGATCTTAATGTGAGAAATTATTGGCTTTACAGAAGGACCCGAAGAAAACACAAGGAGCACAAAGCAGAAATGCTTTCACCAAAAAGACTACTTACAGAACAATAAAAAGTAGTTCTGCTGCTGTTGATCTGAAAAGTTCAAGGAAACCAAAAACCATCCTAGCAAACTCCAGTCACAAACAGTTTGTCTACACAGTCTGGAACCAAAATAATCAAATTCACTACATTTCATAACTGTAGTTATTTTTGAATAATTTAAAACTTTTCTGCAATAAAAAACCCAAAATAGAAAAACCATAAAGCCTCTTACTTATCATTACTAAAAGAAGAAATTATGTTAAGCAGAGGCATTACTTGCTAATTAAAACCATAATTAATTGCTTTGCAGAATCTATTTTGCTGCTACAAAACCAGGAATACTTTTCTCAGAGTAATTAATTGGTAATGTCAGCTGGAAATCAAGGAAAGTCACCTGTAACAGTGGTATAGGCTATACTAACTAAACATTTAAGCCCCAAAAAAACCAAATAAGGAAACAGTATGACTCATCATGTAATTCCATAACTCCGTGAATTAATTCTTTTTAGGATTTTATGACAAGACACCTATTCAAATAACTAACCTATGAGTGTCTTCAAAGATGATGAGTCCTATCCCAGTCAAAATATATTTTAAAAAATTTATTATGGATCAGTGGAGCAACAATCTCTTGCTAGCTCATTTTATTTGTAACTTCACATACCTTGAAAGTGTGAAAAAAGGATTTAAATTTATCATTGCTCATTAAATCTGGAAAAGGCTGTGTTAATTGGATGACGCCCTAATTCACTTACATGTTTCCTGACAATAAAGACCACATGATTTAAGTTCAACTGATTCTAAAGTCATTATTTACTGACTTCACTGAAGTTCATAGCCTGAAGTAGAATTGAGTGTTAAGAACTATCCCTTAGAAAGGAAAAGGATCAACGAAACACAATTACTTTAAATCAGGAAGGAAAAAAAGTGTAGAACATACACTAACACCTTGAGTGTTTTTAAAGCAATAATTCAGTGTCATCACAAATAAAAATCATGCAATATTTAGTAAACCTCATTGCCACCAAAAAAAAAAATCTCTCTGGAAACTAAAGTTCTTTTTGACAAATTGAACACACCATTTTGCAGTAGTGAAGTACATGCAAACTCAGGCCTTCTTGAACATCAAAGTTTAACTCAACCACACATAAGGGAACTTAAAAGACTGCTGTTTTGATAACCACACTGAAAATGAGGAAGTAGTTGAAAGACTAAGTCTATCATACGCCATAATAATTAATGATAAACAATGCACATATAAATATACATACAAGACAAAATTTAAAGTAATTGGTAAATTACTTCAGAGCCATGGAAAATGGGTGATAATACCCGTTAGAATTATTTGGGGAACACAGTAGTGCAATATAAGGTTTAAAAAAAAAATTACAAAAAGCAGCAGACTATTAGGTGTGAAAATGGTTGCTTAAAGCAAGGTTAAAACATGAAAAAGAAAATAGATGGAGGGAAATGTGCCACATGTCTAGAGATTTTACTGAAATGATCTTAAAAACTGAATTTCTCTCCAGCAAAAAGCTGACTGTCAAAAATCACGCCACAAAAATGACTCATGGTTTAAAGCCATGCTAACATCTCAGTAGGTTAGCACTGCAGTTGACAAGACTCAGTATCTCTCTTTCTCTGCCCTTGGCAGGAAGCAAAACCTCAGAATTCACTTGCATATATGTGGGAAATCATGGACTGCACGTTGCTCATCGCCTGAGCATCAATAATAATGGTGAAGACTTTGGATGATATAATTGAAAAAGAATCATTCAATCACTGTTTTGTTTCACATTCAAATCAATTTAATCTATAATATTAGATATACCATGTCTGAAATAAACACTAAGAGGGCCAATAATCCTTTGACTACCTGAATTTCTGTAAGAGAAATACAAGCTTCCTTTTCCACCCACGTCCTCTGTCAAGAGTAATTCATTTGGTGCTTTATAAAATAAATCCAACACACAATTAATAAATTTAAAATTGTCCTATTTTGTATGTGGTCACTAAAACAAGAAAGGAAAGATATCAGAATAAGCACAAAATTTGGTATGATCCAACTCACTGGGTTATACAATGAAAACACCCAACTTTTGCTGTCTCCAGACCATCTGAATTTTACTATTTCAGCACAGTCCTTTATGGACTTGTTTTTCATACTTGGAAGAATACTAAATATGTGGACACTCAGTGATTAAAACAGATGAGGAAATAATATCACAATTTAAGGGATCCTAAATGAAAATAATGTGTTCTTAGAAAACAGGTGCCATTTAGAAAACATTCTTCATTATATTTGCCATGGGCCTCTTGGTACTAAAGGCTAAATTTGCTCACACTTTTTACATAAAGCAGATATTTTGCACTGTTCTATCCACATGTGCACATCCAGCCCTTCTCCAGAAAGTGAGATGGGGAGAGCTGGGAGGCAGGGACAGAGCAGGAGTCTCAAGGTGGAGCAGGATGTTGGCAAAGAGCCGCGATGCCCCACCTACACTGGACCCTCTCTTTCACTCCCACCTTTCCTGTCACAAGTCTGAACATACTTAGATCTGGTCCTCTACAATCTGTAATTATATTATTGACACAATATGTTCCTTACAAAATGAATTATTGATCTGAGATGTTAGAAGTTCTACAAAGAGAACTAAACTATTTATAATTCACTTTTAAAAGAAAATAATTGGAAATATTAGTGAAATGTTCATTTTAGCCATCCTGTCTTTCAGAGATCATGCAAAACTCTTCTTAGACTCAAGACACATTGGGGTCTTGACCAGAACATCATAGAACATTTACCTGTAAAAGAGTGTGACCAATGAAAGAACAGTTTCCAGTGTGAGATGGATATTGAGAGATTATCCTTTATGCACTGCACTACAAAACAAGTCTATCAGAGGCAGCTGGGATATGATGCAAATGCATTGTAATTGTGTGCGGGTATGGGAGTGACAGATGGTTGAATTGAGTGGAGGGATAGAAATAGTATATTTTGTTTGGGGCTAAAGGGAATAAAATAAAAGTAGAATTGCAATTTTTTGCAGCTGCAAAGCCTTTTTGACAGCAACTCCCTTCCAATCACTTTCAAGTAACAGATGATTAGGACAGTAAACACCATTAAAATAATTGACTAGTCATCAGGAATAATAAATTAATAGAATAATTTGTTATTCCCACCCATCTATTCATAATATAGACCCTTAAAATATGTGGCTAGAGACAGCACTCTGAATGCTAACATGTCAGATATGATAGTGAAATCCATTCTTTAGTGTGTGGCTTAGACAAGGATTTTCAGACAAGTAATAGTACTGGAAAGAGCAGCAGCTGGAATAACTTCAGTGGTATTTCTCAAGCATTTGCCAATGAATTTCATCAACACTAAATAAACTTTAGAATTACTAAATTAAATCAGATGTTAACCTGAGGTAAGGCAAGCATGATAAACCTTTACAGATAACTTGAATATTCAAAGGAAAATATCTGTTGAAAAAGGCTTAAATCTAATATTTCTCCTTCCAAGGACATTTAATACACAGCTGCTGATCTCTCAGAGAACTCCTTAGTCCATCTTAAACAATTTAACAGAGTAATAATTTTATGCAGGAGCAAATCTGTAGTCACAGGGCAGTGGCTGTGACTGAAATACCAGTGCAGCCCAGCAGCAGTACCTCTCCCTCCTGTCACAGTGGCTTCTGCATACAGATGTGCACAGGATGATCTTTGGTAGCAGTCTATAAACCTGTCCAGCCCAAGGGACCCTCAAATCCAGGCTGCTCCCTTCTCTGTAGACTGAAAAGAGTGAATGCCTTCTTGAGAAGATAACGCTGCAGGACAGTGGCACGGTTCTGATGTAGAGCACAGACTCCCTCACAGCCTTTTCCGGCTTCTTCAGGGGCTTCTCCAGCACCAGTCACTCTCCTCTGGTGCTCAACAACAAAATCAGCAGCTACAGGCCATGCAAATACACTCTTGTGCTTTTCCCATGCTGGCTTTAAAACTTGTCAGTTATCAGACCAGATAACTGAGATCACCATAAAGGGATCAACTTTACCCAGGCCCAATAAAGAAAGTAAATTTGCATAATGATATCCACATATGTTTAAAAACAAAATCTGGCTAGATACAGTACTGATCAGCTATGTTATAAACTCTCAAAAACAACAGTAAAATCAGCATGGCTTTTGAGGCTGCTAAAGAATCATTAGCATTCATCACAATGAACTTCAAGCATTCAGGAGTTCAAAGCCTACAGTCTTCATTCACACTTTACACAGATCATTGCAAAAGCAGTCATTGAATTCAAAGGATGGGTGATTTAATAAAGGAAATTTAAAAGTTTTTAGGGACTTCTAACTTGTCATGGGGTTTTTTTGTGTGTGTGTACAAGTAGAAGAAAACATCAGAAGTGTCACTTTCTCATTATCTTTTTAAGCTTTAACTTTATTTAATTAAATACCTAAAGTAGAACTAAAATTTAAAAAAGTATAAGCAAAGCCAAAGAACAAGTAAGGCATTATGCCTACTTTGTAAACCTATCTTGATTTCAAAATGCATACTTTGAGTATCTTGATCTGCAGTGGAATCTTGCCTGCCCATATCCTGAATATAATTTCATCCATCATTTAAGTTATTAAATGTACATTTAATTAGTCTGGGACATTGTAAAGGTTTACCACAGCAAGAGTATTTCTTCTGTTGTGAAAAAGAGTGTTTGCAGTTTTCATTACAGAGGAACTCCAACTTCCACACATGAAAATCTCCTTATACATACATCTCAGAATAGATATTGAATCTATTCAAGTAACTGAAACACTATATTCACTCTGCCTTATTTATAAGAATATGTTTCTTCTACATGGCTCAACTACTTATATTCCTAATACTGTGACACAAAGGCAAGAAAAATCTTCACTTTTTGGAATGGATTTTTTTTTAATTATCAAGGGATGATAATGAGTGGGAAAAAAAGTAAAAGTGCAGTCTTAAATAATTTTATCTAGTCAATTGTCAATATACCATAATGCTGCTTTCTATTTTTTCTCCTGAAAATAAAAAACCCAACACAAAACCAGAAAAATAAATTACTTTTTTTTTTTTTGTGTCAGTTCATACTTAGGAAGCATGAACAGAGATCTGAAATAATTGTAACTTTTTTTCACATTATTAACAAGTGATTGAGGAGCAAAACACTTTTTCCTAGCCATTATGGTGGTCACTGTTCCTATAGTAATAATTTTTTTTAATGTTACATCTGTAATTATAAATAAATATGCAACACTGTTCTTTTTGGATGTTAAAGTGAGTGAATATTAACTAAAAATTCTGAAATATATACTATAAATTATCTAGGCACTGTTTAGTGTTTCACTGTTACTTTTAATACAAAGGCCAAATCAGATCACTTTGAGCATATTCCTCTCATTAAAAGCCACTATCACCATGAAATTCGTTTTTGACATGCAAGTAAATCAGGTCAGTTATTTTTACATTCTCGTGCTTTATTACTAATTTGAAATCTTCAGTGGTTTAGAGATTTTACCATAGTACTTTCAGTAAATGTCAGTTAATAGGATTATAATGAGAATTTGAGAAAATAATAATACTACTTTAGAAAAAGACAATAAGACAAAGACTAGCTTATTAGGATGTGAAAGCTTTGCCTGCTTGCAAATTCAAAACACAGAACACTACAAAGCAAAAACATGTTCTGTTTCTTATCTTGGTAAATTCATCTTAGAACACTAGGTATCCAATACCTACATTATAATTAAAATTCAATTGGATTGGAAACAAAATGCATGGTGATTGGGACAGATATTGTGATAATTATCAGCAAAGTTTACTATTAAAGAAATCTGTGGCTGAATATAAAATTCAATATAAGAACAATTTTGACTGAATAAAAAAACCCTGGTTAGGGGCCAATATTACAGACTGGGATTCTTCATACATACTATCTTTATTTCACAATCAGTATAGACAAAAGAAAGATACATGACTAATTAAGAGGATGTTCTCAAATCCTCTCCTGTACAGAGAATATAATTAATTAAAACATTCCTATGAGCACAAGATATATTCTTTGCAAGATTGTGGTGCTTTTAGATACTCGTTTGATATTATATCTTGCCATCCCAGGCATTTTCCTAATCTTCATAAACCTCAGAATCCCTGTGAAACACAAGGCAATAAAGGCTCAAGGCATTCACCATACACATGAAATTCTATCTGAAATGCATCCAGATACCTTGATAACCTCCCCTTTCAGTTCCTGAAGTCAACAGCTCTCCTACATGTCCTATGTTATATTTGCCAGCTCCATCCAGATGTCCAAGAAGATCTCAGGTGACAGTAGATACTTCTGAGCTGGCAAGAATAAAACATGTGTTACTGAATTCAAGAAGCAAGAAGCCTTCCTTTTCCATTAATGGACGGGATATAAATGCTGCCAACACACTGCTCAGCACATTTGAGGGGATTCTCAGCTCCTCAGAACAAGACCAGGTCTCAGAGAAGAAGCCAGTACATACAATTTCTCATTAAAATTTTAAATCATACTCATACAATAAATATGAGTCTGTCCTCAGCTGTCGTGACTTTTTTTACAGCTGTGATGGACAGGGTGTCCAGTGATATGGAAGAATACACTCAAGGATGGTGAATACCACAGCAGAGACCCAGGAGCAGAGGGTGGTCTCCTCAGCCTTCTCTTTTGTCAGCAAGCGTATGAGCCACCAACTATCTCAACAAGTTACCTGATGCTGTATCAGCAACTTAGGAAGGAATGAGCATGAGCATCCAGGACCCCAGAGCAAGTCTTGCTGCTCTTTGTCGTAAACAGCCACCAAATAAAATAAACACCAAAGTTCTGACCATTAATTCCAGGTTTTCCAATACTTCAGTTATCACATTAAGCCAGGCTTCATGCAACAATGTCAAAGAGTTATTGATAGCTTTTCTCCTAAAAAAAACACCAAAAAGAACCAAACAACAAAAAAAAAAAAAAACAAAAAACCCCAAACCAAAACTAAAAAAAAAAAACAGTAGCAAGCACACATATTGGGCTACTCATCTTCTGTGACAAGCGTTCTTTTGCTTTCATTGACACCTTGTGAAACACACTCAGAGTGAACCTTAAGACTGCACATTAAGACTAACAGATATGAAGGGCTTTGATCTCATTAAATTCTGGTTCTGAGGTGACATGAAATAGGTGAGATCATAAAGTGAAATTCACATTGCATTTGTTTAACACGTAGACATTCAATGTTTTGCATTAGAGTTCTCTCTTGCTGCAGAGAAGGATCATGATGTCTCAGCAGGAATTACAGTTGAGCATCCCAAGGGTATTGGTTGTGCATGAATATCCAAAGTGAACCCTAAGCCTAATTAATTATGAAATCTCATTTTTATTGAATTTACAAGGCAGGACTTCAGACATTCAGTGGGTGTATTGAAGCCCCTGACACTTCAAATGCCTTGTTTTCACTATTTGTAATGCATTAGTACCACAAGATCCTGCAGTGAGCACTACAATCGGGTGTGCATCATTTTGTAATAGTGACTTTCTAAGTGCCCATGCTCCTGAGTTTTTGCTAATTTAGTTCTAAGTTTTCTTGTCTTCTGTGTGAGCCCACACAAGTCAGTTTCTCATGCACAATCCAGAGACTGCCAATGCACATATCCCAGAAGATCTAGCAATGCAGCCCAAAGAATAGATGAGAATGGATCTTCCAACCAAACCTGAAAAGGCTTTTAGAGGATTTTAACATAGACAACTATTTCACTTGAATAGTGGATTTAGCTGCCTTTAAAGAACAGTGTCGACAGAAATTAACGATGAGAAGAGAGGACATCAACTGCACAGTAGAGTAGCCCCTGAATAAAGCAGAAAGAAGGTCAAATCTAAAAGGAAGCCAAGGCAAGAACAAGGTCACAAATCAAATCGTTGGAGATCTGCAAATGGAGCCTGATGGCCTGGCTTTTACACATCTGGGTCATGCCACTTCTGAGTCAATGAACAGATAAACCAATTATAGGTTTTTTTCAGAGTTTTGAATCATTAATTAAGGAATCCAGAATATTAAATCAATTTTCCTCAAATAGAAATGTCACGTAAGAGGTGCCCTATACTCACAATTAGGTCACTAAAATATGCTGTGGCTGAAAACCCTGAAATTCTTTCCCCTAGTAATTTAGAAGGGGAACACCTTTCAGATATACTACTTCTATTTAAAGCCAATTAAATTTAATTCTGTAAATGAAGCATTTTTTCACAGTTGCTACCTGAATTCTTCTCTCTCATGATTTACCACCTACTCCTTGGTATTCTTTGTTACTAAAATATAAATGACCATCATCTCTGCATCAATAACTCGAAGACCCAAAGTTATTCAGCCCTTAGAAATTACAAATTTATCAATCAATGTTTTGCTCACTAATATATATCCTTTATTCACCACTTTTTCAAAACAAATATTGTAAGTCTGAATAGTCCTTGCAAAGATTTATTAGTTTATCTTTCATTGGCTGTTTCTAGTATGATTAGTTTTTGTGTAGATGAGGATTAAATAGCAAACACATTTATCCAAATATCTTTACAGAGCCAATCATCTCTCTCAAAGCATACAGCAGTTTACATTATTTATAAGTTAGTGGTCAGGGTCACACTGCCAACATAGTCTTAAGTTCTTGCTCTCTGAAAGAAAAAAAATTGAAGCATTAAATAATTCAGATATTATTGAAGAGAAATTGGAAGACTTGTTGGGCAAATATCAAAGTAATCTAAGGCTGGTATGTGTAGAAGACATACTGTGCAATGACTGGAGCAGAGTTATTATTTTGGGAACACTTCTGCTTGCACTGCAAAGTTTAATAGACCACTGACTGTGAAATGAGATGTCTTCCACTTACATTTTTCTTCCTTCCACCTCTTTGTAATACTGAACCTTCTTCTTTTGAATAAAATTTCTTAATTATTATTTGGCTTTACTACCCTCCCAAGTGCAATGAAACAAAAGTAATAAAAATTCAAAGATAGATAAATGTTCAAATGATGTGCAAAAACAATGGGAAAATTTGGTGAGAACAAATCACTCAAGAACCCTGTACTTAACAACCAATGCACGTGTACTTGTAAAATAGAATGGTATAGTCCAAAAATCAGTGTTTCAAGTCTGAAAAACAGGCCAAGAAGGGGGACAGCAATACTGTATTATAAAAGCTTTTTTTGTCATAAAAGATTATTTTTGATGTTTTTTAATGATGTTCTTATTAGCTGAAAAATTCAATTTTCTTGGGGGAGGCACAAGGGGAAATAAGAAATGAAAGCAAGTAATTGTTTTATTATTTTACTCTGAGCATAATGCTGAGCCTGGCCTCAAAATTAGACACTCTCCTCTCCTCTTATAAGGCATGTCACTTGGAGTGTCCATGTGTCACTTTGCCTTCACCACAACTTTAATTGCAGTGTCTTTGACTTCACCAAGTGCAAAAAAAAGCAGAGTTCAGGTATACAACATAACAACTTTAATTTCCAGTTCAGTATGACAGAACAGATTGCAATAGAAGCAACCTTAAAGACCTCATAGTTCCAATCCTCCTGCCATGGACAGGGCCATCTTCCAGAAGATCAGGTTGTTAAAAGTCCCATCCAACAAGACCTTGAGCACTCCTAAGGATGCAGCTTCCATATCTGATCATTTCAGTGCCTCACCACCCTCAGAGGAAATAATTTCTTCCTCTTATCCAATCAAAACCAAGCCTCTTTCGGTTTACAACTAATCCTCCTTGTCCTGTCACTGCAAGCCTTTGAAAAAAGTAATCTCTACCTATCTTGCAGGCTCCCTTCAGGTACTGGGAAGGTTGTTTTAAGATCTTCTTGCAGCCTGCTCTTCTCCAGGCTGTACAAGCCTAACTGTCCCAGCCTGACATCGTACAGGAGATGCTCTTTGTGGACATCTCCTAGAGCCAGCCAAGCAGCACCATCTCTTCCATATGCTTTCTTAAACCTCCATGTTCTGCTTCCCTGAATGATCTGATCACCAGTTTCAAGACCAAAGGCACTTGGAGGCAAATTTATCTTTTGGCTCAGGCCAGTACAAGGCCTGATGTTCAGATTCTCCACTATTCAGTGATATTCACAAGCCAAATGAAAGCACATGGTCTTCTCACTGCATAGAAGCATTTAAGTATTGATAATGCAGAATGGTGAACGACCTGCTGCTTAACTGCCCAACAGTGCTGATGAATTTCAGAGCCTTTAAAAAAACCAACCAAACAACCAAAAAACAAACCAACCAACCAACCCCTAAAATCAAAACACATACATTTGCAGGATGACTCTTTCCTCTCCAGAGACACCTCAGGACTGACACCCAGAAACACAGTTTTGAGTCTACATTAAGTAAATACCAGTATTTTTGTTAAAAAAATGGAGGAAATGTGACAAATCCTATCCCTGTCATACTTTTATTCTCCATACATGTGTACAGAATTTTTCTGAAGTAGATGGGATACCAAGATTCTAACTCTTCTTCTGTTTTTCTGGATTTAAACCAAAACTTACTCTAAACCTTGGCTTAAAGGGGAACCTGGACTCAAACACTTCTTGGTTCTTCTGTTGAAGGTTGTCCTGGGTTGGCCATATGACCTGTTTGTATCCCCAATAGTCCTCTTGCTTATGCTGGACATTAAGTTCTGCAGCTTTAAGTTGGTCCCAGAAAGACAAAGAGAGTGAAGGTGGAGGAAAAAAAAACCACTCACCGTTGGTCTGCAGGATACTTTTACTCCTACGAACCAAGGCCGAGAGAGAGCGGAGAGGCTACATTCCAGCGGACAGCGTTATCTCTTTTCTTTTTTCTTTTTTTTACTCTCACTGGTGTGGGTGCTGGAAGAGCTCACAGCGGAGGGTTTCCTCGGATTTTTCCCGGCTTTTTGCAGGGAGAGACTTTGTTTCTTTTGCTGGGTATTTTTTCCTTTTTCCTCTTCCTGGGACTGGCTGGCATCGCGTGGGCCCAGGACACCAGGGAATCTCCGGGGGGCCCCCCCTCGCCAACTCCTACAGCCGGGCCCAGCAATCGGCCCCCCCACTGGAGAACTGAACCGGACTCAGACGGACTCTGAATCTACCATCTCTTCAGAGGAAGGAGAGGTTTCACTGTTTTCATATTATCCAAATTTGTTTTCTATGCTTGTGAATATTCTATTTGTTAAATAAATAGTTTTTTCCATTTTTTTCTAAGGAAATTCTTCCCGGACCTGTAGGAGGAGGAGTGATTTGAATCGGCTCTCCCTAGAGGAGACCCCCCCCCAGAGGTTTCCTCCTAAATATTTGCCCTAAACCAGGACAAAGGTGTTGCCTATGCAAATATTTGACAGGTATTCAACAGCCCTGCACAGCAGGTCAAAGATGCCTTCCCTTTTGAAGCAGTCCAGCTTTTCAGCTTTCCAGGCTGTAACTCCACAGATTAGCACAAGACAACCTTCTATGAGTAAAGCAGAATAGCAAACTCTCATGTCCCCTGAAAGTTTCCTCAAGACACTAACAAAGAGTCCAGCTGGTGATCTTAAATGTTGTGAATTCAATAAACTGTGAACTTCAGGAAATTACTTCTCTAAAATGGATGGTTTTCTGCTCCTGATGCTGACCATATCAGAAAGGAAAATGTTAGTAGTCCTGTCTCACCAGTTTTATAACAAAATTGCTTTCTTTGGTAACCTTTAGCCTTCCAAAGAGCTTCAAAAATATCTCTCCCGTGTTTTCTCTTCAATAATAAATCTGACGATAATAAATGGGCCCTGTTTGTTGTTCAGAGTCTCTTAAATCCCAGTCCTAAATAAAACAAAAGGTTGAGCTAAGGAAATCAGATTCACAGAATGAAGTAAGACTCATTTTAAATTTAAGTAACCATAGTTAGAATTCCTTTTCTTACTGTAGTGGAAGTCTCCAGCCCACTATGGGAGACTAAAATAATCATAAATACTTACACCATTTCTCAGGAAGCCTTAATAACTCCTTTGTTTGCAGCAGCTCTTTGAAAATTATGCAGCACAAAAGAGAATAACAATGAAAATTTTACTCTATATTTATTTCTAAACTTCAGGTACAGGGGCTTTGTGCTGTATTCAGGTGACAGCTAGCTTTATAAAGCTGTGCTAATGCACGGTCTCACAGTTCTAAGAATAAGACCCTGGGCTTTTCCACTACACATTTTTCTGAAGAACTGCATATTTCCCTTTCAGTACCTGGCTCCCAACCTTTACATTGAATTTATTATTTCAGTTTGGGGCCTTTTAGTTCCAGATACTTCGAGTACCAAAACTTTTGGCTACTATGGGGGGAAGACAAACTCATGTTTTACTCTTAGAATTATAACACAATTGCACCTGGCCACCATCTGTCTGCCTCCAGTTAGTCCTTCAAGCCTAATAAATAGCAGCACCTCTTTCCATTAGTCTATTTAAGTCAAGCTGAATATCTGAAAGTGAAGAGTTTTAACCAGTTGTGAAAGTGTAAATTCATGTAAGAACAGGCATCTCACCAGCCTAGGTAGTTTCCAGCCACTCATATCCTGTATTGCATTCCAGTAAGTGGAAAACAAATATAAAAAAAAAACAAAACAAAAAAAAACTTTCTTTCTCCTCCGCTATGTTTTTGTTGTTGTTTTTTCTTCTGTGAAAAAAGGCAAAGGCTTCACATCTTTGAGAATTTCATGTGTGAACACAGACATTTACAAATCAGGTTTCACTTGTACAACCTGTGAATTTCAGCATCCTTACCATCAATTGGTAGTGTCAGCCAGAATAACCCTGAGACCTTCACCCTCTTCTCTTTGTCCTCTCTACTCCCACGTTACCGACTGACTACTGTCCTCTACAAAAGCATTAATGCACACATAACTGGGGAGATTTTTGCCACCTTACATTCTGCCAAGAACTTATTCCCAAATAAATCCTCTGTCAGCTTTAGAACTAGCAGCAATTAGAGTTCTCACTATTCATTCTCCAAAATTTGCAATCTATTTTATCAATATATAACTCTATCACGTTTGCAAAAACAATGAAAATCCGTTTTAAAAGTCCTAAATGGTGCACCACAACATGCAAAGAATATCCACGTGTTCCCTACACATGGAAAAGAGGTTTTGGCATTGCTGTAAGACAAACCAAGTAAAAGCTTTCATAAAATTAATCAGTATTTAACATGCTAGAAAACCATGTTGATAAATCTATACTTTAAAACAGTAGGATCATTTAAGAGCACAATTCATAATTCTAATTTTACACCAAGAAGCAAATCAGCTCAGTTTAGACCTCCAGAAAGGTAGAAGGAATGTTAAGGCTGCATTCTAATTTAGTTCAGTTACCCTTATGCTCTATAGGAATTTCCAATAATATTGCACATCTTGAAGTTGTAACCAGTCATAAATTATGAAGTATTTCAGATCAAAACTATATGCATTAGAAGTCTAATATCCTTTATCTTTCCTGGTCATAATGATGCTTTCATTGCATCACCATTTCCTAGATTTATTTTTCTTTTTAATAAGGAACATATCACTTTCTCTGTAGCAAAAACACCGTAACAAAGAGAAAGAACAATTCTCCTAACCTTTACACAAACGAGATGTATTACACTTAACTGTTCACATAACAACCCCTGTGACTATGAAAAGAGCATTCTGGGAATAGAACAAGGATCATAATTTTGGTAATTTTCTAAAATGAATAAGATCACAGAAGAGCATCCATTTACAATCCTATAAAGTAGTGGGTGAAATGCAGATTGTTTCTGGAATGCTTCTCAATGTATGGCCAAAAAGGAAAGTAATAGCACAGGAGAAAGTAGCCCACATTCCAAATACAGGGTGAACACCACACTATGATTGCTAATGAATCAAACATAAACCTGTGAGAAATTGCTAGAGTTAAAGATTTTGTCTGAGAAGTAACTGGCATTTTTACATGTGCTTTTTGAAAACTGTTTTAAACAGGAAAAAAAAATCCAGCTTGCATATTTTCTAAAAAAAAAAAAAAAAAGGAAAGAAAAGCCTATAAATGCCTTCCTTTGGTAAATGTTCTACTGTTTAAAAAGTGAAATAGAGTATTTTTAATCAAGTTCATATACATCTACAGATGCAAAGGATCATTAGGCACTCCCAAATGATGAGGAAGTCTAGATCATGTTAGAAAGATCATGGATGTGACATATTTGTTATTCCCTTGATGTTATTTGCCACAGAATGACAAATCCAAGAGTTTGCACATCAATGTTTTCATTTTACATCCTTGAATGCAACCATCTTGTATCATCAATTGCACATCAATTGTTCAGGGTACATGCCAAGAAAAGGCCACAAAAAGATATTAATTCCTTTTTGCTCTAATTTGCACTTATGCCATCTAACAGTGACGCCTTGCACTTCATAGATTATAACATCTTTAATTTACTCATACAATTACAGTAACTCATTTAGTAACACTAAGCACTATGCAGGAGAATTAATGAGTTAATATTTCATGAAAACATGTGGTTAATTAGGAATTTATTGCTCTGGGTGGTTTTTTTATTCATCTCTGTGTGCAGGCTGTGAGCAATGGTTCCTGGGAACCACACTCACTGCCATGTAGCATGGGCAGAGCAATACTGGCTACTGTGACTCTTTTGATGCTTATATAGAGCAGCTAGACCAGGTGGTGACTGTCCTTTAGTCATATGTACCAATATACATGTATTACAACATTTAAACATGATAAAGGATATGAGTTAAAAATAAAGCTGCCACTCTTACATACAACTGACTACATTCTCATTCCCTAAACTGCTCCCTGATGCTCATAAGTCATAGGATAAGCCTACAGAGCCCCAAACCATGGCTGCAGAAGTCACCTGCCACACCCAGCCTCGTAGAAATTACTGGCTGTGCATGTCAATGATGCTGGGCAGAAACAAAAACCTTTCCCTCAGCTGTGCAAACACAGCTCAAACACTTTGTAAAATACTGAGCACAGAAGCTTCAGCAAAGAGCAGCTAAGAGCTGCAGCGAGGTTCATAAACCAGGAATGCCCAAGGGTGTTCTAAGACTCTGAGCTACCATGAAGCAGCACAGTACTTTACACAGAGTGATGAAAGCACTTAAGAATATGCTGCCTTTCTAAAACAAATAGTTGACCTAATAGTCCTCCGATTTTTCTTTGCAATTTGTTTTCACTTGCTTATTCAGGCACTGTGAAAATATGAGATCTCTGTTAAAGCCATCATAAACAACATTTTTAGCCTGACCCCATTAATGAGCTCTGCATTCCTGTTAAGGATTGTTAGGTGGCAATGGTTTGTCAGGAAGAATTAAAAGGTGATTGCTTTAATGGTTCTACAATCCAGCACAAAGAAATGCTGGTGAAGTTTTTCTCCAAAGTTAGACTCTTTTAAAACCCAAAACTATAACAAAGGGCACTTCTGTGTTTATGCATGTGTCTGTATTTGTATGCAAGGGTAGTAAATAGGAAATACTCTTAAGCACTAAAATATACATATCTAGCATGCATAAATTAATCTTATAAAGGTTTTGTGTACATGCCAGGAATGGTACAAGCAGGGAAAATGATATTAATATGTTTTATTTGATTAGTATTGGCATAAAACCATCACATTACCATTTGTTTCCTTTATGAAACCCAAGACTTAAATGGAAATCTAACATAATATATTTACACCCAAGGAAAGTAAACGTGCAAGTTAGCACTAAAATAACCATTACAATAAAAATTATAAGAAAATGCCTTTTACTTTGAAATATCATCTGCATAAAAATATTTGTAGGGAAAACATGCAAAAAAAAAAAGGAAAACATGCTTTCTGATGAAAATCATTATTTTAATCTGTTATGCAAGATGTCAAAAAAAACTTATTATACTTGAAAGAGGAATTTAATTATTATATTATACTATAATTATTCCATTACTTTTTTCCTGCTCTGTATACCATTATGACATTTAGATACATATTAGATGGTTTTAAGCACAACTAATATTTCATACACAACTTTTATTTAATGCAATACAGAACACAAAATGCAACATTTCCTCCAAGTATCTTCTGAAAAACGACCGTAATAGCACATTAATATTCACAGCCCTGACATTCAGCATTCAGTGGTTTATATCCCTGCTTCCTTTTCAAAAGCAAGACATGGGCTCTTGCTATCTTGCTGTAACACCTTGGACCCACAGTAACCTCCCTTCCCTCACATGCCAACACTCCTCATGACCACTGCAGTTTGTTTACTGACATACTGGGCATCCTGTTGACCTGGCTACTCACCTTTCCCAAGGCTTCAAAATATCACCCACCAGACTAGGAAAAACCTGCCATATACCACATCCACAGTTCTTCAGATAATTTCAGTTTGTCTTGCTTGTAGTATTTTTTGACTGCAAGTTTAGCCTTATCAAGAGAGTTCAAGAAGTTCAGTGGAAAATTCCTTCTCTTCTTTGACATGTGAAAGAATAAATAAAAATGCTTAATACTTTCTAAAAGTGTCATCTATATACTAAAACCCAGCAGGACTTTAGCCACATATTTTATACCTTTATACTCTTGTTAATGAGAATTAGCATGGAGGAAAAAAGAGAGGCTCATATTTTTAGCCAATTAGCATCTGACAGATAACACAGTAGGAATTCGGTTTGCGGCCCTAAATTGTAGCAAAGAAAGTGCTTTTGACAGC
This sequence comes from Petroica traversi, assembly GCA_025920805.1. Taxonomy (NCBI): domain Eukaryota; kingdom Metazoa; phylum Chordata; class Aves; order Passeriformes; family Petroicidae; genus Petroica; species Petroica traversi. Next base: position 1,233,028 of record JAHLSL010000020.1, read on the forward strand.
AATATCCCTGAAATAAGCCTCAAGGCAAAGTTAATTTTTAAGTATAGTTGAATCAGATGCTAATATATAACACAGTGCATGCCAGACATTATTTCTATTATTTTAATCAAGCTACTGCCCTAACAAAAAGGCCTGATTAGTAAACAAGGTCTGTGGTTTAGAAATTATAATTTTTAAAAGTGTACTTCTTGTTAGACAGTGTATTTTAAATTCCTTTTAGTTCTGCTGGCCCAGTTCTGTTCATTCAGGACCCAATATCAACAAATTCTTTTTACATATTAGAAAATTCATTTTTCAAAAAAAAACCTGAGAAATAACAAGAAACAGAGTGCAGACCTATATTATTCAGCTAAATAAGTCACCCTAAAAGTAATGACATGTCAGAAAGATGCTTTTATACTCAGAATTATTCTAAAATAGTGCCCTCAGATAAGGTGAAGGCAGGGGGGAGGAGGGAAAGAGGAGAATGAGAATCCCAAAACCTGAAGCATTTCCATTTCAAGAGAGTAATCCATTTAGAAGATACTATAAACACTCCAAAATTCATTACACACAGGCTATATACACTAAGAAAAAAACACCATGTAAAACTACCCAAAATACCTGGCTCGGGTACAAACTCTGATTTATGTATTAGATCTCAATGGTAGTGAAATTATTTTCCCTGTGATCAGAGGCAACATTTTCATTAGAAATTCAATACTTTCTGTTTTCTACTTTGAAAATGGTGCAATCAAGTCTGTATTGGGTTTGCATGGCCAAGCTTTGGTAGCAGGGGGGCTACAGGGGTGCCCTCTGTGAGAAGCTGCCAGAAGCTTCTTCCATGTCCAGGAGAGGCAGTCCCTGGCAGCTCCAAAGTCAGATGTGTCGCTGACCAAGGCTGGGCCAATTAGAAATGGTGGTAAAGCCTCTGTGATAACAGAGTGGCCTTCTCGGGGACCGCTGGTGGATTTCTGCCTCCCCATGGTCCTGCGAGGGCTGCAGGGTCACAGCTTCTTGACCGTGATCTGCATCACTGTGGGCTGCAGAGGAATCTCAGCTCTGGTGCCTGAAGCACCTCCTGCCTCTCCTTCTCCATCAACTTTGGTGTCTGCAGAGCTTTTCCTCTCACATATTGTCACCCCACTCTTCTCTGTGCAATAACTTTCTTTTCATTCTTAAATCTGTTATCACGCAGGAGTTACTCTCAATTCCTGGCGAGCTCAGCCTTGGGCAGCAGTGGGTCTGTCCTGGAGCTGGCTGACATTGACTCTGCTGGACACGGAGAAAGTTTCTGGCTGCTTCTCACAGAAGTGGCCCCTGTAGCCTCCTGCTACCAAAACCTGGCCATAAAAACCAATACAACATATAAGAGTAAAACCAAAAGAAGATAAAGGTTTGGATATGCCATTTAAAGGTTTCCAAGAACATCTGCTAGCTCAGCTAACCCATTTTCTCCCATGCGTCCCCTCATTTTAGGGTAAATCAATAAACTGTCTTCAGCTAGAATACTATTCCTGTGAATCAGAAATCTTAAAACTAAAATTCTATGTCTATATGATACCTGAAAATGTGATTTTCAAGAGCTCCCAGCTTGTTTTCTCAATATGCAGAAACAATTTTCATCCATTCTTATTCCTAACCACATTTTCAAGAGATACACAACCAGTCCAGAGCCCAGTTCTAGTATTGTGATAGAGCATCACACAGTGTCATTTTATAGCAGGAGTTGAGACCATGTGTTTTTGCTTAAATACTTAATTAGAAGTCCCATCACTGTCAGGGAAGGATGGTGGCTTAAGAGAGTTATACAGTGAGTAAGTGAAGTCTAGAAACAAACACTTTGTTCATTTGACTAGAACTCTTTAGAGTAGTTTTTTCTATTTTTAATTACATAAAGGAGTGTACTCGATAGGCAATTCATTCTCACAGCTCTAGATTTATAGCTGTCTCAGTTTATTATCCTGTTAATAAGACCACTGCAGAAATGGTCAATGTTTTATTTGAATTGGGAAGCCCTACTCAGTGAGATTTACATCCCATATTATATATACATATATATGTTATTTTTATATATATGTGTGTATATATATATATATATATATACCAAAAAATCTGTTCTTCATTCAGCTGATCTCTCAAGGGGGAAGTCATTCTCAGAAAAAGTTCAGGAATATTTCCTTAGCCTAAGGTCAAGGTGTAGTCATAAGACTTGAGTGAATTTCAAACAAAACTATGGATATTGTGGTCACAGATATCACAGAAGTGCCCAGTTGGAAGAGACCTTCAAGAAGATCAGATCCAACCCATGCTCCAACACCTCCACTAAACCATGGCACCGAGTGCCACTTCCAATCTTTTTTAAAACACATCCAGGGAGGGTCACTCCACCACCTCCCTAGGCATAAAATTCCAGTATTTAACCTCTCTTTCCATAAAAAACTTTTTCCTAATATCCAACCTATATTTCCCCTGCAGTTTAAGACTGTGTCCTTTTGTTCTGTCAGTTGCTGCCTGGAAAAAGAGACCAACCCCCACCTGACTACAACCACTCTCCAAGAAACTGAAGAGATGATAAGGTAACCTTATCACAAAAGAAAGATTTGTACTCGCCTTCCTCAACATTGGAGTGTGTTTTCTTAAAGACATCTTTTCATTTTACAGACCATATTGGATATAGAAGTAAACATCTATCTATATACTGCCCTTAAGTCCATTTCTTCCTTGCCAATTCCATCAAACTGTTCAAGGAAATATACAATATAAGCAAGATATATAAAGTTTCATCTTGCCAGGCAAAGCCCTTGCTCACAGGTATAGACGTGTATGTTGAAAGGAAGAAACAGGATTGTCTTGGAACTATTTCTTATCTCATGCAGCCAGAGCTACAGTTAAGATGATTTTGGAAGTACGTTTTCTAAAAAAAAATATAAAAAAAAGTAAGGAAGATGAGAGTCCGAAATTAACTTTGTGGATTACTGCAGGTTTGATTTTTTTTTCTCTTTACTGAGCTGTTCTGTAAAATGCAACAGCACAACATTCCTCAGGTTTGCACATCATGATAAACCACAGAAGAGATTTTCTTGAAATAATTCTTAGTTTGAGGGGACAAAACTGAGGTTGTCTAATGCTTGAGCACCTGCTTCTTCTGTTGCATTCAACAGATGGAGACAGATCCTTCTTAATAGGAATGGTGGTGGGACAAGGGGCAATGGTCACAGGCTGAAGCACATATTAGGTTTCCCAGACAGGTTATGTAATCTCCACCTTTGGAGATACCCAAAACTAGAAAACAGGGCCTGAGAAGCACAATCTGATGAGACCCAGGTTGGACTAGATGTGCAGAAGAGGCTCCTCCGGCCTGAACTTTGATTCTGTGCAGTTTGCCGACAAAACGCTTGAATATTCATCAGTGGTGAAGCAAATCATTGCCTAGTAAAGGGAAACCCAAGACAGAGCAAAGATGCTTGATTGGGAACACACAGACATGTTATCAAAGCTTATGTTGGCCAAGTCAACATACTGTGAAAGTAAGAGAGAGAATGGCAGCTACCACCAAAACAAGAATGGTGTTAACACACTGTTAAAAGAGAGTATTTATTGAATAGAAGTACAGATAAGCTCCTACAGAGGCCAATATGGAGAAAATAAAGTAGCAAACAGTGGAAACTCATGGTTCAAAACTACATCAGGTTTTACACTTCTGCAGTGCTGCTGAAATAAGAATGCTTGTTGTTTATAACCATGCTGTGACCAAGTGTGATTTGACATTTTACTGCTAAGAAATTAATTTTATATTTGCTAGCATCTTTCCTTTAAACTTCTTATTTCCATACAATGATTCATATTTTTCAATTTGGGGCCAAAACGAGACATTTTAAAATTCAGATGTAGGGTTACACATTTCACTCTTTTCCCCCCCACTTTTGTCCATCTGTACATCTTCATCACTTATTCAGCATCTTAAAATAAAAGCAGGAACTTCAGTCAAGCAAAAATTTTTAAAGGGTAAAGAAAATCAAGAATGAAGAAATAATTGACATTAAAAAACAGAGGTTTCTAAATAATTTTTTATCTTCATATAATTGGTTTCTGAAAAGTTCTAATTCATAACATTTTCATAAAGCATTTCTAACTCAGCTTCCTAAGAGAGCAGCTTTTAGCATGGTGCTGTGAGTTTGTCTGTTTATCCCTCTTGCACAATGCTTTGAAATATGGCAAATTTCATCCATATTTGAAGGAATTATGGCAGCTAGGGTTAGATCACTATGACAGTTCTCCATAGCACAGAGCTCCATGGCCTCATGAAGCCTGAGAGCCTTGGCTTCTGAGAAGCTAAGATGCAGTGTGTTCTGCTGAGGGGCAGCCATAAAGTGGGAGCCAGTTTGCCTGTCAGCACACTCACAGCACACAAAGTAATCAAGACCCAGGGCCATTATTTATGGCCTGCCAGTGACTGAAGAAGGTCCTAGCCCCTAGTTCAGGAGTGAAATTTTCCTTCTTGAACAGCCATTTATGAGCCTAAGTACTCAAAACGTCTGCAATTTGAGCAGCAGCCCCTTAGCTCTTTTTTATGAAGAGAAATCATTATTAAGAATCTCTCTCCAAAACCTTGGAAAGAAAAATTACCAAAAATAGTCCATTCATAACTGGAATGTCTGCTGTCTGTACATAACACATAATATTCAATCTTATAATTCATTAAATTATATACCTTGAATCTTCTCTTTCCATGGACATATCAGACTGTGATTAAACTATGCAGCAGAATTGAAAATGTACCTCCTTTACAATTTCCTGTAGATTTTTAACAGTATTATCAGAAAATTTAAGTCTGGCTGGACTTCAGTTAGACCGTATTACCTCTGCAAATGTTATTATTAGGATGTGTAAGATAAAGCCATCAAGTCAATTATAATTACATTGGAGAATAAGAGCACATAGCAATTTTAATACAAACAGTATTTCAAAAGCATACATAATAAATTTCTAGACATAATCCAACTGATTTCCACTCTTTGAAATAGGATTTTCTTCTTTTCTGAAGGTGAAAAACCTATTTCCATTGTTTAGGTTCAAAACAGAGTTAGACTGCATTTTTAATGGATTTTTTTTTCTTAGTATAATTAAAACTGTAACTATCTTTCAATAAATACATTAACAATGCAAAATGAGAGATTTATTAATATCTTAATCTCCAGTTATGTATTTCCAGCTACAGTTTTTCTCTGTCTAGGTCGTCTGTGAGGAAAACATATTCAATTGCATTTTAAAATGCCCCTAGGGCTGGTATAAGTACTGGGGATCCTATTGACAAAAGCAGAACTTTTCTGTACAACTGCTTATTTTAAGATCCTGTTTATTGAATTACTTGAGTCCTGCCACATTAATGACTTGTTAATTATAGTCTTATTTTGGCTCCCACTCCACTCCCTTCTTTCTGAATTCAGGTCATCAACAGCCAAACCTTTACCAGCATGAAGAAGTTTCCATACAGAGAACCAGGAAAAAAAATCAGTGACTTTGTGCTGGTTTGGGCTGGGGCATAATTAATTTTCCTAATAGTAGCTGGTATGGGACTGTGTTTTGGATTTGTGCTGGAAACAATGTGGACAGCAAAGGGATGTTTTCATTATTACTTTCTGCTCCTCACCCGACCCAGGCAGCAAGAAGGCTGGAGGTGCACAGGGAGTCTGGAGAGGACACTGCTGGGACAGCTGACCTGCACTGGCCAAAGGGATGCTCAGTACCATATGGTGTAAGATTCAGCATATAAAGCTGGGGGAAGAGAGCAGGGAAATGTTTGGAGTGAAGGCATTTGTCCTCACAAGCCACCACTACACATGATGGAGGCCGGCTCTCCTGGAAAACCTGCCTGTCCATGGGAAGTGGTGAATGAATCCCTTGTTTAGCTTTGTTTGAATGCCCAGCTTTTGCTTTCCCTATTAAACTGTCTTTAAGTCAACCCATGAGTTTTCTCGCTTTTACTCGTCAATTCTCTTGTTCATCCCACCAGCTTGTGAGCAGATGGCACTATGGGACTTGGTTTCTGTCTGAGGTTAAATCACATCCGACTTCCAGAGAGTTTCAGAGGTATAAGGCCATTCATCTTGGTGATTTTTGCATTCAGCGTTACTGAGACAAGCATTTTAACATTGTTTTATGTTTTGTGATTTGCAACAAGCATTCTGGTTTTTGCAGCACTAGGCTTGGCGTGACCTACTAAAATCCTTGAAGTAAAAATACAAGTAACTTTTCCACAGAAAAAAAGTCTGAAAGAATCTATCAAACTCAAGCAAGAATGTAAAAAAAAAGGAGAAGTAGGAATAACTCTGATTTTCTGAAGTCTCATGTTGCCCAGTCATGATTTATACACTGGAAATGGACAGCATAAGCAATATTGTCTACATGGAGATGTAATTCTTTTACAGAGAACAAGCTGGTATTTTTGCCACCTATCCCATATAACTTCATCCTCATAATTGTTCTAGGAAAACATATCAGGTCTTTTTGAATTCACTAGTTCTGCTAATATTGACTTTCTAATAATTTGTCTTGTTAATAACTTAAAGAAAGGCTTTACTATTTGTGAATCCTCTTTAAAGCTATCAACCACTATACAGAGCCATTTCTACTGGCAAATTACTCTGATTCTCAAAGAAACTTTCACAAAATTTTACATGAATTTTTATCTACTTACATTGGAATGCTTTATGATTTGTTTTGCAATATGCTGTAATAAATATTAACAAGACCATTAGACACCACAACAGAGCAGTACCATGATGCATCAGCGTGCTGATCTCAAAAAGGTGGTAAAATGAAAACAAAGAAAAATATCTCTGTTCCCTTTTATGAAATGTAAGTGAAATTATAAAATATTTCTCCAGCAATTTCTAAAAATCTGTGCTGACTTTACAATGATCAAAGAATTTTTAGAATAAAAGTGCCACAAGAGAAACTCCAAAGTGCCTTTGGATATCTACCCAGCTTCCCAGTTTGGTGTTTCTGTGATGCACTGATGAATGATCCAAAATACTACAAGGAGCTGAGAATGCTAAGGAAATCCTTTCCTATTCTAAATATTTCTGATTCTTTTTAAAAGTATGACATGGAAACCTTTCAATCTTTTTAAGAAAACTGGCAGAATTTTGAAAGTTTTCTTTTAGTTAATATATAAATCCAATTTTCTTGATGGGGAATTTTAGTCTGAGCCCTTGACTCTGTTTTCCTAGTCTGTACACTTTCACATTTACTTTGTTAAATGCAGATCAAGCATCCCCGCTCCTTTTTCTCTCTCACGCAGATTCATGCCATAAAACTCTAATTTATCACCAATATCATCTCTGTTTTGGTGAGATGCAGAGTCTGAAATCACCAACGAGGTGTTGGTCATTCACAACCAGGAAAAACACCTTATAAGCAATAGAATCGGTCAAACTCAGAATAACTGTTAGGCAGTAATCTATTACTGAATTTTTACAGCTCTTCTGAAAGTCAGGAGAGGTACTGAAACACCAGAGTAATAGAAAGTGTTCACTTATGCCTTGCCTCAACATTTATATGACGGGCTCCTACCTTTCCACAAAATTGCATAGGAGCTGTCAGTTGCTGTTGATCACAGGAGCTCTTCCACAGGACAAACTCACAATGTGCTGCTCTCCTGATGTATCCCACAGGCACCCAAGAGCAGACCACAGTCAAATGTGGAAGCAATTCTGCAAGAAATATTACCATTAGGAAATAACGGGGCATTTCTCTGTAATACCATGAGGTATCATGGGAGGTCTCTAAGCAAAAGACAATCTCAGAATAACAAAAAAACTCCCAATTTCTCAGAAAAGTCTTGGAGCTATTTTGTTTTTTACCTAGTTCCACAAAAAATCTTATTGCTTCCATTTCTAACAGCATAATATTTACTATTTTTCCTCCATTTGTAAGAGCATAACATTTATTATTTTTCTTTCAGAAAAGGATATCTGCAAGCTCTTCATCATTTGTTTAAAAATATTTTGAAAGCAGTAAGGCTTATGAGTAAATGTGTGCCCTGGGACAGGGCTTCATTTTAACTAATGAAAGGGGGAGACTGCCTTTGTACGAATTTCAGTGATACTGAATGCAGGGAGCAACATATTGTCACTTCAAATTACTGTAATCCAAAGGTATTTATAGACTTCAATCTGAGTGCCTTCACACCCTAAGCACATCACAACTGCAAGATTTTCTGCAACATTAATAGTATTCCCCTTAGGGCCTTCCTAATCATGTACATCAAAGATAAAAGTTTCACTTAATTTGCAACACACTTTAGAGTACTGGGTAAAAACCAGGTCCAGCTCATGTCTATTTACAGACTACTCCAATTCACCTTTCTAAACTCTAAAAGATAATATAAAAATGTGTTCTATCATGCCCCTAACTTGTATTCTTTTCAGCTGTAGAGGTAGGCACTGTCACCAATATTTTACTTTCTATTTCAACTGCATAATTTGACTGAGTTTCTAAGTCTGTACCCTTCATTTTACCTCTGAAAACTAAAGGTATAAAAGGGATTTTAGGAAAGGATTAAAGTATTTAGTCTTCCAGAGAGCATTAAAGGTAATTTATCACCTTAACTCATGTGAAACTCAAACATCTATAAATCTATTACCATGTCCCAAAGCAAAAATAGTGACAGGAGGCAAAATTAAAAATCACTCAAACTACCACAAAACATTTTATCTCAAACTATATGTGATGTAATGTCAAGTACCTCATCTACTATGTTATCCACATCAGCAACTAAATTAACCTAAGTGGCACTAAAATCCAAAGTCTTTTGGTCTTTTGTACACAGAACCTGACACTAGCCAGTGCCAGGACTACAAATATAATTTTCTTCAATACTATTGAGATGTACTTTTGTGGGTTTTGTTTTTTGTTTTTTGTTTTTTGTTTTTTTACAAACAATGAAATTTTTACTATCTAGATAGCAGGATTGATAAGAAAAACTCAGGTTCTAGTTTAGTGGTTTGGAAGTTCTTATCTTCCATGCCTATTATCTTTTCTAAGTTTTCTATTTTATTTGAAATTTCTTTTAGGAGCTTTTGTGCAATTATTCTTGTAGGAGCTATACTGCATCCCAGGGTTTTTTTATATAAAAGACTACACTGAGATTAATTTTGTACATTGAGTGGTGAGTTCAATGTCTTTGCTTATCAATAATTTCCCCTCCTGAGAAGGAATTTGTTCTCTTCATGCCTATTCCACAATAGCTCATGGAGGAAAAACTGATTGAGAAATTCTGAAATATAGGTTCCTCAGCTGAAATCAGAGAGTTTACAAAAACTGGATTATGTTGCAATTTAAAGTAGAAAATAGAGTTCTCATGAGATGCAAGTAGGAAAAAAAGTTCTGGCCTTTTACTGTAAAATCCGTGTTCAATGTCACCAGTTCGTATAATAGCATAATAGAAAGTCTAAATTTTAACATATAACACCTTTTTTTTGTTTTTTTTGAAGAAAAATGCATTTTGTTTATTCTAACTTTAAAAAATCAAGATTTTCCTAGCAAAAAAACATTTTAGAATGTTAGGACTTGTTCATTGGGGAGGCAGTAGGGGGTGGAGAGGTACAAACCAAAACACATTTCACTGTCTTCAAGTATTTTCAAAATTTCTCCTTTTTCCATGTGTTTAGCCTTTTCTGCAGACACTGTGATAAAAAAATTATTCTACAACACAATTTAAACAGTGTCTGAAGGAATGAAAGGAAAAGAAATGCAGTGGACCTGTCAGGCAATCTCAGGAAATCAAGTAACACAAGAAAGTATTTTTGAAAGCAAGAGCTACAGCGAGGTTAATTGTGCAAAACTGAAGCGTCACACATCGCTGTAGCTCAGTTTTTGTTGTTTCTGGGCAGAACCACCTTAGTTTCTGGGAGGTATCTCTGCACTAGTCACTCTCTAAATGCTCTCTCTCTTTCCCAAAGAAACAGAATTTTCAGTTCAGACACCAGCAGCTTCTACCTCAATTTGATTCATAAATGCCTCAGGACAAACTTAATGAAATAGACCGAACTTTCTGAATCATCCTCATCATGTTTAGAAGTCCACGAGGGAAATGAGAGTGCAGAATCTTGAATCAAACATGGCTGCTGGATTTACATAATGGTACAAATGGCTTGTGAAAATATTTTCTTTTAAAGTTGTTAAAAGATTAAAAAAACCAAAGAATTGTAACATGGACATAACATCTGCTTTGAGCATATGTGGGAAATTGTATTTCCAACTTATTCATTAATCAGATCCTTCTAAAAACACAAGGAATTTCTTCTGTCCAGGTTATCTCTACTCCTTTATTCCTCACCATTCTTAAGGCACTGGATGAAACTCAGCCACACTCTTCAAACCTCCATACTGAGGAGCTGGGATATGCACTGACAAGTAACACACACACAGAGCTCTAGAATTTACAGGCTGGAAAACATGCTGGACACTGGACTTGTACTGGAACAACATTGACTCCACAGCTTCTTGAGGCCTTTTCCAACCCTTTTTTTCTGTTATTAAATATGGTCAGGCAGAACACACATAATTTTCTCAATGCTTTCTTATTAAACCCTTTGGTTTAATAAGAAAGCATTGAGAAAATTGTGGCTTTTGTTTGAGGCTGAAGCTGCTGAAATTGTTTAGGGAACAGATGTGCAAATTCTTAGTTGTGTGCAGAATAGGTTTACTCCATATATCAACTTCAGGAATGAGCTCCAGACTTGGATCTATACCCCTGCCAAAGGGCTGGAAGGGTTCCCTGGGAATCTCAAGGCAGGACAACAATGCATGCAGACAGGTACTAATCCTGGCATCTTACATTTCTTCCTCTAGAAAAACAAAATAATAAAAAGTAGAGATGAAAGAAATCCTGAGAGATTAAAGAAATCCTGAGAGATTACACAGACCATTTCTGCATCCCAAGATGGAATAAGAGACACTCAAACCATTTTTTTTCCCTCATGTTTTTTACGGAGGGAGGGACATGGGCACTCCTCTTTGTCTACAATTATCCACTCACCTCAACAATTAAAGCTTCTTGGTGGAAAACCTCCTACATCCTGGCACAGGTCATAGCTCTGCAGGCTAGAGATCATTAAGCTCATAGCTGTCAAGGAGAGAAGACAGGGATATTATCTGTGCATGTGATTCCACTCTACTCTTGAGTGAAGTACTCAGATTGCAGCCTGTGCACAGGAGTATAAAGAAAGCTGAAAGATCAAAGACAGCTGTAAGGCCCTAAATGACAAGATGATTTTGGTTTTGTGGTTTGGGGGTTTTTTTGGTTGGTCTTTTTTTTTTTGTTTTGGTTTTTGGGGGGTTTTTTGAGAGTTTCTGGATCCACCAAAAGCAAATAAAATCCAAACCTTAATCTCATAGTTTATATTGTAATTGTAAATCTTAGATGATTAGGCTTAATACACCTCTGTGTGTTTACTGTAATAAGTGAGGTGCTCAAGAGTAGAGTTGACACCCCACCAGCTTTCTCTGGTACTTTAATATGTGAAGCACAAAAAGGCTGTCAGAAAATAACCAAGGAGCCTTCCAGAGGAATTTTGAGACTTCTGAATAGCAAACATCTAAGGAGGATTATAATGTCTTCTAAAGATTCAGTCTTAAAGAGAAAGAGCACAGTGGAAACCAGAAAAGACGCCTTTGAAGGCTATGTCAAAATGCTCCTGAAGACCTAATAAGAGATTCACAGCATAATAAAAAGTCAAAATTTTAACTACAGACTGTGTATTTTCAGAGTGGAGAGCTGTATTTGTGACTCACTTCATCATGTCAGATGATAACAGCTCACATGAGCCAAGGTAAACACCTGTTTAAATGTTGGCAGAATCACAGCTTTAAATTCTAAAAATGCAACTAAATATCAGGAAAATTTAATTTATTTTGATTATAATTAACTTGACATTTCTTCCAACATGGAAAGAAGAATGCCAGTCTTGCAGTAAAGGCAGCAGTCTCAGCCACTGAGGAACAATCTTCCTATGAGATTTCTGATTGAGATTCAAAAATATTGTAAAAAAGCTGCAACACTCACTCCTTAAATTCATATATAATCCTTTATAACCTCTTTTGTTTAATATCTAAGAAAAGTCAGGTTGAAGCAGGTCATATAGCAGGACACTACTGATGTTACAGCCTAATGCATCTCACCAAAGCCTCAAGTTTTGTTGCCTATCATTCCTCATTTTATGCTTAGATTCTAAATTGTTTGACAGGAGATCATTATTTTATATTTCTTGTATAGTGTGCAGAAGGGTGAAATTCTAGCTGATCACAGGATGTTCTGTATTCCAGGAAATGGCAAAAAATTAAAGTAATCATATGTGATTTACTGTGAAAATCTCCATCAAGTAATTTTCACCATATAATTTGTACTCAGTAGCACAATACTCTTTGGCGTCTGAACAGTAGGATGTGTTTTATATTTTATTTAAAATATACCTTATTTCGTGATTTGTTATTTAATGTTTGTGGACATCCTTGAACAGTAACACACAATAAAAAAATCTAAGTATTATTCTCAGTCTTTTATCATGATATTTTGTTTTATCATTCTATATTATGTAAAGATTTGCATATTGAAAAGGCACTAAATTTATTCTTGGCTTTTTCTATATTCTATTTGTGCTTAGCGGGATGTAGCTAAACCCAAGAGTGTAAACATTATTATTTTCTAAAAAACTTCAGATAAGAAACAAGTCAGAAAAGGAAAGTATCTGGGGACACCATTCATATGCAACCCTCAGACAAAGTCTATGAACCACAGAGCAGTTTGGGACAGTAAAGTTGTGTGACCTTTGGTCAGCCTGCTGAGAAAACTGCTGAGATGACCACAAGGAAGTGAAGAAAGAAAAGGTACACGTGTGAGGAAACCTAAAAACACAGGACCTCAAGAGGAAAAATACTGACATTGAAAGATTTAAAATGCTAAAAAATAATGGAGGAGAAGAAGATGGCAACTCAGGATCAAGGATCAAGCTGAATCTAAGAAGCAAAGATTATTGACCTCTCCTCACCTGAGCAGCAAGTGCTTGTCAGATATCTCATCAGATTGGTGAGCATATAATGCTCAGTCTGGTAATATTAATCCTTACCTACAAGCTCACTAGTCCTTCCTATCCACAGTGTGCTTATCAATAAATAATTGCTCTGCACTCTTCAGTTGTTTAAATCCTGTGCTTCATGTTCACAGTAAAAAGAACAAAAGGAATAAAAGTTGTCAGAGTGAATCAGATAAAAAGGGTTACAAATTTAGTTATCTTAAAAAAAAGACAAAAAAAAGGAAAGACCTCCTTAGAAAGAGGGGGAGGGCAGGAAAGTGAGATATGGTTGCAGTACCACAAGCCTGGTAAGTCCTGAAGGCATTTTCACATACAACATGCTGCCAGGAGCCTTTATACCCACAATGAATGGATTATTATTAAATATGCCATCTTCTGGAGCTATTGTGTTCATTCTATATAGAATCCGAGCACAGAAACTTCCACCTGCAAAAATTGTGTGAACGTAAGACTGACATATAAAAAGGCAAGAAGAAATTGTGTTTTCATATTAGAAAATAATAACACCATTGCAACCAAACTTAAAGGGTGGCCTGCATGGAATTGAGTGGAAGCTTTCTAACCAGCTTCAGCAGTAATGTCTATATTGCCTTTGACTTGCTAGATTCAGGTTTCCATTTATCAAGATGAGTGCTGTGCATCAACAATCTGGATTCTGTGAGCTGCCTCTGCCCCCAGGCTCAAGAAAGCAGAACACACTGCAGAGGACAGTCCCTTTATTGTGCTGCCCCCACCAGCACTGCCTAAATTGCCCTCCTTGTCTGACACCTCTTGTGCTAAATTTGTTTGCTCGAGCTTTGTACCAGCTGCTGGTGAGTGATCAGAAGCCCTTCATTAGGGCTCTCACACATTTTGATATTTAATATATCAAAATATATAGGTCATAGTTTGCAAAGATGTGAAGTACATTCTGCATCCACCATGTATGTCTGATCTATGTTAATCAGTGAAATACAATCAGAAATAAGGCCAAACAGGGAATACTATATGACAAAGAGCAATTACTTTTGTATATTTCCCACACTTAGAAATTAAAAAAAGAATTTGTAACCACCTTACCTCTAAATATGAAGGAATCAATAGCATCATTTTCTCCTACTTGCAATAAACTATCAGGCTGTTACAAAACAATCAAAATAATGCTGATAGTCAAGGAAAGAATGTTTTCCAAAGCTACCCTAGTAATCCAAGTACTCTCTGTCATTAGATATGGTAAAAAGATTAAATTGTAGGTTTGAATTATGTGACTTTAAGATTCTAACTTTTAAAAAAAGTATCTCCCCCAGTTATGTCCACATGAATTATTAGTTCTGTACTACCACAAAGGTGTTTTCAAACCCTCTGCATTATTAATTTTTTTTCTGTGGATGAAAATGCTGTCCCAGGGACCAATCTCTAGCAGGTACCTAAGTGTTTTCCTGAGTAAAAAGGAACTGTTATAGATGTTCAGGTTTTATAAGTAAAAGAAAGGAAGACAGGCAACCTTTAAGTCCACTTGTGGGGATGGGATCATAACTGTCACTACCTGAATGCTCAAACCAGGAGGAAAATCTCACAGCATGTCCCTGAATTTTCAAACTGGTAAAACAGAAGTTGCTGTTTCATATAGATAGAATTAGAAAATATTTTTTTCCTGAAATATATTAATATTCTAGATATTCTGAACAACTGTGATTTACTCTTTAGATATAAAGTACTACAACCTAGTAACTGATGGAGGAAGCAGATGAATATTGTACATCATGTGCCTTCTGAAAACTGGGATCTGTTACCATTCATTACCAACCTATGTAACAGCTGACCTGTTTCCAGTTTAGGCAGAGAAAAACAGATGCCTCATATGACCAAAATGTCTGGATATATGGATGGCTGTCTTTTGCTGCCACTGCTCCATGGTCCAGCATGGGGAAGCTGGGCAACACTTGTTATTTAGAGAAGCAGAAATTTTACCTTCTATATCCTTTCCCTGGGAAAGAAATAGCAACAGGGAAGTCTTGTCCCAGCCCTTCCATGGAAGAAACATCCCAAAACCTGGCCAGTACTTCACCCCAGGCAGAGACATTCAGAGTTTCCTCTTTGGCAGCCTTGTCTAGATCCACCTCCAAGAAGGCAAATCTCTTCCATGGGCTCATTTCTGACCTCTCAAGTTAGGCACAGATAATGGGACTGTTGAAGGTGAGGGTTAGGAAGGGGAATAGGATGGCTAAACTATATGAAAGATAACTTCAAGTCAAACTTGTAGCTAATACAAGAGAGACATTATGTTTAGTGAGGCTCTATCAATTTACATCACCTTAGTTTAAGGTTCTTTGTGTATTGGATAAAAATGAACCGAGTAATTTCCAAAGTTTTCCATTTTTGTTCAGATGCTGTCAGGTCTCCAGGGTTATTTTCAAACTGATGCAATGCTTACCTCTTAATTAGCAGTAAAAGTTATTTTAATAGTTTCCCTCAAGTCAGGTTTTTAAATGAGTAAAACAAAAGTCAGGATCCTTTTAAGCAAAAGGTTAAGAAGATTTAATGCACGTTTTTTATCAGTCCCTACTTTTCAGTCCACAGGATAATCCTGAATCTTCTGATAAAGCCAAACTTTTCACATTGGAAATGATGGAGCTTCAAAGACCCTCAGATGGTCTCTCCCATCTGCCATCAACCTGCCTTCCAATTGGATGTGCAGCCTGTCTTCATTTGCAAGCCTGAAGGCATTTTGACTGTTTTACCAAGGACTTGGTAAATCTTTAAAAAAACAGCTGGGACTCCAGAAATGGAACATATTAATTCCTGACACATTTACACATGCAAAAGCTTTAAGTGTAAAAGAGTCAAATACTTCTGACAGTCCATCTCCCCTGACTCAAAGCCTTAGCCAGATCATGTTTTATTGTGATATAAAAGAGCATATTACTGGAGAAGAAGAGATGAAACATGAAGCAAACTTGTTGCTTGAAAACTATGCTGTGACATTTATATTTCATGTAAGAAAAGTGAGAGGAATTATGACAGAAAAAAGCCCTTCCAGCAAGAAGGAAGAGTTCCATCTTGACATGGATGGGAAATAAAAGCAACTCTGTCCAAGATTTCTGTTTCGCTTGGCTCTGAGGATAGTGATATGGGGGAGTCCAGAGAGAAAAATAACAACTGACACACTCTCTGGCTAGCCTGTCTGTATTTTGTAAGATTTCAGACACTGAACCGTCTGTCCCTCCAACTCACAGTATTAGATGGAGGAAAACACAAAGACAACATTTACTGTACTGGAACCAGAAGCAGTTTTCAAGGCATTGCAGCAGTAACAAGAAGGCTGCAAGCAGGCAAAGTTTGTGGGAGGCACAGCCAGGCTGGCTGACCCAAAGTGGTGAAAGGGATGTCCCACACAATGTGAGGTCATGCTCAGCAGCAGAACTGGGGTAGTGGGAGAAGAAAGGGAAAGGCAAGTTGGCTTTCAAAAGCAGCCATCTCTCAGGGACTGGCTGGGTATCACTCTGCCTATGGAAGGTGGTAAATAACTGCTTTTGCATCACTTGTTGGGGTTTTTTCTCCCTTTTTCCTTCACTTAAACTGTCCTTCTCTCAGCTCCCCAGTTTTATGAGTTTTGCTCTTCCTAACCTTTCCCCTGTCCTGCTGGGGTAGGTGTGGATGGGATAGATGAGCAGGGAGCTGCCTGGCCGCTGGCTGGGGTCAACCTACCACACATTGCCTTCTAAAAAACATTGCCCTCACTTCAAGAATGAGATCCCGCCTCAGAAAATACATTCAAGCTCCTACAAAGACCTCACTGAAGTAGTTATTCCAATATTTTCACTTCTATCTCTCATTGCACAGAAGAGAAAATATATTAACACTAATAAAGGGACACAATTTTTAACTTGTAATTTGGTTGCACTTCCTTTTTAAAATAATTTCAGACCTATACCAATTATTATAAGATCAATTTCTTCCTATAAACAGGGTTAAATAGCTGACTCCCATTTAAACCTTGGGAAAAAATTTTTGGAGTCTCAAAAACAGTACCTCAAGGAGAATATGTTACCACACTGGCAATAGCAGAAAACAGCTCTAGCTACTGCCTAGTACTCCACAGACCCCAGCTGCATTAAATAATGTAGCTAAGAATAATCTCCTTTTTTACAGGAAATTACTTGTCCTCTTATAAGATTATTTTCATTATTAGAAGTGAACATAAAATAGGCAATTCACATGTATTCATATGGTTATGCAGATCATTTCCTATTGACAAAATAAAGCTATTTAAGAAAATTATTTACTCTATGTGGGGTTTCACAGTCATCACTCTTAGCATAAGTGTCTATCACGATCTAGAATCTCACTGGTATTTGTTAAATTTAATGTTTGCATAAGAATAAATGTAAAATTTTGTTTCAATTTCCTGCAAAGTAAAGTGGAGGATTTGTAATAATTTAGTATTTTTGCTTTGCCCCTGGCTTTTCCTTCTTCTCTTTCCAAATTAGCAAAATTTCTCCCCAAAAGCTACCTGCTCTTACAAGTTCCCTGACTTTGATCCGCAAGAATTTTCCAGACTATGGACTGTAAAATGAGATAAAGATTACACTGCAAAAATAATCTAGCAGAAAAAGCCCAACTATCCCAGACTAAACTGTTTTCCTGTGCTTCAGCCGGTTATTCTCATGCAGAAGATTGAATGCATTGGATTTTCCACCATCTAATTTACTTAACAAAAGCTTCTCCAAGCCAGTTCTCACTTATGATCCAGTTTCATAGATTCACCCCTGTTTTTTTCCTGATTTTCACAAGGAAGTCAATGGCTTTTTTGCAACACCTCTCACTTTTCACTCACCAAGATAAATACAAAAAACACCTTGCTTATGGCCTGTAAAATCTATATTATCTCCCTTTTTCTTTCTGTATCCCTTTTCACTGCTACCTGATGCTGTTATTCATAGGCGAGAGCTCTGATAAAATCCCTGACATCACACAAGCTTCTTCATGCAAGAAAACATCCAGCAAGTCAAGATTACTGTGAATATGTAGATAATCATATAAGTTAAGTTGATTTTCAAAACTAAGTTGCCATCAAGCCAGTACTTAAACTGGACATCCATTTTTGAAGTAGATGCAAAAAATCACTTCCCTGATTTAAAAAAACCAGTCTGAATGTATGAGAGAATGATTCATAATTAGGAAAAATCAGCATTAGGAGAAAGGGTCACACGTTTTTGCTTTCTTCCCCAAAAAATTGGGTAATTTTAGAGGGTTTACTAATTTTTTTCCTTTGACCTGAGAAGTAGTGAGCACAATTTAAGCCTCTTCCTGCAGAACATGTTTATGTAAAGGAATAAATTGGCGTCTCTTTCTCTGAGCATTTAATGGGATTTATATCATATCGAGAGGTTTTTGCTGATTGTCATTTTTAATGCAAAATGAACAGTGGGTTGCTAAAAATATAATTAAGATTGTTTTTATTTGTGCAATTTACAACAGGAAAAACCCATGACAAAGCTTTCAATAAGCTTTGTCTGTACTAGAAAGGCAGCATAGGAAATAAGCCAAATGTAAATAAACCCTTCATGGTAATTTGACAAGGCTCTACAATCAATTGCAGTACATAAAGTAATACCATCTACTCCTCTAAAGATTCTTCATACAAAAGCATCTTATTATGACAATCATAATGTTTACTTACTCCATTTTTCTAATGCTTACTCTTTATGTGACTCAAGGATAAGTACTGGAAAGGTCTAGGTAAAAATGAGCCCCACTTTTAAGAGAATATTTATTTTCCCATAAAAATGATTTACTTTTTAATTGATCTTTGAAAATGCAGCTCAGACCTCCTTTGTGCTTTGGCCATTTCCATGTCAGTTTCCCACTGTCACATATCAGCATGCCCAGACACAGAAGCATTGGAGTGACTGACAGAAGCCACTATTCTGAAAAACATTGATTCAAGACAACAGGGAGCCACCAGGCAGGTCAAGATAGAAAGAAAAGTGTTGAAAAAGAGACTTGATAAATATTCAGATTTTCACTGGTCTATGATGCTTGAAAGGACAAATACTTTTTTTTTTCTAGCTAAATCTCTGCAAAAAGACAACAACAAGCTGCTCAAAACCCCCTTTAAATCTGTCTCCAGTTTGCATCAGATATTTGGTGGGGATTTTTTTAGGTCTTTCTTAAGATTAGATAAGATTTAGAACTCTGACAGTCTTATTAGAAACTAAGTGTTCATGGGATCAGGCAGAACTGCAGAACAGAAAAACAGAGCTTTGTATCTTAAACAATTCTATCTTCACTAGATACAATTCATTCACTTTGGCATAAATTATTTTTGGCCTGAAATTAAAAGGATATCCAAGTTCCCTTCATCTTAACTCATTTGCTACCAAAGTTAATTGCAAATTTCTCATTATCTGTGGTAGCTGTGAGTTTGACTCGATGCAAACAAAAAACATCTACTCTGCTTTCTAAAGCAAAAACATTTATTTTTGAGAATGGAACTGTAAATAAAATACCTAATGTGAATCAAATTATTTTATTTTATATATAATTCATCATTGCTGCGAACATAAATAATTCTGGGCCTGCTCAGGTATTTTTTATTGAATCCTTTACTTCGATTTTAAAGACTGGATCCTTCTTTCTAGTGAACCAACAGGAATTCTGGCTGTTACTGTTTCCATTGCATCAATCAAAGTTTAGCTAGTAAAGATTTATATTCCAAGAGCCTTTTAAAATATAATTGTAAGGACCTGAGATTTTGGCCTAAGGACAATAAAATCACAATGACAAATAGGAAATTCTGGTTAATAGAGATAATTAAACAGTAATGAAAACACTTACTCTAACTTCCTAAGCATTGGAATCATTGCATGTGAGTATGCAACCATTTGACAAAAAAAAAAAAAGGTGCACCACAAAAATTAGCTTAAATCCATGTAGACAATTCAGCCCAACACAGTGGTCATTTAGTTCATTTTTCATTTCTATATTCATTTGATTCCTCTCATTGTAAATTTACACTTGAAATAATCATTTCAGTGATCATCTTGTTTTGTCATATTCCAGTGAAGTGCTAGTAAAGTTAATATATAATAAATAATCAGGATTTTCTCGCTTCTTGCTTCAGCCTTCTTTTCTTACCTAAAGATTTTTTTAATCTTTATTCACATTCTGTACATGCCCAAAGTGCTTTGCTTTACTGCTCCAGCTACTTCGCAACAAAACTGACAAAACAGCCACTTAAGCGATTTATTTGACAACAAATTCTTATCTGTGCAGTCCATGAGAAGCCAAATCCTAGTCCTGAACATCCTTGAACTACGAGAAAGTTTGTCAGCTACATTCTCCTAGTGTTCCCTTTATTTAACTGAATTATTATGAATAGCTTTACAAATTTTCTAATCTGAAATTTTCCAAAGCTCAGCCACAAAACCCTATTGTTTTAAAACATCCTGCAGTATCTTACCAGCATGAATAATGAAGTCATTAAGGCAGATATTCTTTATCTTGATCAAGAACTCTACTCATCTCCCTTGATTCTTACCCAAGCAGTCCATTTCTCAGAAAAGGCGTAGGAAATCCACATTCAGGCACTCACTTCTGCCAGTTCAAGGCCAGAAGCAGATGTCCATGCTGCTCAGGGAAGCAGGATGTGGAAGTGCCCATGCTGGCAGTGCAGGAGCTGGAAGTGGCCTATGGTGCTCAGTGCAGTGTGATTGATGCTCACCCTGCTCTTCCAGTGAGAAGGAATTACACAGCTACCAGTGAGTGTGATGCAAGCCCCTCTCCACGCACTGTTCCACTCACTCTGACTGAGACATTGATTTACTGAAGTCCTAGAAGGGTAAAATCTCAGCTTATTTTGTGAAGCAAGCTTAGACGAGAACAGGGTTAGCTTACCTCTCAGCAGTCACAGAGCAGAGATTCAGGTTTATGCCTTTACTTTAATTTTGGCAGAGCAAGAACTTGAATCGCTCTCTTCCATCACCCAGGTAGGTACCTTTACTCCCAGTTTACAAGTTATTATTTAATGGCTCACTAGCTATGCTTTTTCTCACAGAAACTTACTCATCAAAACATCTATGAAGCAGTTTTGATATCTCTTGCTATATCTATCATGGCATAGATATAGATATATGCACATATATCCATTTATGGACATTCACACATTCATTCCTACAGGTTAGGTAAAACATGGTATAGGAAAAAAAACAACATAAAGCTAACCAACCAACCCCTGGAAATCATTCAAAACATTCAGTGCTGGCAAGATGAATCCTCTGCAGAGACCATTAGAAAAGCCCCTGCTCAGTTGCTGCTTATGGTTTACACCACAGAGCAAAGCCAGGAAAAATGGCAATTATACATTGTGATGAAAACTATTTTCCAGATGAAAGGTGAAAATGAAATGCAGGAATACAGTCAAAGAACTAAACACAGTTTTTGGCTAAGCAAATTGTTCCTATGTCAAGAAGCTATTAGTATAGTAATGGTATTGGTCTTATAATAAATAATTTTCAATAAAAATACTCATGTATTTTTTTTTACTAGTTTTAAACACAAGGTTTTACATGGAGTATATTTGCCTATAGATATACTTTGACTGTATTTAGAATATATTTGGATGTACTTCAATATTTAAGCTGTCAAACTCTTTCCACAATGAAAATATTAAAAGAAAAAAATATGTTATTTCATAGTGAGGGAGTGAATAATATTTTTTAAAATTATTTTAATCAATCATTCGTAAAATGCTTTTACCACCTTTGTTTCAAGAAACACTTTCTATAAGTGAGTTGTCATTAATAGCTGAGGTCAGACTTCCAACTGTGCTGATGCAACAAAACACTTAATGGTGAGGTTTCAATTAACAGTAGAGAAGGCTTGGCACTGCAGGTGTGCAGGTTCAGGAACAGGCACCAAGACAAAGATCGGCTACAGAAATGGGCAGGAGCAGGCAGCTGCCTGTGGGGATGCTGAGAGCACTTTTGGGAACATGGATATCAACGTGCCTGTTATAAAAGCAGAGAAAGTAAAGTACAACAAAACTGGGCCAGATTTTCTCTCCTCCCTCTTCCTATCTTCTCAAAAACTCACTAGGGGACATAAAATAATATCTCAGTGTCAGCATCTACAGTTAGAATACAATGCAATTTTTCTTTCTGCCACTTGGAATACATCACAGCTCACTAACCCCTCCAGTCTTAGCATGTCTAATTAAGCAAAAAACTAGGATGAGAACATAGAAGAGTATTTTTTTCCATAAGCCTAGGCAGAATTTTCAAAGTTTAAAATTTCCAAACTGAAACTTAGTATTTAAAAAACTATTCAAGCTTGTTATACCCGTACCTCAGTGATATATATTCCACTTCCTATTTTGCCCCAGATATATAAGAAAAATTAGCTGTTGTAGAAAACAGATCAAAAGCCAGAGAAGGAGGACAGGATGCGGGTGGGAGTAAAGACTTGGCTACATTACTTTCAGTTTTGTTTATCTCATTAGACGACAGTGTGAGACCATCTCATAGTTACCCTGAGGTAAAATATGTTACAGAAATGGGAATTCAGCATCTTTCAGGGGTTGCTGGAGACTGGCTGCATTACTTACAAGAAATTCTGGCTCAGAACTTTAGCAGTTGTGATAACATTCTTGATCCTCTTGTAAACAGCAGAGGTTAAATATGTCAATTTTCAATATTAAAATTAATCTTATTGCATCATTATCTAGCTCAGAGGATAATTCTGTGATGTAATTCTGCATTAGAAGACTGCATCCCATTTTTTGTTATGTTACGTTTAAAGACAAGGTAATTCAATCATAGTTATTTATTTTAGAAAATCTGTTTGGTAGATATAAAAGTTAAAACATTCTAAGACAGCTCTATGAATCTACTTCAACAAAAAAAATATTAAAAACAATATACAATGAATGTATCTCCTGACCTCTCATGTCGAAATGATGACATTCTAAATACCAACAGCTCTTTTAAATGGTAGAAATGTCACATTAATCTTTTGTTCTACACTCAGACTTCTGTGCTTCGAGTCATGTGCATGACTATGCCATCAGAATCCATGCCCTTCCTTCCAACACAAACCATTCTATGGTTCCATGATTAATTCAGTATCTTGTCAATTCCTATTGCAACATATGAGACATAAAACATCTTTTACAGCTGTCTCATCTGTAGTATAAGAATTATCCCAACTGATGAATTGCCTTTATCCAGCCAATAAAGATTAAATCGTTTTTTCACAGGCTAAAACCACAAAATCAGATCCCTTTCTCTAAAATATCTGACTATCACTGTGGCTTCCCAATTCCTCCTCTCTAAAGATACTCAAGGGAAGTGCTTGGCCCATCACCAACATCAGAAGGGTATGTCAGAAGATGCTCGCAGAAGACTTCACTTGAACTTCCTCACTCCAGAGTAAACCCAGGAACAAATCCTTCCCAACACTTAGTTGACAAAACTACTTAGTAGCAAATCTGGCCCTTCCAAGAGTGCTCATATTCCAGAGGCATTCCTGATTATTTCACTTGTCCCTTTCACCACTAGGAGCTACACAAATATTTCCTAGTTTGGAAACTTTTCTACAGAGCTTTTGACTAAAAAAGTGCCTTGTATTTCCGGAATTTTTGAAACATTTTTCAGAAAAATAATTTTCATTGATTAACATTATTAACACAATAATTAACTACTATTTTATTTTAATCTTCACATTTCTAATATGTTCTCTATGTCCTCAGATATACCATTCTACCAAAATTCTTCAGCCTACAGGTTTTATGTTCTACATATTTTCCCTTTGCATGGTTCTGTGATAACGAATTCCATGCCGTCTTTTTTTTATTACCAATGCTATTTTTTTTATCTAGAAGTGGAAGATGATTTAGTGCAATTAAATACAGTATGAAAAATTTTATTATCATCAAACCATATGTCAGTAGAAAAAACTGAATTCAGATTTTGGAAGGATGCTAAAGCATGTTGCGCTACCTATTCAAACTACAGGGCTAGTAAAATCAAGATATAAGAACAGGCAAAAGGTGATCAGTCTTCAGGTTATCCTGAATTTTACTATATTTTAGTGATCAAATCTACCCCATAATGCCCAAGTTTTAAAATTTAGGTGCCTATACTATCTAAATATTAGCTCTGTGCCACAGACTCTCAGAGAGTGATTTGTTAACTTTTCAAGTTCACTTCAACATCCTTGTGAACCAATGTTGTTCCATTACAGATTCAGGTACATTCTTTAAATAATTTTACAACATCTACAGAGCACAAGAAACTGACTCCAATTGAAAATCATTGGGAATTAGGTACATAGCATAGATTTTCAAAACTGCTCATTGCTAGACTAACTCTGTTACATATTCACAGACTTAAATATTTAGCCTTTGGGCTATAATTTAACCAACACTTAATGCTCTTTAGCATGCATAGTCTTATTTTAAAATTTAATTTAATTTTTTTGTCAGGATAAATGGTGCCTGACAGCTGAACTCAAAAGTGTGATGTAAATAAAGCAATATATGAAATACAGGATTTAAAATTTAATTAGAAGTACTTTGGATTTCTAGACTAAAGAAGTTCAAGTCAGTTTTACTTACCTAGAGGGGAAAAAACAAGGATTTATTTATGCATGTTTTTACAGTTAACTTAAAAGCCATAGGGCAGAAAAAATTAAAATTCAGACATATAAAAACAACACTGAAACTAAAAAAAAAATGCTACAGAAATTTCCAAAATTCTCTGCACATATTTTCACTAGACATATTGTGGCAATAAATATGGAAATGTACAAAGGGCAGACTAAAAATACTTTCTTTGTATTACCAGTACAGAGATGTTTCAATTAAATGCATATAAATTTGGAGCAGACGACCAGTTGCCACTGATATTCCTAAAGCCCATGGAAAACTTATATATACAAAACATAAACATTACAGTTTGTGTATTACTCTTGACAGAACTAATTTCAGGATTTAAATCTGAGTACAAAGCAAAGTTTCTGCCTGTATAATTCAACAGTCCAGACACATGTTAATGCTCAGTAGATTCCTACACACAATTGTCTCCAGTCCACATGCATTGAAACACTCTGTGAAGTCCATTTTCAGGCTCCTTTGTCAAACCTTAGATTGGAGAAGAAGGGGGGGAATGTGTAACATGTGTGTTCTAGATTTTCAGAGCAGACAATTTTTGTGATGAGTACCTAAACTATGACAAGTTGAAACTGTGCATTTTTAAGCTGCAGCTGAAGGACTTCAACCTTTACTGGAAAGGTATCTCTTGGTTCAATTAATACAGTCATTGCAATTATAACAAAATAGTTTGCAGTCTAAATGTTCTACAGTTTTCATAGAAGGCTGTATCTGGGTTCTTCCCCTCTCTGAAATAATACTACGCCCCAGAAACTCTTGGACATTTTAAATCTGCTACAGCATATTTAGTACATTTTGTAAACATGAGTATAGAAACTACACAATTCTTCATGAACAAGGTGTCTTTTTTTCTTCATTGAAAACCAAACAACACTGTTTGATAAACTCATTACTGAAATAGGGCACCACTCACACATGTAGCAGGAGTAAAAAAAAAAAAAATCAGGAATTTTTTACATTGGCTAGTTCTTTCCTTCTGTTTGATATACATGTAAAAGTATCTAAAAATATAGGAAAAAAAGTGATTGGGATCTAATTTGTTATCAAACCTTTTGTTGCATCCCAAACATTTCCAATGCACTGAAAATGTAATATGAGGTTATTCTGCATATGTTTGCAATGTCCACTTCTCTAATATCATATGCACAAGAAACAAGAACATTTTCAAAGATAGAGGAGACTTCTGGTGATTAATATATTGGCTTATGTTTGTCTGTTAAAGTTTTCTGCTTCTTCAATGGACAGAGTTGTTAACAACATTTCCCAATCTAGCAGGTAAACTCTGCAGTAGCAGATTCATATGTACACTGAAAACTACACTCATTTTTTCTAGCTAAAGAATACCACATAAAATACTGTGCTGCAGTACTGAGGGTGATGTGAAAATTGGGCTCCTTCTGCAACGAATGATTAAGTTCTGCAGTAAAAATTCAGAAGCTGTCAAATAGATTAATATTTTTAAAATTTAATTTATTTCCTCCTAATCTTTTAGGATTCCAATTTTAAGACATGAGTGAATAAATACAAACAAATGATGACTCATCTTTAATTCTGATGCAGCTTGTCCACCTGGCATTTTTCAGACACCTTTGGCTCTGCTGGCTGAGATCAGCACATATTAACTGCCTAGCACAGAATGAGAATAATTTTCCTCCAAAGATAGATGTCTTATAATTTACAGGAGAATGAAAATGGTTACAAGCTATGAAAAGCCTATTTAAGGAGAAAATATTTTTGAGAAATATTCTGTTTAAAGCCAAGCTACTAATCAATTGCTTCCAGAGGAGACCAATAGGGAGTTATCTTGAAAGCTACTGCTTGGCAAAAGCCTGCTGAGCTGCACCGCAAGAATTACACAGATGTACTAACATTACACATACCTTGGAAAAGAAATACCTAATTTTGAGAGGATCCGCAGTAAAAAGTCTCCTATGGGGCTAAAAAGCTAAAACACAGCTAGAGCTGACTACAAAGAAAGCAGTAACATCTTTAAAGCTGCAGTCAGGAACGGATATTGTTTTATGACAGCAGTTTACGCTTGTTCACTTCTTTGTATTCTATACACCTGAGAAACTCACTCGACATCAGTTTCACAGTATGTAACTGAAACAAGAAGACCTCATGGGTAAACTAGACAAACAATCCTCTCTCCGCCAATGATATTATTACTGCTGCATGCAAATGTATCTGAGCATAGAACAGCATGAAACTACCCTGGTAAGAAAGTTATATCCCCAATTCTTTTGAGAAATTATTTTGTATCTAAATCTATATAGTGGAGTAATTTATGAACAAGAGTTTTCTTGTCATAGTACATCTGCATTTCACCTTCCCACTCCTTGAACCACGGTTTTTTCCTAAAGGATTTTTCTTCCTCATTGTTAATAACCTTCAAATATTTATTGGTTATTTTCAATCTTCCCAGAACTATTGTGGAAGGCCATACAATTTGCCTTCAAAGTGTGCAAGGTCAGGAAATGTCAGCTGCATCATCATGTCCTGGAGCTACGCCAGCATTGTTTGGAACTCGTCAGATTTCTAGGCAGAAGATCTCATTATTGATCCACTTTTTAATAGTTTAATCAATTACTCAGCATGGTATAAAAATATTCTACTGACATTTCTAAATTTCTACAATTAAATATGGGGGGTTTTAGGTGTTTTGGGGATGGAATGTGTAGATATAACTCTTATCTGATATGTAATATTAATGATCTTTTTTCTGGTTTATAATGGATGTCTCTCATGCATTTTAATAAACTTTTAATGGCTATAAAGGAACAGCTAAACCTCTTGCAGCAAAAACAACCCACATGGCACATCAAGTGAGATTTGTGGTTCTTTTCACCTCTGCTTCCAGATTGCAGCTACACTAAATGTTGTGAGCGATGAGTGAAAGGTGGAGAACATCAGCAGAAAAACCTTTCTACCTGTGAGCTTTTCAGAAATACTTGCTCAAAAATACTTTTTTCCAAAACACCAGACCCTAAATAATTCATCTATGAATACTCTTGGTCCATGACAGAAGTGCCACATCTGGTTTAACATGATGCATTTTGAAAACAGCATTGTGGCAATTCTGTAGTTCATAAGGACTGTTATTCTGGGATAATTATCCAAATCCTTTTCACAGAATCACCAAGGCTTGAAGAGACCTGGAAGATCATCTAGTCCATCCATCAACCCAGCACCACCATAATTACCCCTAAATCACATCCTCAAATGTCACATCCAGACAAATTTGAGCACTTCCACAGACAGTGATTCTACCACCTCCCTGGGCAACTTATCCCAGCACCAAACCATTCTTTTAGTAAATCATGAATAAATATTTTAAGCAGGATAAACCCCAGTAATAAGTTTTGGGAAACCCTGGCAGCCAGCTGGATTCAGTTCCTTTCACCACCACTCTCTGGCCTGGGCAGTTTTTCACCAAGTGAACAGTGCGCTTGTCCAAGCCATAAGCCATCAGTTTCTCCAGCAGAATGCAGTGTCAAAGGCGTTACTGAAGGCAACAGATAGATAATACATGCAGCCTTTCCCTCATCTATTAAGCAGGTCCCTTGGTCATTGATCAGGTAGCTCAAGAAGCACCTGCTTTTCATAAGCCCATGTTGGCTGGGTCTGATACCCTGACTATCCTGCACATGCAATGTATAACTTTAGTCCAAATCATCAAGAGAAAATAAGCCCTGAACAACTGAAATAGTCTAAAAATGCACAGAACAGAACAGTAACAGAGCTGGAGACCGCTGAGTGAGAAAAACCAGAACGAACATCACAATAGCTACTCACTCTTCAACAAACCTAGTCTAACTACAAAAAGAAAGCACATATAAGGCAAAATTGAGAAGTATCAAATACAGTTCATGAGTAAATAGAAAAACTTTGGAAAATAGAAGATATAATTCACAAAGTTAGAAGGGAAGTGCACAAACTACATGTATATGATATTTTGTTTGTTAGAACACTAACCAAAAAAGCTGAGATTTCAATCTTGCTGCTTCCCTTCAGGACATTTTAAACTACCATGTTAATTGGCTGAAACACCTGAATAAGCAGCACTTGCTTTTCAGTTTCTTCCTAAGATCTTACAGGCGTAAGTGTAAACCTTCCACTTCATTTATGCTGTGCAGGAGCCCTGAGGTCTCCCACTCCACAAGAGGGTGAACAGCCTGTGGGCACAGCTCTCTCAGCCTGTGCATCAGTGCATACGTTTCAAGGTTGAGGATTCATTTATTCCAGTGGAAAGCAATAGCACTTGTGGGTAATTTGAAAACTTTAATTCTTCTTTTGGCACAGAAAAACATCTGGTTTTCTGTATTTGAAATTCATCACACAGAAGAAACACAGAAGAAGGGAATCCAGCTTCCCTTCTTCCCAGTTCCCTATGATGTTGCTATCATTGCTCAAACTGAACATTCATGTGCATATGAGTCTCAGTTCTGTTTTGGTTCTCTGATTGCTTCACAATTTCACTATTTGACATGTTAAATCCAGAAACATGGAGCTGCCATCCAGAAGTTACATTTCTTCTGTATAAACAAAACTTCCTAGATTAACAGCAAAAGAATCCTTTTTTGAGACCTTCTAGACCCCTTGATACCTGAGGAGCAGCTGGAATGCAATGGGGTTTATTTTCTGCTAAATTTCAATACATTAATGCAGCAGCAGTTTTCTCTATGCACTGCTTTTGAGTATCATTAATAAGAGAATCACTCCAGCCAAAGTGCTTGGGCTGTCCTCCAGTCACAGAGGATGGCCATCTGTAAAGAAGGAGCAGTTTTTCCTGGGGAGGTGCTGGTGACCAGACCTTAATCCTTAGGAGAACCTGAAGCACTGGGACACTGCTGTAGGAGTGCTGCTTAATCTTCACTGCTTTCCACTCCTAAGTATTTTCTGAAAGGGGAGTCATTTGAATATGGTGGTCGAAAAACCACCGTCAGTCAGGAGGGGAGCCCTAAGGATTTGGGCCATTTTCAAGACTAGACCTGTTCAGGACCGTACAGTTTGGAGGGGACAATGTTGGGGGTTTCTTTTAGAAAAATTCATAACTTGGGAAGGTTCTTCATATTATACTGATTATAAGGGATGTGAAAATCTCTTTGTGTTTAATTCAAACATACCTTTTCAATTAGTCAATCTTTTCAACTCTAGCACAAATCTAAAATACTTTTGCAGTCTTTTTATTGTTGTAACCACAAAGTCTGCTGAGCTGTGAGGCAGTGCACATAGCCTAAGAACTCTGTAACAACCAGTATAAAGCACAAAATAAACAATGCAAAAGCAATACAAGTTATATCAATCAAATGCATAAACAGTTCAAAGCCCAGTACCAGAAGAAGAAAGCAAATGAACGGTTATTTGGAAGGCTGATGAAAGATTGGAAAGCAGCACTCATGAAATCTGTAACAGCAGAAACATTTCCACTAGGACTAGAGTGACACCAGCTAATGTATTTCTGCAGCTACATGCCTCTATAAATTATCTGCTGAGGTGCACTGGGCAGCTGAATATTTGTAATGCAAGATTTGCACTCTCTGCCCATTTGTGTACAAAGGCTTGATCTGTATTATGACAAACATGGCTTTTGAGAGCATTTTTCTAAAGTTGCCCAAGCTGGACTCTTGTAGCATGCAAAGAATGGGAAAGTATTTTAACTGAAATCTTTGGCAAGAGCTCAGATCCAAGTCATAGTGGCACAGCCAGTGTACCCTGCTCATGAAATATACAGCTACTTTGAAAACAGGAAGAGCAAGCAGTTTGTTTGGTAGGGAAGAGTGTGCTATGGAAACAAATTTGGAAATATTTGTCAGGTAAAAAAAAAATAACTAGCAGAAAGAAAAGCTGTTTGATTTTTAAAACAAAGGTTTGAAAAGGCTCAGGACATGTTTGAGGCACAGAGCAGATTCAAAATTCCCAGGACTCTGGGTGTGGGAGACACAGTTCAGCTCCCTGAACAGATGAAATGCTGTGTCTCATCTCTGAGTGAATGGTCTCTCAGCTGCTCTTCAGTTCTGGGTCCTGTGTGGTTTTGGTTAGGAGACACAAATAAGATTGCAGCCTTTGAAGATCCAAAAGAGCAACTAAAAAGGATGGTAGCACTGAGCTGGGAACAATAGTCTGGCATAGGTGCCTTTTATGGCCCAGTGAAGTTAAACCTGTAACCTAAAATTGAAGGGAGTTTTAATACAAGGGAATTGTTGCAGGCTGGGAAGTAAAACATTTTTGCTCCCTTCTGGTGAGAAGGCAGAATTGGTGGTTTATATGAGCCAAATGCTGAGCAGAAAACCTGTAGGAAAGCTCTGACAGAAGCCTTGTAAAATTTCTGCTGTTTGGGTTTTTTCTCTTGGGATTTATATATCTATTTATAGAGTTCTTTTCGTAGAGGGGCAGGAGACAGCAGGAGCCCAAAATAGCAACAGCTAAGTAAGGGCAAATGAGAAGCCACAGCAGGGCTTATGGAGCTGTATCCCTCCTGAAGAACAGAGTTGACTTCAAGGCCATACCATAAATTAAACCCTTGAAAAAGGGGCATAGGAAACTGGAAATAAGGTTCCTTCCAGTAGCAGATGTATTTGAGTGGGGCTTATCTCTGGCTTCATTGGTCTAGGCAGAGAGCAGAGGCATGTCTCCAGCCCAGCAAAAGTCTGGCAGAGAGAGATGGTGTATTAGAAGTCAAGAGTGGGGGGGACATGTGCTGTAGTGCAGATCCTGAGCAAAACCACAGAGCAGGGAAGAGTGTGAAGGAAGTAGCAGTCACTTGCCTCGGCTTTGGCCACATCATGTTGCATTAAAAGCCTAGATCTAATTGAGGTGATCCAGGACCAGAAACATCCTGTCAGACAGCAGGCTGGTAATAGCACCTCATCCCTCCCTCCTCCACCTTTCCACCATGAACTAAGCCAAATGACAAAGTAAACAGAGCAGCTGTCACACTTATTATCTGTTTAGGAGCTTGGAAAGCTTTATTGTGCCTTACCTAAGGGTTAATCAAGGTGTCAGACGCTACTTGTCTTTTGTATCTCTAGTACCAAAGCTCAAAGGCAATAGAAGCCAATATACTCTAAAGTGTATATAGAAATATAATCTAAAGTAATAGCATTTAAGTTTCAACACTTTAAAATGTTAGTATCCTAAATATATTTTCTGATGACTTGAGAGCTTAGCTTATAACCTACCGCTGAACACTTTTTCTTGCCTCAACAGCACAAGATCAGATTCTATATTACCAAGTCCCACATACACTATTCATAAATACAGGTAGCCTTATAAAATGTGGATAAAAAACTCATACTTGCTTTTCTCCTCATCTCTGATTTGATTCTCTCTGACAATAGTTGCTAATTTTTAGCTACAAATATTATTCAAAAGAGATAAATAGTTACGTCCAGCAGCTCTAACCTGACAAATCCTTTTAAAGTCATTTAATTGGTGCACTTTCATGAGCTTTTATCACTCTGACCAGATACAAGTGGATTTTTTTTATTATTAATACTTGAAAGCTGTTGGTGACAGGTATTTATTGCTGCAATCATCCACTCTTAACATTTAGACAGTAAAAATTGACCCTAGCCTGTCAACCATTAGGCAGCAATAATTATGTCTAAAGTTGTGAAAGTGAACTGTGACAGCCATTTCATACCTAGTGCTTTAACGGGTCTTATAACGTCCTGAATTACTTTTATTCTTTATTTGCCATGCACCAGTCAAAAATATGAGTGTTTTAAAGGAAAAATGTAAGGTTTGTACATGAGCAAAGAGTGAAATTTCATAACTCTAACATTTTAAAAGAGTATTATCATGTATCAGGTGGGCATCAAGTCACCAATTCACAAAAAAAGGTTTTTCATCTGTACATATACCTATAACCAGGATTTTTGTTTAACTAGATACAATGACAATGCAAAAGAAGGTCTTTGATACTAAGAAAGAATTAACAACCTTTGTATGCATGTCAAAGGTGATACACTAAAGGAAATATTTTTGTGAATGGTAAGAATCTATTAACCATGTGATTTTGATCACAAGAGCAACTATAAATACCTCACATAACTTTTCTGTTATGTTAGAAATACATCTCAAGCACAGTTTGTGAGGCTTTTTAGAGTGAGCTTATTTATTAAGCTGTAAGATCTCTTTGGAACTGCTTGTAATTTGTCGATGCTTGATCATGTCCTACAGGTACCACTGCAGTGGTACATATTTCTCTTTCCTCTTTTTTTTTTTTTTTTTTGGCTTTGACCACCAGAAAGAAAGAGGGAGAATGATGTCTCAGTCATTCATATGTTACATTGGTTTGGGCCTGACAATGAAGCACTCTTTCAGGTAAAATTCCTGGCAGATACCTCCCAAGAACTGCAGCAAGATCTCCACCTGCAGCAGCTTTATAGGCCAGGCAATTATTAGCAGCTGTTTTATAGCATGCAGCTCTATCATTAAACTCCCTTTCCCAAGTTAAATGGTTAAAAACTCATCACTACAGAAGAATGAAAATAATTCAAGTGTTAACGTGTGCTGCAAATCATTATGCAAAACCCAGACACATTTTCAGCTTGTTTGATTTTAAATTATTTTGGACTAATACGGTTTATTTAGAATTACTGACTTATAATGAGAGTTTTGCTAGGCATTTCAAATTAACTTTATTTGTAATGGATGAAATTATTTTCATAACTTGATGTGTCCTGTAAAGTTCTGTACTGACCTAGCCATATATCTACATCTTGTTTACATTGAAAAATTTTAATGGAACAGAATGACAATATTATATGTGTATAAAGGGATGTTTGGATTGCCTGTTTATATGTATGGCACCTCAACATCTATCTGAAAGTCTTCTTAAGAGACTACTTCTGTTAGCAGAAAAAAACATTCACAATGCTTCAGCAACGAGGAACTGAAAATCTAGTCATCAGCTGCTAAAAAATCTAGACATGATGTTCATAATTTAGAACTCAGGAATAGTAAAAAAAAAAGGCAATTTTTTTTTTTTTTTTTTACTAATTTGACAGTAAAATTCTTCAAACTGGAATGTAATAGGTTTTAGTAGAGAATCTGCCCCTTAAATTAGGTAGTCTTCATCCTCACAGAGTCAT
Organism: Petroica traversi; assembly: GCA_025920805.1. NCBI lineage: Eukaryota > Metazoa > Chordata > Aves > Passeriformes > Petroicidae > Petroica > Petroica traversi. The sequence continues at coordinate 1,266,855 of JAHLSL010000020.1, forward strand.
ACATATTTGCCAGGGAATAAAATTGTCATATTACTAAATTAGTCTAGCCATGGATACGAGATATTATCCTCTGAAGACTATGCACAAAGCAGGAAAATTGCACTGCATTTATCTTTTCACCCACTCATATATTTTCTCATTTATTCAGAAGACCATTCACTGAAGGTCAAAGTCTCTGTACTACTTAAATGTCATTTAACTATTATTACAGGATCCATGACAAACTTAAGTATTCCATAGTAGAAATCCAAATAAAGCCAAATAAAATCTGAGGTCTGAGAACTAACATTTTATATTTTTAATAAAAAAATAAGAATAAATATTTTGATAAAATTTCCTGTCAATGATTTTGAGGTTTAATTAGACATGGAGAAACAAAAAGAGAACAATTACAACTTTTGCAAGGTTGCAGTACCTTTATAAACAGCATTATGATAAGAGGTGTCAATAGGCAAAGGGAAGTAGCACTGGGTATTGGCAAGGAGCAAGTGCTAAGAACAAAGCCATTAAGATAAGGCTGAATTAATTAATTTGTCAAACCTTGCTCAGAAAAGTTGAAAGAAGTTCAATGTGTTCAAGACTAATTGCAGGAATCACACACACATGACAGAGAACTTCAAGCTGAAGTCAACTTGGTTTATATATATGTGTGAGTATATATATATATATATGTATGTATGTATGTTTGTGTATATGTATGTAGTCTTTTCTCTCATCTTAAGACTCTATAGCTATTCCCAATCCCGAGTGGTACTCCCTATGACACTGTATTGTTTGGTTTCATAAAACAGATGTTGTTTAAACCTACTATAAATTAGTTCCTAAGGCAGGAGTTACCTTTTCTTTCAGAGCAGATACCTACTCAATGTTAGAATTGTTGCCTGATACAGCAATGCTGAAAATATTAAAAAGACCTTTTTTCATTGCAATTCATGGGTGAGCATACACTTTAGAAAGAGAAGAACATATGGAATATTATTTAAAAGCTTTAGAGTATTTTTTAGTCTGTGCTGTCAAAGGTGCTCCATTTTGTGCAAAACACTTCAGTATTCATTAAAGTAAAGCCCAGCACCTACATCTCTCAGAGGAATATGATCTCTACCAAGCTATAGCTGTGCAAGGAAAAAGTATGCTGGTATTTGAAGAAGTAACTATTTGTTTTCTATTTTCATTTAACAGCAAAATTTTAGAAATCTTTTTTCTATAGCGAAAACTGATTCACATACCTGGCATATACCTGGAAAACCACCTTCCCCAGTAAAGCATTCATCAGTATACTTCAGAAAGCTCCAGTTTCTCTCTAATACAGTTCTGTACTTGTGGTCTCCTTTTGTTTCTCTAAAAATAATTTTTCAGCAAACTTTTGACAGGGGATCGGTATTACCAGGGGTTGCTCTATGAAAAGCACACTGGAAGCCTCTGGATTATATATATGTATTTCTTAAGACTGTTTTCCATATGTAAAAACATATTTCTTATATGTAAATAATTCTCTTCTCACTAAAGGAGAGGCTCAGCAGCTCTAGAGCATTTCTGTGTCCCGCAGCTCAGACTTGGTAGAGTCCTCATTTTGGGGCAGATGACAAAGATTATCGAGCAGGGCACGAGCCCATCAACACTTCATGGTTTCACGTTTTCACACACATACCTTTGCAAATTATCTGTTCCACAAAGAAAAAAAAAACATCCAAAAGCAAACTGATTCATCAGCAACACTCATCAAAGCAAGTACCAGAAGCACAGCAAGATCCAGAGCACCCTTCTACCTCTGACCCATTCTAGTTTATTTTATTTGCTTATTTCCTACAACTTCTGCATTTCACCATCACTTATACCAAAAACTGGGAATTTGCAACAGTCCATAGTTATCTGTGGAAGAGATATGCACACAGAGATTTTTCTTGGATTAAAAACCATTTTTTAATAATTTTACTTCTCTGAGGAACCACTGTGATCTAAATGGGTATATTATGTCTATGAATATTGATTAATTTTGACATACTGCCTTGATACCAAGTTCCAACAACACCGGGAATTGTTCCTACAAATGGTGCAGGCCTAACTTGAAGGAAATGATAAATCTAAAATCCTCTTTCCTGACTGTGTTGGGGTGGGAGAAGAATATTTTCTAAACACCTGTGAACTTGGGAGAAAGCTGCAAATGGGCACGCTTTATTGATGACTTGACTTCAGGTAAGTTCCCAACACAGCCTTCTGGGAAGCCAGATATCCTCATCATAGGCTATCAGACATGGAGATAAGCAATGTCTGCTCCAGGGAAGGGTTGGACCAATTGGTACTTTTGGTGGGCACACTAGCAAGCATATTTGTTTTAAAGTACCTATTTTTTTTTAACTAGTCTTAATGTTCTTTTTTTTTTCACTCTAGTGATTCTTACCACTTTCACCTCACTTGATATTATAAGGCTCCTCAGATTTTTTACTGTGATGTTCCTGTACGTAGTACTTATTAAATGGAAGATTTATATTTCACCCTATTATTTCACATAAGCTACCTTGGAATTTTAATGCCAGCCAACGAATTTGCTTTTGGTACAACATATACTCACACTTGAGTTTTGAAGCCAATTTTGCTCAACAAAATGAGTGGTGGTGATGGGAAATTGGAGGAGAAAGTAGTACCTGCAATTTTGTTTGAACTTCACTTAAATTTTATTTTAAATCCATGAATTCTACTAACATTTAATAGATGGGAAGTAGTGAAACTGAAATATTGAAGTAAAGACAAAACTGAGAGGATAATGAGAACAGAAAGCAATTAAGTCGCATGACTAGAAAAGGGAGGTGAGGGAAACACTCTCACCTTACCATAAAGAATTTGTATTATTTGAAAAGTTCATCTGTTTTAAGAAGATTTGTCTAACTCAAATGGGTGTATGGGGTCCAAATTATCTGCATCTATATGCACTACGCAGGAAAAGACTGAATGCGTGAGTTGTAAAAAACCTTAAGGGCTATGCAAACTACTACAGGATGAAGAATTTGCTACAGCCTATTCAGTGTGGATTTCATTGCTGCGGTAAAAATTAGCAAGATAAAAAGAAAGACAATGTTGTAGCCTGTGCTAATCATAGAAATATAAAGGCTATGAATAAGTAATACAGGGGAAAATGAGAAATGAAATAAAAAAGACATTAATGGTTAAATGAAAAATGTGTCTCAAAAATGAACAGGGGAATCTTTGTAACTGAAAATAGTATTAATGTAGTCATGTTGAGCATCTGTATCATTTATAGCAGTTTAGACTTCCTGACTGATTTTTTCCGAGGTTCCAGAGCAGAAGTGCATGACCCAAACTGCCCCTATAAGTTCTGAGCAGCACACACAGCATTCATGCTGCATCCTGGCCATTCCCTCCTACTATGCCATCCAAGAGAATGTTACTTGTTCTTGAAGTAACAAGGAGGGGTGAAAAGGTATAATAGCAACAGAAAAAGTTAAAAAAAAAAAAAAGAGCGATGAAAGGAATTAAATGATGCATTTACCTGAGAGAGAGGAGGACTAGATTTGACAGAAATCTCCTTTGTTCTTATCCCAGCAGACGGCTGAAAAGGCAGGTGAGCAGGTTATAGGAAACAGGAATTTCACTTCTGGAGTCACTGGGCCATTCAAAAGTGTTTCAGTTTGCAACATGGAAGTCCACTTCATTGTGTGAGGTAATGATCTTAACTTTTCCTTCTTATACTTAGAAGGCATAGCATGAGATTCATGACTGGCAGGAAGTACCTACTTTCAAACATGCCCCATTATCACGCCCACAAACCCTGGCAATAAAACCACAGGAAATCACCCAGGTGATTCCTGGAAGGGAAGTGGAGGTTAGCTGCCCACAAATTGAGTTTTATTAATCCTTGCAGCATCTCATTAAATATTGGTATTCTGTAATCGAGATCAATATTGCTGGGTTTGGGTTTTTTCCTGCCTACATCCAACAAGTTAACATTTCTTTTTCCATTTCTGTGCTATTCTTCATTTGTTTTTTACAGCATAGTATCTATAGAAATTTCCATTCCCCTCTTGATTTCGGAAGATTGCTATCCCAGGTACTCTATTTTATAAAACAATTTTTGTTACAAAAATATGTAACAACTTTCAGTCTTTCATGTTAGAAATCATGTTGTGTTGTAATTTATGATGTTAGAGAACATTTGTATTCATACAATATACTTCTTAGGTACTGCTCTGTTCTTGATACTTTGTAAACAGTATTGTCTTTAATTTTTCCATACACTTGAGCAATAATTGCTTTTGGTACAATCTCAGTATCTTAGGTGGGGTTTTTTCAGCACTATTCATGGAATTAATTTTTAGGAATCTACCTAGAATTAAGTGTGCCAAAAAAGCACAGAAGCAAATATCCATTGTAGCAGAACTCCAGATTCTTCTATCATTTTGTGTGACTGGTGTCAAAACAAGAGGACAAGACAATTGCTATTATTTAAAATCCAATTTCCATAATGCCTTCATGGGGTTTTTTATCATTCCATAACATATTTGTTCTGCTGTACAGCAGTCTATTGAATGAAATTTTAGACAACTATTTTATTTTCATGACCGCTGGTATTTCTCTCAAAAACTACCGTACATAGTTTACATTCCCATTTCAATTCCATGAATATTTTGAACTCTGTGCAAAATTCTGTTCATTTTTCCCTCTAAGTTTATTGATTACACTCCTGCCCATTGAATTCTGTTAAGCTTCCTTTAAAGGGTTTATTTCATGTAGACATTTCTGCCACACAATCTGTAGTAATACACAGATTCTTCTAAATCCTGCTTTATCTCAGCTGCAAGATCGTCTCATTCTTTTCCTAGATTACAGCTAATTTCAACCTAAAAATGCCTTTTTGTGATATTCCATTTCCAACTTCATTAGAAAATCTTCAGTGAGAAAGTGATAGTGAGAAGAGAGAAACTGAGAAGAGAGAAACTAAAATATATATCAGTATAATGTGGTCATGAGAACTGAAGAGAGTTTGAAAAAGATGCAAAACTGTCAAAACTGTCTATAATTCTAAAGATCTCTGTTTAAAACAGACTTAATTTAAGGGTTTATAAAGGCGGAGGGAGGGAACTAACTGGTCAAAGGAGAAAAACTATCTGTGGTGTGGCAAGCGAAATTATGGATGATAGAAATCTGGTGTCAGAAAATTATTTTAAAAAGAAAAACTCAGTATTCATTTTAATAGTACAGAAGAACTGAAAATGTCCTTTAATACTTTCAAAACATAATAATGCTGCACTGCAGACTCATTTCCTATCAATAATGAAGTCTGAGTTGCCAAAGAAACAAGCATTTTTTATATAGAGAGAATCTAGCAGAGAAAGCTGCTTGCTGAATAAACAAGGAATTTGCTATGAATCTATAACATAAAAAAGAAGATAGCAAACATGCTGTACATATTCATGAAATAGTGTCTCTAGGACTACCCCAAGATAATACATGAGTAAATCTGCAAATTCATACCAGAAACTGCTTATGAAGGAGTAATAGCTGCCTTGTAAAGTCTTTAGACTTCAAAAGTAGCAGGAAAAAGAGCTAAATCTCATATTTGCAATGAAGTTTTTCCAGGCTATTAATAAGGCATTAGCTCCAATAGAGAACTTAAAAACATCAATGAGCATTACATTCTGCTTTGTTCCCTTGTTAAAGGACATGAATATGTAATACAGAAATTGGAGGATCCTTAACAATAGCAATGTTAATTGTTGCATCAGACAATTTGGCATCTTAGGAATTCAGAATAATTCACAAATATAAATTTAGTCATGCAACACCCTTCTGAGGAAACTGCTATTAGTATTTACTATTATGAATGGAAGATTCATGGAAAGCAGATGACATTTCCAAAACTCAGCAGTCAGACAGCATAATTAGTAAGAGATACAATAGTATTCCAACCTAACAGGGACCATTAAGCTTCCCTTTTTGCTAAAGTAATAATCTTGATAGGCTAAATGAAATAAACCATTCAGTAAGTCAATATAGCCACAAGCCAGAGATTCAGATCAAAAATAGTGAGTGAGCAAAGTACTTCTGAGGATTGAAGAGAAACCTCTTCATACTGCAGTCAGTGCAAGACCATAAGACAAAACCAAATTTAAGTAAATCCAAATGTAAAATAATTATGGGGAGCTATTGACATTCTCATCTGTAAAAAAGGAAAGCAGAAGAAGCATCAGGACAAGCAAGGAGCTCTATTAAAACACTGAGAATGCATCCAATACCATTAAGTCAGTCATTGCTCTTTCTTGTTTTCTCGCCTGCACGTTATTTTCCTGCACACCCAGCCTCCCCACCATCAGCCTGTGCCAGTGCTCAGTAAATCAGACAGTGAAACTGATCCAGCTTTATTTTTTAGTAAAATGTAAAACTTCACATGATCCAAACAAAAAGAATGGGATGGGAGTTGACAAGGTTGTTGCTCAATTGGACCAGCTCTTTTACCCAGCTCACAGTTTGAGCTCACCAGTTCTCTGATTAGAACTTTCAGAAAGAAACCCAGCAATCTACCAGCTGCTCTCTCAACCAGTTAATCCTTTTACCTTGCTTAAAATATTGTCATAATTTTTAGACATATCACAGAATACGCCAAGTGCTAAGGGACCCACAGTGATCATTGTGTCCAGTTCCTGGCCCAGCACAGGACATCTCAAAGAATTACACCATGCACCTGAGAGCGTTGTCCAGACACTTCTTGAAGTCTGTGAAGTCTATCCAGACACTTCCCCAGGAAGCTTGTTCCGGTGCCCAACCACCCTCAGTATAAAGAAATTTTTTCTAATATTCAACTTAAACCTTGCCTGACACAGCTTCAGGCAATTCCCTCAGGTCCTGTCAGTGGTCACCACAGAGATGGGATCAGTGTCTGCCCCTCCTCTTCAGAGGAGACAGATGTGTAACCAGCTCTAATTTAATTTATTTCACTATCTCATGCATGTGTATAATCTGTAATTTAAATCAATAAACATTTATTAAGCAGTTTGTCTGTTGAGTCACAGATGCTGTTGCTGCAGTTCATTACGCCAGCTCATGTTCCAGAGTGTCCAGTGAGGGCTGGAAGGATAAGGTACTGCAAAGCAAGTGATAAATGTTTAGTGCCTCCAGCTCTTCAAGGAGGAAAGGAAGAAGAAGTATTGCAGCACTCAAAAGTTCAGTTTAGCAGTATTACTAAGCAGTAGGACCGGAACTCCAAACTGGAGAGCTGACATATTTTATATTAGCTGTAAAAGAATCTAGAACAACCAATACAGGACTGCAAGACCAAAACTGCTTCACAAGAAGAATCCACAAAACCTCAGAAAACAGATGTTGCTCTGAAACTGTAAATGCATTGCTACATTGCTAGTCAGTGACAGGACTAGCAACATAGAAATGTCAAATGCAAACTTCAGATGTATGCGAATAGTTCATCATATACACATACCACATTAGAAGTTAACATGAAACCTAATGACTTCTTTAAGATAACTGCTTTTACAGATACAAAGGAAATGAGTACTATACTCACACTAGCTAGGGTATTCAAATTTCCTGTAATGAATAAAAGCAGACAGGAGAGCAACAGAAACAAGCCCAGCAGATTGTAGATGAAGAAAATGTAATTATATCCAAGTCCATTATTTAACTATGTAGCTGACAATCTTATTGATTGAGAATATCACAAAAACTACTAGCTTTTACTGCATATGAATATGAGTTTCTGTGAAAGCACCTAGGGAGTGTTAAAAAAAACTGCATTTAAATTAAAAAATAAAATAAAATAAAATTCCTTCAGGGTAGCATTTATCCCTTGAGACCACAACAGACACATTCGGTTCATTGTTCTTTGACAGAACCTGCATGTTCTAGATGTTCGAGGCTGTACATTCTTTCAGAAAAAGATGACCAAGCTTTGTCTATACTGATGCAGTTAATCTTTAGGAAATAAGGAGTTTTCCAGAGTTTTTGCTATATTTTTTCCAGCTGATATTCTAGGTAAATATCTTACAGTGGTTAGAAAGATATTCATCTGCAAATTATATGGGTTACTATTTGTGAGTCCCCAAAATTTGGCCACTTAAACCACACAGAAGAGAAAGGAGTGCCCACCATAGAAGCCAACACTTAACATTCCTACACGGTACCAGATCTCTTCCTCTGAACACACTGACCCACATTAAGCTTTGCCTCAATAGGTGAGGCTCAGAACTCCCAACTGAGGTTGTGCAGTGAGAATTTCACAAGGAGAAATGGCAGAAGTTAGCTGTTGTTCAAAAGGTGCAATACTACTGGCACTAGCAAGCCTGAAGGAATTACCTGAACCTTTATCCTAGCAGAGTAAGGGGATGGAGCCCCAGAAAAGAAAATATCCCTCCACAAGGTCACCCAACAGAACACTTAAGACATTTCACTCCTGACAGGTGAAGCTTGGCAGATGGGGAGCAGGAAATGTGACATGAAGCAGGTTCTGCTAGACAGTCACCCCTTGAGCTCAAATCAAATTCATAGATTACTCCAAGTTCCAGCACTTTTCCTCCCCTTGCATAAAACATCACTGGTTTTTTTCTCCATTGTTCCTTTCTTCTCTAAATGGGCTTAGGTTTATATTTTTATTTTGTCTGTAGGGTAGTTCTAAGCAGAGAAATGGTACCTATTAAAAGCACTCTCAGAGCCCACAGTCAGGAGGCACTTGAATTGGTGGTAAATTAAAGATTTAAAGAAAAAAAAAGAGCAACCCAAACATAAATATAAATAACATATTTCCACAGAGAAAATACTGAGGTCCTTTTATACTTAAATCTAAAATGCCTTTCAACAATATAATGTTTGTGACAAACACAAATCTTTTTAAATTTAGATAGTATGACATAATTATAAATAAAGGTATTAGCTAGTCCTTGAGGATACTCCATTAGTCCCCTCTTTTTGCATATTCAAATTGTATTCAGCCATCCAGCTAAGTTATTGCACCCAAGTGCATCATAAAGTATAGTTTGTGCAGTGTCATTAACACATAACGAACACAAGAAATCATTCTTTGCATGGATAATAAACAAACAGAGGAATAAGATACTCTCTTGCCACCATACAAATGTTTCTAGACTGTTCAACAGCTGCAGCACTTTAGTGGGAGATGCTGTGAATTTAAAATCCAACATTTCTCTAGCCCCTGGTCCCAGAAATGCCTTCAAGTAATTTGGAGAGGCAATGAGGGACACACAGTACCCTGAAGGCTGCTGATTGCCCACAAAGAGAGACTGCACTGCACACCTACCTGTGTGAAACACACGATTCACAACAGGCTTTGTGAGAATTCCCTACTGCAAACAACCCTGATTTAATCTAAGCAAGATTTCATACTCTTTTACTGACAAACATACCAAGAGCATATCAATGCCCTTCAGCAGCACACAGCACAGCCAGCCTGCAGCTGTCTCCAACAAAGCTGGTGCATGTGATAGTATAGGGGTTAAAATGATTTTGGGTTGTAATAGGTTGTGGGAACAGTAGGTAAGCCTTAGGTGTTGTCTTTGTTAGGTAGAAGTGTGGTCATGAGAACTGCACCTGTTCTCATGTGTGGGTTTTGCAATAATTGCCCATAACAAGATGATTGTTTAGTAAAGACAAGTAAGAACGATAATTCAATTATAATAATCATGAGAAACAATAGGGGGGAAGTTGGATAAAGGGGGGCTGTGGCTTATGCCTGGGTGGAAACAATATATGTAATAGAAATGGTATCGTAACAGAAAGTCATGTTCAAGTTCAAATAGAACAATATTGAATTAACAATTAACTGGTGACGGTTATGTAAGGAACAGTATAAAAATGTATCCATAGCAGATCCGTGTCGGAATCGATTTGGGTATGGTACCCCAATTCCCAGAGCTCTTCAAATGAAAGCACCTGCATATAATCATTATGTGTTTCTACGCTAACACATGCACATGACATAACAAATAGCTATGAACAAGCTCAACCCAAAAGGATCATAACTACATCCATGTCATTGCTTCCATTCCTGAAGCCAGCATGGGCAGTTCTCTGCTATGCATGTTGGACACATGCCCTAAAGTTGCCTCTGAAAGGAGCTAGTACAAAGAGAGCACTTAGAACAAATTACATAGATGGATATATTTCTTTTTATTTTTTCAGCAGGCCCCCCTTGTGGACAAATCTTGTTATTCCACAGGGCACATTTAAATCCTGGCTTGCATTAAACAGCATGAAATTGAGTGCAGAAATCTGACAAGATTGTATCACCAACAAAGACTAATGTCATAGGAACAAAGAACTGAGATAATTTAGTCTTTTTCAAGCTTTGGAGGATTTGGTGTTTCTTCCCCTTCCCCACTTACCACTACCATACAGTAACAGTCTAGAGCTTTTAAGCATAGTTTCCTTTGCTGTCTAAATCCATGCAGCATAAAGAGTCACAATTCTAAATTAAGACAGTAAACTAACAAGGATTTTCTGATAATATCGCATTTGCTTCAACTTTATTGATTGAACACAATCAGGTGCTAGAGAACGGAGTCTAGAAGCTGTCCACATGGTGGGAAGAACATAAATTATAATGCACAAAGTACTTCACATAACAAGAATTCTCACAGCAACCTAGCCAAGAGAAATCAAACTTCTTGGAACATATGTAACTGATTGACAAAATGTAAACATCAGTATCAAGGAAGATCCTCCAAAGAGAAGTGGGAACTTAAAAAGAAACAAAGACCAAACTCAAGGATTTTCACTCTGAGAAACTCTGCTCATTCATTCATTTTTACCTGAAAAATAAGACAACTAAAGAGTCTCATACCATTTATCAGGTAGACAGCTCAAGAAGACAACCTAACCCATGTTTCTGAAGGGTACCGATTTTTCCAGGATCTACAATTCAGGTCCACAAAAGCTTCCTAACTGCAGGTCTCATGAGCAGTGGTTGACCCATGGGGTGAACCCACAGCACAGATCTCATCAATTTCAGATTCTGAAACAGGCTCTACAGAGCAGCAAACTTGAGAGTATTTGGGAATTCCCACACTTATTTTTCCCCTCTTCCATTCTGACAGAAATTATGATTTTCAGTTTGATTAAGCCACTTAAAACTAGCAACAGTAATACCTAGCCCACCTATTCTTCATTTAATTTACAGAAAAAAATACTGAGTATAAATAACAATTTTTCACTAGCATTCCCCCTCATTTCCTTCAGGTTGAAAATACCAAAAATTGCATGCTATTTCCATCAAGAATCCAAATTACCATCAGCATTACACAGTATTTTCTATTTAAGAGAGAATACACTTAGGTGAAAGAGAGAAAAGCACACAGTAGTGCAGACTGACTGAGAAGGAGGGAGTGGAGAATAAGACAGGGGAAAGAAGTGTCAAACAGACTCTATTATTTTTGAAGAATTTCAGCACAAAAGCCAGCAACTAACTATGTCCCGACTGCTTGCTCACTCCCCCTTGCCTCCCAGTGGGATGGGGAGGAGAACCAAAGCATCAGCATGCTATTGACATTCTACTGAATCCAAAACAAAGTTCTGTACCAGCAACTGAGAAGACAATGAGCTCTATCCCAGCTGAAATGAAGACTGAGGTTACTGGGGCTTTGCCATTTAGAACATGGAGACAACAATATTCATAACTGATTATTTAGTTTGGTATAACTGACCAAGAAAAGTTAATTGTAAAATTTGCCAAAAAATTTAATTTTTTCATTCATAAGATTCAGATTTGTCTACCAAAATGAAACTTCTTTCATACAGCAGTGTACTGGGTCTGAGCATTTCAAGACCAATCAAGCCTGAGCTCCCATAAAGTGCATAATACCACTAATGCAACCTCAGAACCAACAGTAAGAGTGTTCAGGTGCTAGTGGAAAAAGTCTTGGGGTTATAAATGCAAGATGCTTCTATTTAATTCATCCCATATTTAAGAAAACATATTCCATAAATAAAGTGACATCAGTGAAACACATTCAATTTCTCCTTATAATTGAAACAAGCTTGAATGTTGTGCTGCTCAGGTCAACAAATCGTAACAGCAATATTGCCTATAACATTTTCTATTTCATGTTACAACCTCTGAGGAGAAAATCCCATCATGGTGAATGCTGACAACACTTGAGATTGCAACTAAAGAGGTCTGAGGCCAAGGAGAAATTATTTAAAGTTTGTTCTATTTGGCTTTAGCATGGCTCACTATTAAAGTAGAATATTATATGCCTAGAGAAGTCGTGGATGTCCCAGCCCTGGAAGCGTTCAAGGCCAGGTTAGGCTCTGATGTAGCTCTGAGCAACTGTCTAGTGAAAGGTATCCCTGCCCACGGCAGGGGAGTTGGAATTAGATGATCTGTAAAGTCCCTTCCAACCCAAATCATTCTATGGTTCTGTAATTCTATCTGTTCCTAGAAATTCAATAACACATCATCTGCAAAATGAACAACACAGATACAGCTAAGAGATCTTGAAAAGAGAAACCAGGAAATCAGGAGGATGACACTGCATTATATCCCATAAATTAACATTTACATTTGATATAAAAAACATAAATTGTTCTTTTATTTATGTTCTGAAAAAAAAAAAAGATAATAGCAAACAGAGGCATACAGACCTGGAAGACAAATACACCAAAGGCAAATCTGAACTGAGCAGAACTTAATGTTCTGAAATTCCAGGGATTTTAATAAGGAAGAAAAGGTCTTCCTAGTACAGGGCTTCCTTTTTCATGGTTAAATATTTAGACAGGATTAAAGTTTTTCAGGTGACCTTGATTGCCACAAGGCTATGCAGACCTGTCACTTGAAGGAAAATGTTATTACCTTTGGGGACTGGAGTAATTACAAACCATTTGCTGTGCTGATTGGCCAACAACCTCTTCTTCAACTTCTGAAGTTGGAATACAAAGAAAGCTCCAAATGAAGTGAGTGAAGCCCCATAAAAGTAATCTGATATTCTAATACAGCCACAACACTGCTGAAAACTTAATTTAATATCCATTTGAATTTTATAGGCTCTGCTGTTTCCCTCTTCTGCTTTCACCTGCTGTGACCGTTTAGGAGACCAAGCTTCAGTCTCCTGAAAGAGTGAATAATATTATTAGGAGTGGTCGCTTAGAGCTAGCTACTCCTATGAGGACTCAGAACTGATTTCCAAGTTTAACTGTTCATCTGGCTGTGGTCTCACACCATTCTGCAACACAGCACCACATTTCACTGATATATGGGGAGTGGCTGTTGTTGACAGCTTCATGAAATAGTAACAAGTACTCTTTAATTGATCATATATTTTAAAAACAAAGATGTAAATCATTCAAAAAATAAACTCTTCAAAGCTGAAAATGCATATGTTTGATTAATTACCTATCCATATCTGGCAGAATGAACTTCTCTAATGATTGTTGTGTCCTCAGTTCTTGTCTGAATCCTTTTCAGAAGAAAATCTGTATTTGAGCTTATGATTTCCATGTCAAGTTTCATTCAACTGCAAATTACCCTAGCTGAATTACATAAAACACTGAAACAGACTTTAAAGGAAACTTCAGTCCTTAATTCCGGCAATGCTTCTAAGTCTGTAATTACTGCTACACCAGCACTTCATTTACAATCCCCTAATGCCCTGTGTCTATTGCTATCAGCAAATTATGGATTACCAGCCCAGTAGGTTACTGTCAAATATACATTCTGCCTAGTATTCAGATTAACAGCAAACAACTGACTGGAAGTATGGCATGACAATACAACACTAATAGGAATAAGGGGGAAATGAACACAAATGGGGAAACCTAAAGTGAAGGGTATGCATAGGTGATCCTTTTGATGTAACAAAGTTAAACGTATTTGAATTGAGGTCAAAGAATCTGGAAGGTGAGTAATGCTTAACCTTTTAATAGCAAATAGATACGGGACAAAACATTATGGAGTTACAGCTTGATAAAACAGGAAAATCAACTTTGTGAAATTGTGATTCATTGATGGATTTCAGTGACACAAACACAGGAACAAATATGCCTGGATATTAGGACTTATTGATTTATAAGGAGAACTATATAATTTGTATGTATTATATTTTATATAATGTCCCTGGTCTATATGAGAAATTATGGAATTGCAGGTGAATATCCAGCTGAGATACAGACAAACTAACAGTATAGTACCGTGCATCCAGAATCATAAAATAGTTTTTAGTTCAGGCTGTATCAAAAGAGTGATGGCCAGCAGATCCAGAGATGGGATTCTCCCCTTCCATCTGCCCTTTGGAGAGGCCACCTGGAGTGCTGCATCCAGGCCTGAAGTTCTCAGCCACAAAAGACATGGACCTGTAAAAATAAGTCCAGCAGAAGGCCATGAAGATGTTCAGAGAGCTGGAAAACCTCTCCTATGAAGAAGAAGCTGAGAGAGCTGTGGCTGCTCAGCCTGAAGAAAAGAATCCAGAGAGACCTTAGAGCAACTTTATAGTACCTAAAAGGGGCTAACAAAACAGAGGGAGAGTAACTTTTTACTCAAACAGATAGTAATAGGACAAGGACGGCTGGTTTTAAACTAAAAGAGGAGAGATTCAGACTAGATTTTGGGAAGAAATTCAGAGGGTACTGAGGCACAGGAACAGGCTGTCCAGAGAAGTTGTGGATGCCTCATCCCTGGAAGTGTTCCTGACCAGATTGGATGGGGCTCTGAGCAACCTGGTCTGCTGGATGGCATCCCTGCCTATGACAGGGGATTTGGAATTACTAGCCTTTAAAGTCCCTCTCAGCCCAAACCATTCCCTGATTCTAAGTACTTAAGCTACTAAAACCAGAAATTGGATAAACATGCCAGCAGAAGTACCACTGTTGTTGTTCTCCTTCCCTAAGCATTTGTTACGAGGACAGGATGCCAGACTAGATGAACATCTGACCTGTCTCAAAACCACCCTTCTTACATGGTTATTAATAGCTATAGGCCTTCCAGATAGTGACATTGATTACAAATTTCCATCAAAGACAGACTGAGAACTGAGCAGCATGCACAGGAGATAGGGACAAAACCTCAGTGTATCTGAACTGCTGTAATTTTCTTGCTGTCAAAATTGCCATGTTGATTTATATCTTCCCTTAAAGATCTGTTTGACCAAGTCTGTTTTACCCTGCTATTATGACAGCATTTGATAAATAATCAACAGGGTGGAGTACTGAGCTATTAAAATAAATGGAAGTGCAACCTTTATTTTAAGGAGGAAAAATATTTGCAATGAAAAATGAAGTCTGAAAATAAATATTTAATTAAAAAATACTTTACTAGCATTTACTAGTACCCTCCCCTATTTTTAGACATGTCTTCAGAGCCCATTTAATAAGTCTTTTAGCTGCACAATATTATTTTTTCAGCTATTTCTTCATGGTTCTGAATTAATGCTACCAGTACTGGTAATGACACTTTCTCTGATTTCTTAGGAAATCATATTTCCTAAGAAAAAGAAAATTATCTGAATATAAGGAACTTCCACACAACATTATCTATAAAAATTCTGGGAACTCTATTTTCATTAGAGCCCTAAGATTTCTATTAACTAAGCAAGGAGCATACTTGGACAAATTATGATTATAGATTTTTTTAAAATTCTTTTATAAAGTGATTTTCAGAATATACAATGTCATATAGGATGAAAAGCATGCTACAGGAAATACGTTTTGGTTTTGTGTTTGTTGAGAGCAAAGCACTATAGGATTCTAAAAATCAGAAAACCTCCTAGGACAATGTAGAATATCTACGGAGATGACTCAGATGCTGCTTATATTTAAATATAACTTTTCTTGATTTGAAACTCTTTCTCTGGTTTTTCCTTATTTGCACCTGGAGGAGTAACTGCTCAAGATAGGTGGGAAATGCGATTTACTCCTTGAGAAGAATGATATGTCAGGATCTAGTACCAGCAATTGCCATATGAGAGCTGAATAAACGAGGCCATTTCTTGACAAAAGCGATTATGAAGAATGCTAGAGAGATAAGATCATGGATGTTCTAAATACCAGTGTGATGTTGTAAGCTGATTGTCTAGCACATGGGTCAGCTTCTTCAAGTTTACAGGTGTTTAATTTAGGATTTAATAAATATGGCTAAAAAGGATCAAAAGCTCCTTATCTATGACCCTCAGAAAAAATAACCGGCCCAAATAATTCTCATGGAGAACTCTGTAAGCTAAATTGCCACTCTCCAAGCCACAAGGGCACAAAAGATGAAAAGGTGGTTAGTTTCTAAGGTATACAGCAACTTTTGAAATGGACTGTGTCCCAGCTTGATAGCTATTTAAAGAATTTCACAACTACTGTCACACTTCCCATAGCAAGGAGAGGATATGACAAGAGAAGAGTATCTCTTCACTACCTGCATTCTATGAAAAAGGTCATACAGAACATCAGACTTGACCTTATGGCTCTGAGAAAAACTGTTACCTCCTTGGAAATGCTGACATCGTTTTTACAGGGGTTGTGCCCTCTCCAGTACTGGCTAGTAGTGATACTTGGAAATTTCTTAGCCCAACAAAGGATAAAATGGTGTTGCAAGTGACATGGCACTGCATGCAGATCCTCCAGAAATGCTTTTGTACGCTCTGGGCCCTATACTTCATTTTGAAATTCCAGTTATCATCATACATGAAACTGAAACAAGCAGCTCTACTGAAGATTGAATGATATATGACTCTGTAGCAGCTGGCTGGTTTGTTTTTCCACATAATTCCAGTTTCATCTTGTAAGGAGGCTCCTGAATGAGAGGTAATAAAAAAAGGGAGAAAAAGAAATGCAGGAAGTAATGGAAAATAAAGAGAGAGAACTGTCCTCATAATGGTAGAGTAGTTAGAGCAGTATTTCACCAGAAGGAAAGTAACTAGCTGGTTGTCAGCGAACAATTTGCTTTCATCGACCTCTTGGTTAAATATTGAAGACATTTGCCTACAGGATACAATGAATGAGAATAAATTCCTTAATCACCCTACTTTTTGTGCCTGTGCTTGTAAATCAACATGTGTTGCAAGTGGAAAACTGTTTAGGTTTTAAAGAAGGCTCTACCACTGCCAGCTGTGCCTTCCAATTGCCCATGCCACAAACCTCCCACAATGATAACCCTTATTTTCTGGTCTGACCTTTTTTTTTATAAAAAAATTAATATAATTTAAAATATTTTTTAAAAATATAAAATACACATATCAAAGTTGAATATGTACCTTATTTTAACCTGGCAATAGTGTCAGAGCAATTTCAAATTCAGCTGAAGTTTTCCAGTTAGTTTATGTAAAATCCTAAGACTATGGGTTGAAAAATATACTATGTAGTGATGTGATCATATAATGTGCACATGTTAGAGCACACAGTACCCCGAACAACGTGGTAAGCTTTAGTATTCCATCTTGCTAGCCTTTTCCTAAGGAAAAAATCTTTCTTCAAAAGATACAATTAAATATGTGTTCATCTTGTTTTATTTTTCACCATGACTAACTCATAAAACTTAACTTCTTTTTCTCCTCACTGAATTATCTGAGTCAGTTAAGTACATACAATTCAAAGGTTCACGGTAGAATCCCTTTTAGTAGTATACTATTCAACAGTGGCCAAAAGTGAATGCTTGAGCAGGTAAGTGTATTTTCAAATCAACCTCACAGCTTCTGAGGTTCAGCTGTGAATTTCAGCTCACAGACTTACTGAGACAGACACAGATAATTTTCATTTACAGGTTAACTAAACTCAAAGGTTAACTGGGATCAGTTTAACTCCACGTGGCTCTTCAGCTCTCCCTCTTTCGCAAGAGTTCTGTTTGTCTATCAACTAAACCCCACCTCAACCCACTCCACTTAATTGAAGTCCACCTTCTGCTGTCTTCATGAGATGTCTCTTACTTATAAGAATCTCAATTTTTATGAAATATCCCTTATTTTTTCCCAGGTATTCTAGATGAATATGTTACTGGCTATTTTTAATTATTCATCAAATTTAAAGGATTATTAGATTAATGGCATCATTATAGGATCCTTTTAAGGTTACTTCTGCTCTAAAGAATGTTCATTTCTGTTGTCAAGAGATTTCATGTTCCCTGCTCTGCCAGTAGCAGCAGTTTTCAATGTCTGCCATTTATACACTTAGAGTAGTGGAAGGGATGTTTCCAAAAGCCAACACTGCAAACAATCTAGAATTTAAAAGCCAAGTGGTATTCCTGTCGACTCAGCCATCGCACTGCTTGGTTTTGCTGCTCAATCTATACTTTCAATCAAATCTAAACAATACATGCCTACCTTAAAGAAGGCAAAATAAGTAATATTATTCAAGTTTTACTGACAGCAATGTAAAAACTGTACAAAATAATTTGTAGCTCTAACTGAGGAAGGTTACCTCACAGACATTCAATCCAGTTGTGTCTGATTTCCATAGAAGTCCTTGTGACTGAGAGCAAGTTTCCCCTGGAGAAAAATGAAGGAAAGGTCTTAATTCAGATCTAAGTGCTCCATAAACATGGTCAGTTATTAAAAAGACATTTACCCCAGAAAAATGTAGTATCTTGCAAACTAAAGCTCTCTTTGTTTTTAGAAACTGAAGTCTTCTTTATGGCTTCCACACTTCCCTCATGATCTGATTTTCATAACCAGGGGATTAAAATCATACACACTGCATTTCTAAAGGGTTAAATATGCCAAGGCTACATGTCCTATACTGCTTTACATTGTCCAGTAAATAATATGGATCCTTTCAGGAAAACAATTATGCAGGGAGCACTCCTTAATAAGGCTCAAGATCCTTATTTCTTCTATTGAATGTATAAGTTTATATTAGTCTGTCAACATGCTCATTAAAAAAGCTTCAGCAGTTTATTACTTTGTGTAACATCACACCAGATTAATTAAGGTAGTTGTGCATGCCAATAGAACAAAACCTTTATTTTTACTTTAAATTAAAATGAAAATAAGTTATTTGCCAAAAGGCTCTAACATGCTATGTTTTTTTTATAGCATAAATAAGTACATTTTACCTCTCTCTCTCTCTTCATTATGTCTCCATTCCTCCTATTCACTTCATCATTATTAGGCCACAGGTAAGAAGTCTGGGAGTTCCTTCAGGGAAAATGGGGAACTGGTTAAATTCTGCAAAAAAATTGTATACAAAAAGTTAGAGCACTTCTAACACAATGAAAACCTTCAAAGTATCCAAATTTAATAATTTACTGCTCTTTTAGATTTCAAAAAACTAATTGTTCCATCAAAGGACACCTGAAGCACAAAATCTAATCTTAGTTTATTGTCTCTTTCTGTGAAAGGCAGGTAAATAGAAAGGATCTGTGCTTAGGGAGCAGAGGGTTTATATGTGACAGGCACTAGAGAAAGTATTTAATAATGCAGGCAATATCATCTTGCTAGAGAAAGTGCTCTGGAATGATACCTTTCCAGACAAAATTAATGACTTAGTTCAAGCATACTCAGTCTGACAATTAATCAGTGAAGTCCTGTGAAAGACTGCCAAAGGAAATGGTGGTTGTGAAACGCTTCAGGGGTTTACCACACACTTAATTTCTAGAAAGCAGCAGGTTGGTACACTGGTCACATACCTTAGGCCAGAAGTCAGAGGTTCATATGGTTCTGAATGCATTTTACTATTACCATCAACAAAAAGTAAAGTATATGCAATAATAGAGCTGGTTTCTCATTTGCTACAAAGGCATAATATCTGATGTATGGTAATGTAACTGCAGTTTTAATTTAACAGGACTTTTTTAGAATGACTTTATGCTACAGTTATTCACATATGGCCCACATAAGGAATTATTTTTCATTATCTCATTATCATATGGAAAATGTGAGAAATAGTAACACCAGAGTGATTAACAATGGTAAAACAGCTAACATGCAAGTACTTGGGAACTGTTCTAGAATTCATTGACGTGAGATTCAGTGTGAGCAAGATATCAATATCTGAAAGTACCAATTCCCATTTAACTTTTACATCTGTTTTTCTTGCATGGCCTGAGTTAATTGAAAATTGCCTCCCTAAATAAAAAAAATACCACTGACTTCACTGCAGTCTGGATCATACCATTCATTCTTTGCCTACATTTAAATCTACAACATTTTCTTCATAGTCTGACAGAGTAATGGAAATTACAGTAATTGAAAACTTAACCTGTTGTTCAGTGTGTCTGTGAGCATCAACTGAATATGGAAATTCCAAGGAGCTTGTTCAAGTTCAGAAGACCCTTGACAAACATGAAAGCCCCAAACAGTTGTCCAATAACCACATCCATCTCTAGTGCATTTGCTTAGAAATAGAAGAAATTTCAAGACACAGACTAAAAGGTGAATCCATTTTCTATATGGATTTTAACCTGGCCAAGTCTATTTTGCTATATCCAATATGTTCATCTACATCAGGATGCTTCTCTTACCATAACTATTCTGAGTGAATTTCTTCCCATTTGGAAAAGCCTAATTATTGCCTTTTGGTTGTATTAAGAGGAATGAGCTTTACCCTAAATTAACCTCTTTTTAACAGCTTCTCAGAAACTTTTACCAGAATAAGGCCCTAAAAAGAAAACAGATCTTGCTTTATGAAATCAGTTTGCATATATACCACACTTTCACCTGACAGTCAAAAAATACAGCTCCTTATAGCAACATTCTACATAAAAATCATAGAATCCATCAAGATTCTGACAAGATGAGTATTTCACACACTAAATATCTGAATAGATGCTATCACAGATAAGATTTAAGTCTCACAAGATTGCTCCATCACTTCCAAAAGATTTATGGTACTTCAGTGAAGCTGAACCTTTAAATCATAACTATTTTTCCCAATTCAGTTAGGCTATTTATTTGTTTGTTAACAGGAAGCTTTTCCAAAGCAAGTATGCCAATATTTTTTCATTAGGCAGCCAAAACAGTGTAAATTTTTCTACTGCTTTTTAATGTCAGTAGAATCAGTGGACCCACATTTTAAAAATATCTCATCACACCCAGCAATGTTTGGATGGTATTGCTATCAGGTACACATAGAGGAAATGAATATACCTTTAGGTAGAGATGCAGCATGGAAGAATACTACAATTTAAGTTAAAAGTAGTTTCAGCTCAGAAAAAACCTGTTCGATTTCTAAGCAAATGGAACTGAGTAGTACCTTTAAAAATACTAATGTGTAGTAATCACTTTGTGGCTCAATCCCACACCAAAAGGTAACCAAGATGACAACAGCAGTCTCGTGCCTAAAACCACAACACAAAAACAGAACCCATATAATAGGGAGAGACCACTCACAACAGCCCACCAGGACCCTTTATTCTGTTTAACTGGAGAGCAACAATTGTGATGAAAAGGAGCAAGAGTTCTTGATAGAATAGTTGCTGGCAAAAGCATCCAAGCATCCATACCAGCCATACACTTGCTTATTCTTTGATTAAGTCATGGAAATGTATGTCGAAACCATGACTTGACTTTTGGTGTAGAACTTGTGCTTTGAGTCCAGAAATTAAAGACTATGTTTAACTAGTTCTCCTCTGTATTCTACATTTAATCCTGAAAGCACATATTTCTCAGCTCTTAACATCAATATTTTAGGAACACTGAACATAACATTGACAAGCCCATAAGGCCATTCAGGCAAAAATAAACATTAATCAGGAAAAAATAGTCGTCTAATTTTAATAATTTCAGCAGCAAGCTGTGTGTAATGAGGGTGAAAGGGAGAAACACTGATTCCAGAGCAGCTTCCACTTTGCTCTATGTCCTTCTCTTGTCGCTTTTTTCAAGAAATTCTTTTTCACTCTACTTGCTTATTGGAAGTGGATTGACAACAGAGAACTAGGTCACATCACAAAGTTAAAGAGTAGGAAAAATTATGATGGACATACCTGGATGAAGCAGGATAAACGCAATTTGGTAAGGAGAGATTCAATTCTCACTGTACTGTAACTTTTCAAGCAACTTTTACAGGGGTTTTACTGAAATCTACTCATAAGAAAGAAGCACACATAACTTTCTATGCATGAGAACAGGCTGAGTGAACAGAGATGCTGAAAGTACAAGTGTCACATAGTAAAATTCCTTTGCATTTCCCAGGAAACGCAGGAGAAAATATCAGCAACTGAGTTGGAGGGAGAGAAGAATTAAGGTAGTGATGATAAAAAAAATTGTAAGTGATCTTTGCAATAAATTTAAATAACTTAAAAGGAATTTACTCCACTGATTGTTACCATTAAAAACAAAAATTTCTGTTATCTATGAGCTTTCCTGGCTACTACTTCCTATCAGAAGGTATCTAGAGAGTTTAGTGCTCCTTAAGCTGTGGATAAAATTAACCAGAATACAGTAAATAATAATAAAATATGTTTGACCTAAAAATGGTCAGATATATGACTGCTATAGGCAAAAGTGTCTGTTGTCACTGATTTTAAGATTTTTTTAATATGTCACTCAGAATAAGTTCTTTAAAGAATGATTGTTCTGTCTGCTGTGGCCATATTTAAATGCCAGATTCTGGCCGTCAAATGTGACTGGATTTATCAATGAACAGAGTGATAAGGAGAAAATTGAAAGGCTGGAAAATAAATTATTTGGAAGGTTAATTATAAATAATATAATCTCTATATGCAAATATTAAATGTGTTTATTTAATTAAATCACTGCAGATTTTTGAAGTTTTTTCTGTTGTCTTTGGCAAGTCATCACATCAGGCTGTTTCTTGGGGATATAATTATCCCCATTTATTTAGATAAATGATTAAATGAATGCTGTTATACATATTAGCTGTTCTCAGCTTTAAGCATATAAAAGTGTTCTGTCAATATACTAGCCAGGGAACGCTCTAATTTTGGAAGGTCTATTCAGGAAGAAGAAAAGAGTCATTATCTAAAAAAGAAGTATCCAACACTTCTTGCATCCCATTCGCAGTTTGAAGGTCATTTGTAAGTTGCACACATTGAGTCACACAGACTCATTCAGGAGTTTGCTTCTCTGCCTTCAAAGCCTAAAAATGATGGTTGAAACTTAATCATGGTTCAGAGAGCAAGAATGCAGAGTCATTTTTACTCATTAATTATAGAAATGAGCAGGAATGAACTGTTGCCACTTGACAGAAGTAATGATTTTAGCCATGTCTTAGCCACTGTCTATTAGCATCACTTCCTACCATCCTAACTCAGCCCACATTTTTCAATAGATCAGATGAAATAAAATATTAATTCCTAAGAAATTTGGACATTTCCATAACTCTTCCTCCTGAAGGACAAAGAACATCAACCCAACGAGCCACAGTATCCACAGGCTCTTCACCCCTAGCAGGCGAGTTGCTGCAGTGGTGCTGCACAGCTTCAAAGGCAGGACCTCACCAGCTCTGAGAGCTTCCTGCCTTGCTCCTCAGGGCCAGTCATTCACTTTTGTGACACACCAGACAACCACTGCCAGGACAAGCTTATTTATGGCTCATGTATTCACTGCATGAGCCTAAACCTCGATGTAGTTTTAACTTTCAGCACCTTATTCTGATGGCCCAAAACTGACATGTAAAAAATATGTTGCACTTTAGTGGCCTGTCATTGTCAAAGCACCTGGTTCACTGTTTCAATTCCTTGGTCTCCTGGGTTCACTCAAGCATGGATTTGCAAATTATTCCAGCCAAGGCATCCTCTGTCTTGTACTTATAAGATTTAGGCAATAAGCCTAGATTATTGTACTCAAGACAAAACACAGTAAGCTCTTGTGTTTTATCACACTTTCAGGTCAATTTTGCAATGAGAAAAAAGTTCTTAAAACTGTTGATGAATAACCTGTGTTCTCCTTGTAATAGTATAAACACTTCCTCTATTTTTTCACAGTTTGACAATGTCTAAATTAGCTACTTTTCTTGACATCTTTAACTTCTTTCTTTTCACTACCAGTAAGACTGCACTGGAAACAAAAAGAGTAGGGTACATATCAAAACAATGTAAATTATTAATCATAGCTACCTCTGCATACTCAAAATTGTGCTGCTGTATTTGCTGTCACAGAGTGGTTTCCAAGATAAACTTTTTTGCAGTATCTTTAACAGCTTTCCAGAACAGTCAGCATTAAGCAGAGTCTCCCTAATGATTCCAGAAACTGAGGATTTGTTTCCGTATATATAAGGAAACCTCTTTGGCTGTCTTTAAGAGACCTGACTGATAAAACTTTTTATTTTTTAAATGGATATTTAAATCTGTATACTTCAAATACCTGTAAATGCATTGATTTTTGATGTACATTAAAAATGGAGCTTTTCATATGGTTTATTTAACTGGGAGAGTACTTTCCACTACTTTTTAAAACAAAGAAATGACAACAAAAATGCTTGCATTTTCATATCAGTGATATCACTCCTAAGCATCTTCCTTAGTGAGGAGAAAAGATCTCTGCTTTCTCAGCTAAAAGTGTATTTTTACTATCTCAAAAATTATCCCAAGAAATTTTGTCTTGTTTACATCAAAATCCAGGGCAGCATAAGAACTGTAAAATCAACACAGCAAAATTCTGTTTTGCTAATCTATGTCCTTGCAAAAGGTCTTCCAGTGAACCACAAACCTAGTAAGATAATGTAAAATTTATAATACAGTTCCATATATATGAGATCATGTCTTAATCAGTATCAGAAATGTAAGTGCAGCGGCAGAAGCAGGCTCACAAGAGCCAGCAGAGTGACAGCAAGGTGACAGCAGGGTGACAGCAGGGCTCTCAGCATCCCCAGCTGCAGAGTGAATTCCTCACTGCCTCACTTCCTCCAGGGACATCACACAGTAATGCTCTGAGCCATTGCTCAAAAACACTGCAGACCAGCACTCTGGGTGTTCACATTTCAGTAAGAGACTTCCTTAGTGACAGCAGGAACACCATGATGATGAAAAGGAAATTTTCTTGTAAGTTAGCCTGTAAGTAAAGATGACTAATTAGTATTGATGTACAGATTTTTCTGTAAGCATATACATCTAATATGAGAGCAGTATGCAAGTAGTTTCTTTCCTGGAAACAATAAAGGGAGCCATAAATTATGCAAGAGTCACTGCTAAGAAAAGACATATCAGTGTAAGTTACATTACAAGCTCCCTTTGCCTGCTAGAACTTGAGAATCCCTGTTTTCATTTACCTTTACAGTAAAGCACCTGCATTCTCAGGCAAACACAGCCAAAAGAGTACGCAAAGAGAGCATCACAATTTGGACAGCTCTTTTAATATGTCTATCTCCCAGCTACACTAACTACACTTTTTTATTTATTTATTCAGTATTTACTACGTTATTTCATTCCGCCAAACAACAGTTGCAATATTTTTCTGTGGCTGGTGCTTTCTAATACATATTCCATATTTCCACATCTGAGAGAGGTGAAGGTAATGGATGAGGAGGAGATAGAAAAGTCTTTATGCAAAACTGATAATCTGAATTTCTAGAAGATCAAAAAGCAAGAGAGATTCATAGCTCTGGCACTAGATCAGGTATTTTTGCATTTCTTACCCACAGTACAGGGTTACAGTCTTCTAATATCATTTCCAGTAGATCAGTATAGTGAAACCTCACTTTCCTCCTTGTACATTCTCCCTTGCCCCAGTTTTCTTGTATTCCTTCCCAGTGTTCGTTTGTCCTCTCCATCATATTCCCGTCTCTAAAGGCTGCCTCCGCTCCAAATGGGAGAAATGCCTCTCCATACCCTGCTTTCAGTACCAACTATTTTTCCACTCTTATTTCCCCCAAGGATTTTTTCATGCCCAGGGTTTGCTTATCCCTGAAATTGCTACCAAGAAGCACAAAACTAGACAAGGTCATTAGAAAGGTCATTTGTGCTCATTGAACATACAGGACCTAAGGAGGAAAGATACTGAACCCTTAAAAACAAGGGAAACAGCTCGTTAAATAAAACATTACGCCATCTCTTTAGGGTTTATGTAATCAGTAGCATTCCTCTTTGAACATGAGCTGGGTAGCTGTTGTTCCCTTATTTTTTTTTTCCTTTTTACACATTGCAAGAGCAAAGGTACTTTCTGACTGCACAGGACATGCCATGTAATGTTTATTTGGTATTACTAATTAATCTATGTTCCCTGCAAGGAAGGATTCAGGAAAAGAGATTGGTGTCATGAACAGTGATCATTTTTATCAGATATGGTGATTTTTTTCTTTACTGGAAAATAAATGAGACCACCAAACATAGCCAGTTTAAAACTGGCCTCCCTTACAATTAAAGGGCATCTTCTGTCCATTCTTCTAATTAACTTCTCTCTTAGCAGCATTGTGAGCCACACACTACAAGCAGCAATTTGCATCATAATAATCCTTTAAAAAAAAAGCCCTTTAATGAATTTTTCCCTCTACGTGGTACACAAAGAAGTAATAAATGGTGTCTGTGAAGAATAGATGGAATGGGAAGAAACTCTTTCTCAATTTAGAATTTAATTGTAGAAGGCCAATTATAAAATTTTAATTTCCGCTATCTGTCTTGAATATTTATCTTATCTAGCAGCTATTTTATTCATAATGGAAATCTTTGATGGCTTTTTTTGTTATGCTATTCTGAGTCATGGATAATATGCACTACACTGGATTAAATTTGTATGAAAAATAGGCCATGCTGGTTCATGTCTGAAATTAGCTACAGCTAGCCTAATTTTGCTGACGTATAAAAGAAAGGGAGCTTTTTATAAAAGATAAACAAAAGAAAAAAGAAATAAATCAACTTAATCTCATGAAATATTTCCCCTGATATTTTATCTGCCAAAAGTATGAAATCTACAGGAGCTTAAACAGCAATTTACTGGAAATCAGAACAGGACACCTGGGGTACCACTTTCTGCTGAGTAAGACTGCATATATTAGGTATTTAATAATGATATAAATTGAATGAGTGGTTAGTATAGTTCAAAAAAGCTGGTTTTTTTAAAGCTGGAAAACTCATATTTATCCACAGACATAATCTTAAACATTAAATACTACAATCTTCAAAAAAGAAGGAAGAAGGGCATGGGGTAGACAAGCACAGATTCCCAATTATAAGGCTATTGCAGTAAAACAGATTTGCTGAAAGATAAAATAAAAGGATATACATATACAGCAGGGCAGAGAAGCCCAGTTTTAATTACTGTGGATAAAGCAAAGAAATCACTGCTATTTGCACTTCAAAAGCATGACATTTTCACAAAATTGGAAAGGCCATAGATTGAGCAATATTGAGATTATCATTGGCAGAAAAAAATTCATCAAAAGATCCAAGCCTCTAAACTTAACATGATTTTAACCTAATCATCAGTAATCTGCCAATTTGAGTCAGTTCAAGTTATGTGGTAGACTATTAACATTGAAATGTTAGCTGCAATTACAGCAAGATGTATTTTGATATTATTCTGTTGCATTTTTTCCTCTCTTAATATACACTTTCAGATTTAACTCCATCGACGCTTACATTCATATCAATCACATTATACAGCTACAAATACGTCAAAAACACAAATCTGGAAGGAAAGAACCCTTCCCTATTCTTTCTCCCTCTCCTTGATTTAGGTGGAGAGAGGAATTAATACAGAGAGACAGGCGAAAGTAGGGTCTGCAGGATTCACATAGCGGGATCTCAGTCCTGGTCACTTCAGGACTTTAGTGCTTTTCCACAGCTCTTTTGCTCCCCCACTTTTTTTTACTTGAGCAATGCAATGTCAGAAAATGTCAGCGCGGTTTGTGACAAAGACAAGTCCTGATGAAAGTGGAAGGAGGAAGGAGAAGAAGAAAAAATTATGTTTGACGTAAGACTGGTACCATCATTATTTCCACTCTTGTGTCTGAACAAGTTTGAAATTCTGTGAGTGAGGCACTAATAAAACGAGTTCAGAAAACTGAGTTCTTCTTCTAACAGTTCACAAAATGTAAATAAAATCTCTGCTGGGTGCATGAACAAAATCAATCAGAACTGTTACTGAACAGCATGCATCAGCTTTTAGGTCACAATAAGACAAGGTAGCCTTTTATGATGCTGACATAGTAACACATCTTAATGATTTTTAAGCAAGAATGACAAGGTGCATAAAGCCATGCATCACATCCAAGCAGTGTTAAATGTTTCATGCCACAAAGAGTGTCACTGCAGTTTTCTTCAGAAAAACTCAAAGATGCTGGGCACTCAGGATGATAAAATCTTCTGACCTTTGAGAATCCTGACTTCCTCAGTGAAAAGGCTCAGCGGACATGAAATTGGCAGTCCACCCTAGAAAACCACTTCAAATAAGCTTTAGTGAATATTAGTCATCACCCATAAAACCCAGAATAATGTTCTTAACAGTTACAGAAAAACAAGGGAGGGTTATTAGTACAAAAATAAGGATTAATTAATGTATTTTTTTTGAGAGAGAGAGAGTCATATGTCATAGAAGCAACAGAGATCTGAAACATGTATAGGGTGACTCTATTGCTTGTTCAGCAGCACAGCTGCTGGCAGAATAGGTTTACAAAACCTCAGCACAGGATTTATCCAGGTTCCTGTTTGGAAAACCAAACACATGACTTCGTCCACCTTTTTGATGATCTCACAACAAAAGGCGCTTCAACTTGCCTTTCCTAGCTTGGAATGTGCAGACTAGCAGTGTTTCAGAGAAGGCACTCTGAATCTTCATTCTCCCCTTGGTGAGTCTTTTGTACAATGGGCACAGCCCAGATGTGCTTGCAGAGGTGCTATTAGTGCTCATTACTTTGCTCTTCTGAATGCACAGGTCAAGAGCATTTACTACGATGACAGCTGATGAAGTTGTTCACTAAGCCAATGGAAGCCTTTCCATTGATTTCTAATGATGATGGATTGACTCATTAGCCGGTTTTACTCTAGACTGTCACCTGAAAAGTGGCAGCTGTTACACTGACCATGTGGCTATAAAACACTAACTAACAGCTTTGTTTACAACAAAACGTTTTATTGCATTGACAGTATTGAGTTTGCATGTTGAAGAACTCATCGGTATTCACTTCAACAGTGCATTTTTACTTACTGTCTTTAACCTGTAATGAAAATAAAAACTGGTTTTCTTCATAGATAGAGAAGCCTGCCTATGGGCAGGGTTCAGTAGACAGGCCTACTGGGAGGAATGCAGAGGACAGAGTTTTCTGCTTCTTTATGTGAGAATGGTTCCTTGATACTTTGTCATAATTGCTGTGGCAAAATTTACTAGCAGGCCTCAAGGTCAGATCATGCTCTACGCATCTTTTGCACTGCTGCAACTTGTCCATTCACTATGGCAGGTTAATAGAACTCCAAGCTGCTCATTTACACAGCATAGTGGGGGAAAGACAGATGAGTGAAGCTCAGTGCAAAGAACATCAAATCACAGTTGCCATTTGCACAGCATTCACATCAGCACTCACTCTACAGAAAGTGAAAAATATTGGAAGGTGTGTCCATTATGGCTCAGAGTAGTCAGTGCCACTCCAGTGTCACTTGGCATAGCTGTCCTGAAAGTTGAGCTGCCCTGAATGGCGGAACTTGGTAGAGCCTTTAGAGTGATCAACCCAGTTGGAAGGTGCAACTGAAATAAGAACACTTAATTCACAATATTTCAGTAGGCAAGTATCTTATCCCTCACTCATCTGACACACCTATTCATACATACTTTCCAATTTATCTAATAATGCTCCACTGAATACAAACTTTTCCTTTCATGCCATCCTTTCTTACAAGAACATGTAGACTTTGGATTTATGATTGACATTAAAATTGAATATACAGTTTATCTTCTCTACTGACTACTTCAAAGGACAGTATTATAGCTTAAAAGTATTTGATAATGTATTCAGTAGGCTACACATTCTGAAAAAAAAATCTATCCTTACAGTTTAGTAAAAATTATTTCACTTTTGATGAACTCCATGTGTTAGAAGCCAGGTTACTCTAACAAGTTTAATTGAACTTTCATCATGAAACAATCCCACTGTTTTGAAATCAGATGTAGTAATATGCAGAGATTTGTAATTCTGATGGCCTCTATGTGAATGCAGCAGTTATGCAGAGTAAAAATACCCTTTTGGTATTTTTAGTTCTAGAAATTACTTACATTTATATTGGTTTTGGTACTTGTGGAACAAACTCAGTATTTGTTCAGATCTGAAGAGCATCCTGCAATATAAAATACTTCCTTTAGACACAAGAATGTGGCACTGAAAAAGAAAGTTGTTTGTGTAGATATTAAAGTCACTGGATATTTATGCCATTAAAACAGTAACAATCAAATTTAAAACATCTATTTTCAGTATAACTTTTTATGCTGAAGCCATCATTTATGTTTGTAGATGAGTGGTGATATGATATCGATTTCACAGTAGTAGTTGCAACTCTAAGTTTATATGAGAGCAGCTATTATCAAAAAGATGAAAAATGGTATACATGTAAAATTGTGGTAGGCACAGCTCTAAGCTTAGGTGCTAATTCTGATTGTTACAGCTCCACCCTCTGTCTCTGCCTCCAAAGAGCTGGAGCATTGCCATCTGTGCAGGTCCTTCGCTCCAGCTGAAGGCAGGAAACAAAGACCAGTGCCAGAGCAGAGCTGCTGGACAGAAGTCATGCATGCAGAAAACAGGGATCTTAGCTCCCAGTCACTGCCTACATCACCGGTGAGCATTGCATTGGTGGGGAACTGGAAGGAAGAGTGAAAATTAAATTCTTTTCATTCATGGCTCTTTTTCCCCACCAAAAGTGTCTAATTCACTAATTCTGTCCATAAGACTGACCAGTGTGCAGTACCTACTATTAGTATATTTTATTTCTATCAGTATTTTGAATCATCCAAGTGGTATTTTCCATCACTGTATGAATCCCTTAAAAGAAGTTATTACTACCATGTATTCCTGATGAACTTTGGTGATTATGATGGAAAAAACCCCAAAGCACTGGACTAAAAGGGTTCATTGATCATCAGTATATTTTAAAAGTAATTTAGAAGCTAAGTCAGAAGATTCTTCATGAGGAAATTATCTCCTCTGAAACCCTGCACAAAACACTGCTATTGATTTGAATGAATGATCACAGTTTTTTCAGCAAGCCTCCAGTTTAGCCACTATACAGGTCATCTAACATCACAGTCAGTATTAAAAGAAAAAGTATGAAATTAATTCTTTGGATACAAAAAAACCCCACTGAATTTTCAGAACATGGCATTTCAGTACGCTTCAGAAACACTGTCAGAAAACAAATGCCCTTAGTTTCTCTTTCAACGGGCTTTTTGTTATGCAAAACCAGTTTTCACCTAATTAAATTGCTTTTTTAAAGTTTCTAATTCATTAAACTGCTAAGTCCTTGAGCCACAGGACTGTTCCACGCCTCCTTTTTCAGGCACTGCCCCCCTATGTTACTTTTAAGTTATTTATAAATACAGCTCTCCTGTAGCCTCTACCAGCAGGGCACCTTCACATGTTGGAATTTAATGAGGCTCAGGCACAAGTCATGAGTCCCTGAAGAAAACTGTTACCTGATCTGCTTCATTTATTTCTACCAATAATCATACCATTACCTACAGCTTCTGTTTTTAATTAGTGGTATCTAATGATTAACACTGGCCAATTTGCATCCAATTATGTCCCCTGAAAAATTAGAAGTGGATGAAAAGGCTGAATGCAATTAATCATTCTGCAATGTGAATTTGCTTAAATATCAAGGATGAATGTGTTGTACTTTCCTAAATAACTTTTTATTGAAAACATACACTGTCTGGTTATGAAGCAAAAGCATGACGCTTCCCATGACAGTATGAAATCTGGATTTTAAACACTACAGAATTACCAAACACATTCACACGTATCCTTTAATTAACAATGAAAAAATGGCCAATATCTAATTACACTCTGGATTCACATGCTGCCAAAACAATTAAAAGCAATAAGATAACATTTTATAACAAATAGAAAGATCTTAGCTTTGTGTGACAAAAACTTTGGGGTTAGTATGCAATCTTTAGAATCTAATGACCACTTATTTTCTTCCATTCTTAAGAAGTTTGGCTTTAGAAAATACCAGCCTTTAGAAAATTCCAGCCTCAAGCCAAACATTCAGAACTACTTAGCTATGGAATATTTTGGACCACCATAACACCTTTAAGAAAACTGAGAAATCATAGGAAATATTTACTAAAAAGAAAAAGCAAACAAACAAACAACACTCAGTCACAAACAAAGAACACCACCACAACACAGTACACAACCAATTTATCTGGTATCTTCAGTTTTTTCTCTATTTTCAGAGACCAAATTTGATCAGTCAATTTCACAGATGATGACAACAAAGTGCTTTGTGAAGAGCACTCCTCTTTTATCTGAAAAACTCTGAAGAAACCTCACATAAATAGAGAAATTTTTTTCATTTATGATGGTGAAGTTATTTTGTCCCTAGGGTACCTGTGAGATAAAATAACCCAACAATCCTTTCAAAGGTTAGTACTTGTAGAGCAACTTGCAAATATTTAACCCTCTAAGCATAAACTTACAAAACAAGATTTATTATATTACATATCATCATCACCAATCTTTCATTTAAAGCACCATTCTTCGTATTTTTGAAATGTTTAAAATACCGTAAAGTTGACTGAAATCTTTTGGAAGAAGATAATTAGGAAAATTGAGTTTAAGAAAAGTAAAGATCCTAAATGATATGCAATATATCTTTTCTGACCTTCAACATGCAAAAAGCCAAGACCCTGGCCAGCACCATTTTATTTTTGCCCAAGAAAAACCAAAATAGTAGGCATCCAAAAAAGGTGCCAATTTCATTGGTACATAAACTAAAGTTTCTACCTGCATTCCCCACCTTTTTCATATCTTCTCTGTTGTTCTTCCTCTGCTTCAAACATTTTTTTCCAGTTCTTAGCTTTTTTTGGTGAGGCATTTCGTGTTGCTCTTCATAAAACCTGAGGCATTACTTTCTTCCCTTTATTACTGTGCTCTTCCATCCCATTTTCTCTTTAGGACACAGGCCCATTTTTAATCTCTCAATGTTTTGCACTGCACTTTGGGAAGATCAACAGAATTTTCAGGGGAGAAAGATTATACTGCAGATGATAAATGCTTGGAGTTTGATTTAGGCTTGGAAGAACTGTTAGATGTTATTTTGCAAAACGTCTTTTTATTTAAAATGCTAAGTTCTGGCATTCATTATGCCAGACATTCCAAAAATTATTTGGTTTCAAGGTGTATTGTGTTCGTCACCCGTAACCCCAGCCAGCAGCCAAACCCCACGCAGTCACTCACTCCCCACAAACAGAATCAGAAGGATAAAAGCTCATGGACTGAGGTAAAAACAGTGTAATATGGAAATCAAAAGCAGAGCACACAAACAAAATAAAATAAGGAATGAATTCCCTGCTTCCCATGGGCAGGCAGGTGTTCGGCCATCTCCAGGAGTGCAGGGCCCCATCACAGGCAAATACCATCTCACCAAATGTACCCCCTCTTCCTCCTTCTTCCCCCCACTTTACATGCTGAGCACGATGCCACATGGTCTGGAATATTCTGTGGTCAGTTTGGGTCACCTGTCCTGGCTGTGTCCCCTCCCAGCCTCCCATGCACCCCCAGCCTCCTCCCCAGCCTGGCAGTACAA
This sequence comes from Petroica traversi, assembly GCA_025920805.1. NCBI lineage: Eukaryota > Metazoa > Chordata > Aves > Passeriformes > Petroicidae > Petroica > Petroica traversi. The sequence goes on from JAHLSL010000020.1 coordinate 1,300,426, forward strand.
GAAGCAGAAAAAGCCTTTGTCCTGTTCAGCAATAACAAAACCATCTCCACATTATAAACCCAGTGTTCAGCACAAATCCAAAACACAGCCTCTGTGACAAAAATTAACTCTACCCCAGCCAAAAACAGCACACATTTCTGCTCCCACTCCAGGCAAGATAAAAAAAAAAACAGCTGCAGGATGCTGTTTGGAAAAGTACGGCTTACTGGGACAAGTGCTTACTTTTGAACACACAGATTAATTTACAGAAGCTGTACTGAAAAACATTGCAACAATACTTCAATTCTCACCATCTGCAAGGAGCCCAAAAGGTTAGAAATAATATCTAAAGAATACACTGCATCCATTTTTCCCCCTCAAGGATCATCAAGTTCCAATTACAGTGGATTCATTATTGTAGAGTGTTGGGTTACACTTCATGAGGCAACCTGCAGTGATCACCAGCAGACTTCCAGCTTTAGATGTAAGAGACTATCAGGTTTCTTAGTAGGAAAGTTTTTATGCTTTCTCCCTAAAGTTGTATGAGTTCACAGTGCCTTAAATACTATAATACTAGCACTTAAAAATCTTGAAAAAAAAAAGAGAGAAACTCACTCCTCTGCACATTGAGATAATTATTTCTTGCTTAAGTCAATGGCTGCATGTTTGTCTAACCCAACCAACTGACTGACACTCTTTGAGTCTCTTTTTGTGGTCCAGTCACCTCGCTAAAGTTGAATGTGTTAACTCATTTAATTTCCCTATTCACCAACACTTAGGAAAATAAGTTAATTATTCATGCATTTTATGAGGAAAGGTAGTCAGTATTGCAGTATATTGGCAAAATCTGTGACAAATTAATGAGGTTTAAAGACTGCAAGCCAAATATATACTACGAGGGAATAAATGTCACCAACCTCAGAAAAAGAAAGAATGCTCTATGCCACAGGAATGAACTGTGGTTTTGAATTAAACTCATTACAGCAAGAATCAAGACAAAATCTTGCTGAACTCTATGATTTCTTCAAAGCACTTCCTTCTTTGAACACCACTGCAATGCTATGCCTGGTGGCTTTTGGGAGCAGCTTTTATGTTTCTTCAGACTTGTGACATAAATGGAGAAAACAGCCCTAATAGGTGCATTTTACTATTACCATTATCATTTACATACCTCTGAGTGTACAATACCTGCAGTCTTCAATCTGTATGCATATTTAGTCCAGTGATTGGTTTTGACCATGTTGGCATCATAATGAACACAAACTTTGAGAAGATTCTCACTCTTGGACAGAAGTGAAGGACCCGAAGACTGAAGGGGTAACTTCAAACATCATAAAGTGTTAGTCTAAGGCACCTTATACTTACCTTCCTTCATTTCTTATAGGTGGCCACTTGAAGAATTACTTTTTCAATGCTCCTATTCTGCATTTCATCTGTCTCACAAAAACAATCTTGTTTGACTGCTTCACTGTCAGTATAACCAGTCTGGTCTCATTTGATATATTTATCTTTCCTCTTACACTCCATCTACTGTACATACTCTCATTTCTGAAAACTTCACTGACTTTCCTGCCTGCCATTTTAGTGCAAGGACCTTTGACATCCCTGACCTACTCCCTTCAGCCATCCAGAATATGACCATATTTCGTACATATGTAAAACTCACATTTTTACTGTCAAAACTTTCTGCATACCATTCTAACTATCTTTTAACTTATCTCCACATAATTCAAACTAACAGCAGTTTCCACAGTGCATTTTCCCAGTCCCAGCTGTTTTAAGTGCTACTCCACTTGCATTCACACATTGCTCCCCTTTTCCAGGAATATAAAGTTCAAAAATTGTTCTTTATTTTGAAACTATTTCCTAATTCAACATATTTGCTCTCCCCTACTGCAGTGTCTACTGTGACAATTCTTTTATGATTCCCATTCCTTACTTGCCCATTTGGCCCATGACTCTTTTCCATGCAGCAGTTTCTTCTTTGCAACCCATCTTCATGTTTTTACCAGTGATGGCAAGTTAGCCATATAAAATGATACAGCTGAATCAATTACAGCATGGCAGTGTTTTAACTCTTTCCTGCCTTTTTCTTTTTCCATTACCTTTTACCTTTTTTTTTGTGTGTCTGAGGAAGAGTGAGGAAGGAATGCAGTGACAATTAATTCACTTGAATGCATAGAAACATCCTTCTCTACTCGTCACTCACTGATTATTTTGCACTTCCTTCCTTGTCTTCCACCAACATGCCACATGTATTTTAGATAAGCTTATAAAGCAACTTTCATAAACTTCTCAGATACTTATAGCTTATAAAATACTCTGAGTGTGAGCAGACAAACCAGCTTCAAGAAGATAAATTAAGGTGTAATTTTACCATAATGTATTGACAGAGCAGAGCCACCTATATTCCTGTAGTATCAGAAACAAATACACATCCCACTTGGCCTGTGAGAGATTGCACATGTGTCCATCCCCTAAATAATAAAATCTGTAAACCAGTACCTGAAAATGGAGTGGACCTTTGGGGAAGAACTGCTCCTTTCCAAACTTTTCAAAATACAAATTTCTGCTGTAATTAAATGATAGGTAGAAACACGCATATGAAATTAAATATCTGGAGTGCGTGGATTATTTACAAGGGAAGAGTAATTTAAATATTTAAGCCTTATTTAATTAGTAAAATGAGCTCTCTAATCAGTCTGACCCTAAAGACAAAGTTCATGAATGGAGCCATATGTGCAAGCCATTTTTGCTGTAAACAATGGTAGGCATTCTCAACAAGAGATGAACCCAACAAATAAGCCAAGTGCTGCATGGCAGATCCCTTCAAGAACAGTGAGTTTCTGTATTAATTGAGATATAACATCATTTCATGTTGCCAGAGAGGATTTTGCATTGAGAGTATCTCCACATTTTTTACTAGTCCTTTCACTCCTTAAAATTTTTATTAGGTCCTAAAACTAAAATGTTGTTCTCAACCACAGCTATATCAATAATTGTGAACTGGGGAGCCAGTGATGTCCCAGTAACTTCTTCAGCAAAATTCTTAAAACACACCTAACAGAGTCATGTCTAATCCTAAAAATATCAAATTATCTACAGTGAGAGTTTGACTGTTGACTTTTCATGAGTATTTGATGACTTGAAGAAATTACCTAGAATAAAAATTAAGCATGAGAAGTCAGGACCATAAACCTATTTAAGTCACTTGATCACTACGACCTTGCCTGAAGTAAGAAAATTAATACTGTTAATTCAGTATCAGTGCAAGCATCAGGTCATAGACAAAGCCAAGGTGGGGTTGCTACTGAGAGGGCAAGTTTCTTCAAGCTACTTTAAACAAACCCAGCTCTTTCTGCTCTTATTGTCTGTGCTCTTTTATGAAGTATTTTGCTGTAAGCTCTGGACTCTAGCTCTGCAGCTGTGCACAGCTGGTGTGCTTAAGCAGTAATGAAATAGCCTAGGATCAGGAGGACATTGCATGCGCTTCTTTGTTTTGTAACCTAAGAATTGATGGACATGGAACAGATTCCACTGTCACTGAAAGGAGCAAAATAGCTGAAAACAAAGAAATAGAAAGCAGTAATATATTGCTGGTATAAAGCAGCGCTGAGGTACTGGCCTTCAGGATAGAAAGTAACTGGGAGAAGGATTGTGTTGTGCAGGTGTGCCAAGGTCATTTCTTCCTGATACTATTTATGAACAGTGTTTCACTTGCTTGGGGCTGTATTTAAAGTCAATATCTAGCCTGTAGGCAGCAAGGAATGGCTCTCCCTACATAACTGAACTGTCTTAAAAGCATTTCAGGCTTTTGTTGTATTGTTTATAGATCCAAATGAGACTGTGGACTGGGACTCCTTTGGAGATCAAGTAGCAGGAGGTAGAGCAGAGAACTGACCCTTGGCAATTCAGCCTCTCCCCTACACTCTGCCTCTCCTCCTCACTGCCTGAAAGAGAGCAGATAAGCAGAAGCTAGAGGTGTCAGTCAGGATGTCTTTGCCTGCAAGTCAAAGGATTTAAGATGAAAGAACTCTTTAATGATTGTCTTTATTATTAATTAAAAGTAATGCAGAAGATTACTGCATAGGAGGAGCACTCCAGAGATGGAGATCAGATGAGCCCTGAGTATTCCCTTGGCACTGACAAAAGAGATGTACAATTGAGCAGAGTCTGTATGATGATGTTTGCAAATGACATAAAACACTCAGTTAATTAAGCTTTCTACTCTGATGTGAACAGGAGTCTATTCATTGACCTAAATGTTGTTTTCTTTTTTGTTCTTTTGCTATCTTTAGAATTAGGATTTGTAACTTTTACTGTCTTAGGAATTATGACTAATAACTTGATGACTTGACACCACCTCTTACTGAACTCCACCCCCACCACCCGCCAGCCCCAGCCAGCATTACCACAGATCCCCAAATTAGATAAAAGGCTTTCTCTGTTAGATGCACTATTTGAGATATTCTCTGACCTATACAGGAATACTCACAGCTGCTCCACAGAGCACACATATGTGAAGCAATGGTTTTCTAAACCATGCTTAGGTAGCTAAAAAGGCAAATAGGTGCAATTTTGGTGGTGTTGGCATTTTAAAAGCTGCTGACAAAGCATACCTTAGTTCAGCTATTTCTGCCCACCCCCATCCTCAGGCTGCCCTGAATACCGTTTTTATCAGGCACAGGGATCCCAGTCCAAAATTCTAACTTTCAGTTAAATCTCCCTTTCTTCATGTCCATAGGAATCTTGGTCCCTGAGCATCTCAGTTACATTTTACTGGATGGGAATGTACCTGTCCCACTCAAGAACCTGACTACAGCATCCCATAGAGCATCTGTAGAGCAGACCCAACTTGGGCACACAGACCAAGCACAGCATGAGAGTGGGAAAGTGTTCCAGTCAGCTAAACTCACCCATTCCTCTCCAATCCTATGACTTCAGCCAAAAGACCACTTATTGGGACAAATCTCTGATTTGTGTAATTCAGTTTAAGACAGTGTTCCCATACCAGAATCTTCCTACAAATGGGCTGAATGAGCTGAAGCTTTTAAGAATTACCTTCAGTAATATTAGCCCAGTAATCATTTCAGTTATTTTCCATAGTCTCCCAGCAATATGAGCAGCATGTTGAACTCCAAGCTCAGGGCCTGATTCATCTTTTGCTCAACTTCAGTGCAGTCTCTAATTATACCAGGAATCATTTCTACACATTTTTTATTTTCTATCTTCCTTTTATTGTACATACAGGCATTGAAAGATTTTTTTTTTATCCTGGCATGTCTTTGCTGTAACTAAGCATTATTCACAAGGCAGGTTCTTTAAAGGTGCAGGAGTGCTGCTCCTGTGTCTCCCCCTTCCTTCCATCAAACTATGCTACATAAAAAACAGCCAGGCCTGAAAATTTCAGAGAGAAGCATATACCACTGTTCCATCTATAAATAAAGAATATAATAGAAGTGGAAACTCGGAATATTCCCCCAGCCCACTTCAGGGGTTCTGCTCACAAGATTTTGCTAGAAAGATTGTTCATAATTTATTTCTTCCTCCTGGACTCAACCTGTTAGCAGTAAGTTTGACTTCTCCATTATTCATGTCAGCATTTTCGATCTTACAAACTTTGAACAAAGCGGTTTAGCCGTGTACAAATAACACACACCCCAAAATAAATGGCATGCTTTCCAAATATTAAGTCACCCAAAAAAAATTTATCAAAAATTGAAAATATTTCTTTTTGGTGGCATTCAGCATCCTCAACAGATGACTCTATACTCCTATAACTGTATATGACTAAAAGGCTTACCTCTCTCCTACACTATTGAGCTATTTTAATGGTGACCTATACAGGAGTAAAACTGAGAAGAACCACAGAGGAGTTGCTTTACTGGCCTGGGTTGAAAGGAACCTTTCAAGATCATTTAGTTCCAACCCCTCTGCTGGGGGAAGGGTCACTTTCCACTAGACCAGCTTGCTCAGAGCCCCATCCAACCAAGCCTTGAACACTTCCAGAGATGGGGCAGCCACATCTTCTCTGGAAAATCTGTTCCAGTGCCTCACCACCCTCATAGTACAGGACCTCTTCCTAACACCTAATCTAAACCTAATCTCTTTCGTGTGAAGCCATTCCCCCTGGTCCTGTCACCACATGCCCTTCTAAACAGTCTCCTTCCATTCTTCTTGTAAGAAGAATGCGACCAGTTAGGTAATTGACATCTAGCCAAGATCAGACAAACATGCATGCCAGATCTTTTATTTAAGCATGTAAATAAGTTGAAATGGAATGACTGAACTGTCCTGAAGTTTGAGAAGAAAAGCTTATCAGGTGGAATTTAGAGGGGCTGGAAGAAGGAGAGGGGATGTTGGAATGCAACTGTGGGAAACATGTTAAATTTCAACCAAAAGCAAAGGTTTTAAGGTGATGGTTACTCAACTGCACATTCCCCAAGGGGCCTAAGAATTGAAATTCTTCAGGAAAAGAGAAACTTTGACCCTCTGAATACACTGATTGTCTTAGATACACAAGAAAATAATATTTTATGGTCTTATGCACTCCCCCACCTTGTTTTCTTTGTTCCAGTGTAAGTAAAAAAGGATGAAACAAAAAAAAGTAAAAATTTTATTTCAAATCAATTCAGAGAAACCTGGAAAGCTTTCAGGAATGAGGGTCTAGGGGCTTAGAGAAGCACTGAAGTGGAGGGGTGCAGAGATACAAGCACCAACTTTCCTTTAATTTCTGTGCTGGACTGACCTTGTGAATGTTACAAAATCTTTTATGCACAGTCTCAAACAGTCTGTTTGTCTTGTGATTTTTTTTTCACCTGAGCTCACTTTTAGAGGGGAGGAGAGACTTGGGGTTTGATAAATGGAGATCTGAATTTAGCTTGCCATACACCAAAACTAATTAAATCAGGCTGAGTAGCTCGAGAGACATTTTTAGTTTTCTGCTGAATAATCAGAAAGTATTAATAGTACTTTGAACAAAAAATAAGGAAAAAGTGTGCTCAAGGGAAAGAGAAAATTTTGAATTGATGGAAATTTAAATGAAGTGAGTGGTTTCAAGCAATGAGGAAAAAAAATCACAGTGCACTGACTCTCTGATACTGCTAGCCTGAGTAGAGGGGACCTGTTTCCAAAACAGTGCTTTATAAAAGAGAAAACAAATGCAAAATTTAACAGAATTCGAAGCTAGAATAAGAATGCACATCTTGCAGATAGATATCATGGGGATCCTAAAGGTGAAGTTCTCTGAAGCAAAGACTTTTCTTCAACTCTGCATGTATCAAAAAATGAGTCCTTAAATCCACCTGCTTGAACCACATAAATAATTAGTAATTGATTAATAAATAAATTATCCCATAAATCAACCTGCTTCCTTCAAGCCAGGTATACATATAAAGCTTGGAATGCAAGTTTAGCCTTGCAATATCTTGAAGAAAAAAATAGTCTTTGACTGTTCAAAGCACTGCATTACAATATCTAGTGTGCTGCAAAAAACTACCAATGAAAACAGGTCTCAAAATCAGAGTGTGAGAGAGTAAAGAAGGAGCAAGGTGCTGGTATGCACTGTTGCACCTAAGAAGTTTAATTACACACTGAAGTGAGAAGATAAAGAGATAAGAATAAAGTTTCGAAAAGCAGACAATGGAAAGGAAATACATAAACCTTCTATTTATTAATATTATGCAGGACAGTGAAATATTTTAATCCTCCAGCACAGAGCTTTTAATCACAGCTGTGCATTTTATGACAAAAGGCACATTTCAGACGGTGCCATGTGCTGGTTAACAAACAGATGGAAATCTAGCAAAGCAACACTGTACTGCAGGAAAAATCCAGAAGAAAGCTTTCCTTTGGCACTTCAGAGGAAAGCAGTATTAGACACTTTCTAGGACCACTTACACTTCATAGCAAACATAAAAGGCTTTCAGATGAGCTATGACTACTACAGGACAGATCATACCTCTAAAAAAGAGCAGGTCTGGGGAGTTCCTTAGGGCTTGGTTATGCTCGGAGCTACAGGACTATTTTTCACCAACATAACAAAATATTAATTGATACTTGTTGTCCTTGCAGCCATGATAGCAGAAAGCTAACAAATGTGTTCCTATTTTTCAAGTCCACTTTGCAGCCTGCACTGTTGCCCAGAGTACTTCACATTTAAGGACATCACTGCCTTTCAAGAGCTTGGTGCTCCCGTGCAAGTGTCACTCATGAAGAACACACTCACTACAAGGAGTTATGTCCAGCCACTCCTGGTGTTCCTCCAGAGCTCACAAACAGCATATGTGGTTTGTGCATTTGTAGCAGCAAAGAGAGAGACTTCTTTCTAAGTCAACTCTGTATAGAAAACTTGTTGAATAAGTCTGAAACTTGCAGCAAACTTTAAAAAGCAGCTATTGCAAAATGCCCCCTCAAAAGGAGCTTTACATAATCTATATGCTGTATTTGTTGAAAGTTTAAATTTTAAACTTTCCAAGTCTAGGCATAGTTGAAGTCAATACACTTTACAGATGATTTGTTAGTACTGCCAGCATATAGGCAGAAAATTGTTGGAATTGGTTATTAATTGCAACTTCAAAATACTGAAACATTCAAATACACTTAAAACACCTGCTTCAAAATGTGTTTGAAGTATCTGGATAATGCCCTTTTTTTTTATCTTGACTGTTCTTTTAAATTAACAGCAATCATTTATTTGTTCTGCTCCTTGTTTTTATTAAGCCTTTGTCATTTCCAGCTTTATCCTTACAAGAGGTAGAACTAAGTATCTCCTGTCTTTGCTGGATAGCAGAGTTGAAACATGATGATGTACAGAGCATGCAAATATTTCCATGTTATGTCCAAATGAAGATTCAGGGGAAACACTTATTCCTCTCCTGAATGACCTAATAGTTCTTCAGATCTGCCAAGCTGAATATTTTCTACTTAAGCACTAGTTCTCTTATTCACTTAATGCCCCCCTATAAATTCAAGAATTTTCAGTAGAGTGATAATAAGGAAGCCTATTTGAAATTAAATGAAAATGTTCTATACATTCTTGATGTGTCAAATAAAAAAAATTTAAAATGTTTTCTTAACAATACTGAGACTAAAAAAAAAAAGAGCTTTTCCCTTTATAATACAGAATTTTTGAAGCCTATTCCTAACTAGTTCAATTATTCCATCAATCCCTTGGCCATTAACTTTTTCCAGCTCGTTTTTTTCTGTATTTTAAAACCATGCAAGGGAGTTAGCTACTGGCTGCAACAGCTTATTTCATGCTACAGTCCTTAAGCACAACCTCAATAAAAACTTAATCTGGGCTCACTGTGGAAGGGCAGCAGGAAATCTTTCCTGCTTTCCTCCAAGTGCACAATAGGATCATATAAAAGATGGCCGGAACAGTCTCCAAATTCAATGCTTATTTATTCCAAATGCCAGCTCAGAGAAACAGTTGGATTCTGTCTCACAGGCTATACAGATCCTCTTGCCATCTAGGGCCCTGGTTTTTCCTGTCCCTGCTTTACTGTACTTCATATTCCTTTTAGATTTGCTTCCTTACTCTCTACTCACTTGATCCTGGGACACTACAATAAAGGCGAGTACTCTTATCTTTCCCGGGGACATTTTGTGGAGAAAACAGGGAGCCCCCTACAGAAACAATTTTGTTTTCTTGCCAGACTCCATGAAGAAGACAGTGGGTTCTTCAAAAAAATAAAAATCCCTCCTGATTTCACTAATATGCACTCTTTCCTAAATCATTCCAGCCTATTTCTGGATGTATAGCACTCCTAACATGATACTGTTTCAACAGCCAGAAAGAGAAGATAAAACTCCTCATACATTTCTTCTAGGGATCCCTTTCATTATCTCCAGAAAACAGAGGAAATAAAAAAGTGTCATGGGTCAAAATAATTCCTGTCAATGCTTCCTGCTATTTTTCATTGAACTGTGTCTCTCTGCCTGACTGACCCAGCTCCTTTCCTTTTTCAGCCTCTGCTTGATGGAGAGGACTTCTTAACAATCCCAGGAGATGTTTAAACTATTATGGTTAAGTGCTATTGCTGACCAACTGTGAAGTTCATTCCAGGAGTTGGGATCATAATCATTACTACTCCATTTAGACTGGAATGTCATTTCAACTACTCTCCTAGGTGCTTTAAGACTATCCAACTTCTCTATAGCCAGAAAAGAGAGTCCTTTTTCAGATGACCTGTTTTCATCTAGAAGCTGCAGTTATAAATGTGCAGGACTGTGGCCGTACATTTTTTATTAAAGAAATTCAAAACAGTCAATTTTCTCAGTTCTTAGTTTGAAAGAGTGTTTCAGATTTGAGACATTTGGAGTCCTGTTGATGGTATCAATTTTTTTTTCAAAACTAAGTAAAACATCTCTGTAGATACACACATATGGGGTCTTTGCTCACAGAAGAAAAAAAACAACATCTTTAGAAATATTTCATTTATGACAAAATTGTTCGTATCTGTTAACTATAACCTTGTTTTTTCATACCTTTAATCACAAGTAAAATTTTTCAATACAGTGATGTAGAGATTGAATTTCTACAACTTCTAATATGCAATTTATACAACGATTAATTAAAAAAAAAAAAAGAATGCTTCAAGCAGAACATCAGAAAAATTCTTCACAGTTTTCTACACCAGAAAGGCAGAAAAGGTCCTCTAATTCAGATTCTATAAAGACACACACAGTATAATTTATTATTGAGAACAAGAAAAAATAACACATTTTCTTCTCACTTGGATAACATTATAGGAAATATCATTGTGCTAAATTTGCCATTAACATAAATAATTGTCTGAGTTTAAAAAAGTTTCTCCTCATTTACCAGTTAACAGTATTTTTTATTTCTTTATGCATGTTTTAATTTTGTAACTGTAAAATACCCTATCATTGTCCAGCTTTCTGGCTGCTTTGACAGATAACATTTGCAAGAGCTATGTATGTACTTGGCAAATACCAAGTTAAGCACTATAATTTCCTTCTTGTGTATAATGCAGATTGATTATTCCCAAATACACCTGACATTTTAAAATAAGTATTTACTGCAAGTAGCAAAGAAACAAGAGGGAATACTCCAGATCTCACTTTAAATCCAAGCTCAGGCATTCATTCAATGTGTGACCTCAGGCAACAGACTTGACCTCTTTCTAGTTCAGTCAATTCAGCTGGCTAAGAGCAGGAAATCATTGAAGACCAGATGCTGCATCTAAAAGCAGATCATCCCCAGGTAAATAAATTACAAGAGAGCCACAGAGATGGAGGAATATAGTGTTACTTATTTTAAGAGTCAGGAAGGCATATGGATGCAAACTGGCAATAAGCCAGAGGTCTTTTAGCCTCAAGCTTTACTTTGATATGTGAAAAATAGCAATTTTTATGCTGTAGAGTTACTAAGATTTTTGGGCTATAACTAGACTGCAAGACTAGATGATCTTTTTTTCAAATATACTCAGTTCATGGAATCAAGGTGGGGGTTTTGTATTCTGCCAAAATTTTTGTTCACAGATGTTTGAAGTATTAACACCAATGCCTGATTGCATCTGCAATAACGTAGGACCTTGCTGATACAAGGGTAACCATAAAACAATTCTGATCAACGTTGACCAGTAGAGAAAAGACAATCAAAAAGTTTTGGGGGAAAAAAAAACCAACCAAACAAAAACCCCACCTGTCACTTAACAAAAAAAATGGAGGTAAAAAAAACCAGAGCTTGCTTCTTATCGTAAATAGATACAAAATGATAGAACTTTCCCTGTAATCAAGATTGCAAATAATACAAACCATTATCTTTCCTTATTAGATAATTCAGTAATGCTATTAACTGTTTAGTTTTCCATTTAAATATCAGTCTTTCCAAAGAAGGTCAATATAAGCTTTTAACATAACACTAGAAATAAATGAAAAATTTAATACAGGCTTGAAGCATCCTACTTTCTGGAAGCATTCGATTCCCTGATCCCAATTAAGAAAAGGCAGCATGTCAGTGAAATGAGTATTTTTACTATAGAACCCTTTGCTGCAAGGTCCAGAAATCAATTAGAACCATGAAGATGAATTTTTGTAACATTTCTATGTAAGCATTAAGCACTCTAAAAATCGCACGTAAGACATTCAGGCTTTCTATACCGTTACAGAAATAGGAATCCTGAAACAGAATCCCAATAGTCAGTAAAAAAACATTAACTAAAAAAAAAAAATTAAATAAAAAGTAATACCACCTTAATTCTCTTATTTATTTGATTTGGTGTTACCACCCTCCTGCTTCCACTCAGAGTCCCCAACCTCATACTTGCTTCCATCTCCTATACTTCGTTCAGGGATTAAGCAAAGAGATATCATATGTCATTTTAGAAATAAGGGCAGCTCCTTTCTTTTCTGCACTGAGATCAAAACTTCATTTTTGTTAAAACCCATGCTACCATTCCCCAGCAGAGCACTTTTCTGCCTAGGCTGGGAGCTTTTCTGGAACTGTGAGACCTCACTAAACCTTTGATGGGAACAAGTCTGCAAAAGATTTTTATAGCTGAAATACATGGAAGTGGTATTGCTTTTCTTTGCTAAAATATAAAATCAGATAATTCATTCTTCATAAACTATTTTTTCCTTAATTTTACAGCTATATTGTTGCAACTTATGCCTGTTCATATATTTAATAAACCTAAAAGCATAATCACAAGATAAGCAGCTAATAGTCAAAGGAATCAAGAACAAACAACCACAATTTGATAAGGACTGTAAGTAATATAAGTTTTGATATGCATTAAAATTTTCCAGTCTTTTTGAGATATTCCATGAAAGTAAAGCTGTGTCTTAGGTATGTCTTCTCTCAAATGAAAAAATAGGTGAAATTAGCAATGAAAGTCCTATTCGGACCTTTTCCTTCCAGGCTTAGTCAATTACCAAGTTACAGGCATCCAGGATTACACTTTCGGAGTTAAGTGCATACATTTCACCATTTTTTCCTAAATAATCCCTCTTTTTGTTAATTTACTAGCACTCAGGAAAAAAAAAATAGACACTATTTCCAGTCTTTCTTTTTTCCCTGATGTGTTCAAATCAATCATGAGAGAAACTTGTTCAAAGGAAAGCCACTGACTGAAGTCTCCCCCGGGTTGTACTGCCAGACACATTTGAAAAGATGTCAGTAAGAACTCTAATTTGTCACTGAAGAATAATGATTGCAGGTACTTTTAAGTCCTGCAAGGTCTTTGAAACAGCTTTGCAATTTAGTGAATGGGATAAGATGTGCTGGCTTTCAATTACCAGGGAACAAGTAGAAGAACTTCCATTGCAAGATCCAAACCCTAACTACATCTGCAGAGAGAAAAAGAACCCAAATGGGTATTGTGGAAATTGTCAGAATATGACAGCAGGGTCCTGTGAGCATATACACAGCAGTGATGTACAAGCAACGGTCTGAGGGCCGTGCAAAGAAAAAAACAGCCCAAAAACAACAATTAGTATTTTCTGAAAGCCAGCACATTTGTGTTGCATTTAGGCCCTATGCAAGTTGTAAAGGTCTATAGTCAAAAGAGATTTTACAAAAGACAGTTTAATGGAAGCAGGGGAAAATTGTAAAAAACAGAGGTCAAAAATGAAAAATTTCACATTTCCAGAGGAAAAAAAAAAAATCAAAGCCTAATTAAACAAATGAATAGTAGCAAAAACAATCAAAAGTAACAACTGCAAGAACAATCACAGTGACTTGTATGGTTTCATAACATTTTATCAAATCATATTCAAGCAATGAGATAAGACTAGCCAATAACTGACCATTAAGAGTAACCTCCAAATTGTTTCAATTACTTTCTAATGTCAACATAACACTAATTGAACTATCTGAAATGACATTGCCTTAACACCCAGTTAACAGCTTGCATCATAAATTTAGCACTATCTTTGTATCAGACAATTAGTGGCAAACATAAGATCTATATCAAGCTGCACATTAAGGTTGGCTTAAAATTATTTCTTATTAAGGAATGTAGGTCAATACATGCAGCAAGTCATTCTACAAGATAAGAAATGAACACACTAAATATTTCTATTTAATATAACAAGCTGAAAGACTGTTAAGAGCTAGTCTACAAAAATATTCAAAAATATTATCCAGACTGTTCTGGATATATTCAAAAGTATCATCCAGACTGTTCTGCATTTCTGCAATATGTCCCATTCTGGTTCTGAAAAAGATCCAGATGCCACAGTTGCAGACTCTAGTAAATTTTAAGACTGGTGGTTGGAAGCGCTTGGAAATTATTTGATTTGTCTGTAGAATAATAAGAAAAGTCTAAATTGCCAACATATGGAAAGTGATATGAGTCGATGAAATCCAAACAACACAAATTTGATCCCCAAAAATTATACATCATAGCATTCATTGAAGAGCAAGGCTCTTAACCATTTCAGGTTCATTTCAGAACTGTGCAACAAACATTTGCAAACAAGACAATGTACCAAGCCTAGATAACTGACAGAAAAGAATGAATAGCCCTGTTGTATGCCCTATCAGTTTAGCTAATGGCTGAAAAGAGGCACCTCCTTAGTTCTGAATCTCAGAAATGGAAACTTTCATTCCTGTGCTGTCACACTCAGAAAGTGTACTGCTGAAGTCAAACATCTGTGAAAGCATGCAAACATAAGCACCTATGAACTGTGGAAGAATGAGTACCTTTCAGTCTTCCTCTGAATTCCTTCCTCTACGCAGGTAGTTTTTAATTTAGTGATGGGAATAGTTCATCTTCTTTCCTCTGCACAATAGAGGAAGAAATGACAATTTTTTCAACAATACCACCTGGGAAGAGATCCAACCATCAATTAATAACATCAATAACTATTTTAAACAATCAAAATAACTTTTTCATTTACTACCTAATTTTCATATTTTCATTTTCCATCCAGCACTAATAATAATGCTGACTTAAGTAGCTTGAAGGATTAGATCATCTATAATGATGGGTCTTACAGTTGGAACTTCTTATCTGTCCACCCTGAATCCTCATATGTAAGAATAAAGGTATAAGGCAAAACCACAACTCAGACCCTCACTGAATTCTTTTTGGACACAGTTTAAATTGTCTTCAAAATGTTATAGGTGTTTACTGCCTGACATCCACCATACCATCAACTGTTAGCAGATTATTCTTTTTAAAGACATTGAGCATACCATTTATGACCATTGGGTTTAGGTCAGCTTTTGAGGATTGATGTTGAAAGTCTTATGGACAGACACATATGACAAAAGGAAGCAACTCTTTCCTATTTCCAGTATAAATGAGATAACGCAGGCAACAGAAACAACAGACAAAATCATCCTCATGCACAAGGGCTCTCAGACATCACAGAACAAGCTCAGTTATTATAAAAAGGCAGGGAGCCTGCCTGCCAATGTTTCTGTTAATGCTTTCTAATCTACTTATTCATTTTAAGGTTTCGTCAGTTATAAAATCCAATTCAAATGTCCTCTTCACATCCTAGGAACAATTACAGAAATGCCAAGCTTGGAAGGGGTAGCTGGAGCTCTTCTACTCGTCTACTTTAATACTGCCTGCTCAAACCAAGGTCAGCCACAACAGGCTGCTCAGGACTGTTTTGAATATCCAAGGGTGGAGACTACATCAGCTGAGAAACTTGCTCCAGCGTTTGATCACCTTCACAGTTAAAAAAAAAAATTTCTTATGAAACTCTGGTATTTCAGTGCCCGTTGTTCCTTTTTCTCTCCCTGGGAAAAACTAAAGGGAGTCTGAAAGCACTTTATGTATTTATACACTTTGATGATATTCCCCTCTGAGCCATCTTCTTCCCAGGGAGTGAGACTGAGCAGCCTCTGGATCTTCCTTTCCCACAGTACGCGGGAATGAAACAAATACTTTACAAATAAAGTCTATATTTTAATTAGGAAGCTTATCTTTCTAAAATCTATAAGTACAAAAGTGAGAAGGTTGTTAACAAAACGTATGCAGTTCAAATTAATTTTATTGATAAACAGCTGTAAGATCAACAGATTATGAAATTGAAACTGCACAGGAGTATTGATCAAAGGAGTCCAAAAACTGACTGGGAAATGCCACTTAAACTCTGGCTAAGTTCAGGAGTAGGGCCTGCTCCTGTTTCAGAAGACTCTTATTCTGTCAATACCGAGGCTTCACAAAGAATATATCCATTTCAAGATCTTCCCACAACATAAATATTAAACACTGAGTACTGAAAATCTTGAGACTTCAGTCTTTGGCTGGCCCAGCAAATAAATAGCAATTTCACAAATAGCATGTTGTCCTTGTAGTTTGGGAAAACAGCAATGGCCACAGGTACAAAATACTCCCACAAACAGATTAAACCAATTTATTGTTTTCTACTGGCATCCAAAGCACCTGTTAGATCTACAGAAGACATTTAAGAACTAGTGTGTGTGTGTGTGTGTGTGTGTGAGTGTGTGTGTGTGTGTGTGTGTGTGTGTGTGTATATTTCAGTCTGGGCCAAGGAATAGAAATTACTCTGACATCTTGTAATATAGCTGCTAAGAAGGTACAGAATTGCCTCAAACCTGCATGCATCAGAATGCACACTGGGTTCCTGTCCTCTCCACAAGAATGTATTCTTCCAAGGCAACAGAGCCTAATCCTTCTGAAGGCTTGTTTTACTCCTGTCATGGCCTAGTCAGAACTGAAGAAGTCCAAGACCATCAGAAATCTATTTTTGTACTCTTCTTTCCTCCCAAAACTGTAGCTATAAAGCTAATTCAGTGCAGTATTTCAATAACTGGTTAACCTTTTCTTCTGCAGGCTGATTTGGCAAAGGCTGTCACCATAAAGCACACAGCTCACAGCCACAAGAGGACCCTCAACATACTGTAGGAATATATTGCCTACTACTAGAAATGTGTTTTAATAATTGTCTTGGAGTATTCATCTGTTAAGCAGCAGTCCTTGTTTGTGTTTTATGCTCATTGTAGTTAGGACTCCAGGTAAAACAGCATTCTTTTTCCAGGGAGCATGTTGAAGGCAGAGGCATAAGAGGAATCCCTCTCATTTACTATGTATTAGTGCTAATACATTTTTCAACATTAATCCTTTGAGCAAATGACATATTGATAGTCTGGGACACTAATGGGATACATTAATTGCAAGTAGTATAAGAAAAGAGGATTACTAAAATGCATGCTGGAAACAGAAAATGAGATTTAAAATGGCATTTTGGTTAAAGTTCTCCAGGCTATTAAAAAAATACAAGATGATTAGTCAAGGAGAAACTAGAAAGACCATAAATGAAAAATGCTGAGGGTCAAGGAGAATCTGGGAGAAGGGATTTATGGCTAAAAGTGGAAGAGAATAAAGCTAGAAACTAAACCCAAAGTTAAAGAGAGAGGGGAAGGGGGAAAGGATAGTATTTCTAATACTACAAATCTTTATTCTTCAGAAGAGAGAGGAGCAAAGCTAACATCCAGATACTGCAGATGTTTAAGTACATGAATGACTATAACTTTAGTATCCACATGGTTATAGCTAAATACTTACTTTCTTAAAAGTAAAGGCAAGCAAACCAGTTGCAAAGGAGACACCAACATCTTCGTCAGACAATGAGAAAAGGACTTGACTCATCTTTGCACCATAAGAAGATTACAACAGTCTGTGTGTGCACAACCAAGGCAATCAAGTTGGAGTGGTGAGGCAATATTGACAGTGCAATCAGTACCAGAATAATGTACTGTTAAAATTCATAAGAAACTGTTCATAAATGATCCACAAGGAACCATTCTACTACCAGAAAACAGACATTACAGAACACTAGAAAGAGGTACTAGAAGAATACTCAAAAAGCTAGTTAAAGAAAAAGTATATAAAAAGTGGAAAGAAACTTTGGCAGTGAACCCTACAAAAAAGTAGAAAAAACTTACCATTTGACAGACTAACCCAGATATTTTTAGAGCAAAGACTTTTAGGATGGTTTCCTAAACAAACCATTGATTTTCTGTCCTTGGCTATTCTAAAGTTAATATTGGACATTTTTGCAAGTAATATTATCAAGGACACACCAGGGAGAATTCAACTTCTGTGTACCTTGTTAGGAATTCAGACTAATCATTCTTTTTCTACAATCTATTCAGGGAAAAATGTTCCTGGGTACATCAATACTCAAGATGAAAAATGAGAAACCTGCCTGACTCATTTTATTTTTAGTAGTTGCAATCTGTGAACTGTCCCAAGAATTTATCTTATTTGGTAGTTCCTTGGTACTGCGGTTATAGTTAACAACACCCCCCCACCACCACCAAAAAAGAAGTAGTCTTGGATGTTTCTGTGTTACAGAAGAGCTAGGAAAACATGCTATACGTAGAACTGCAACTGGAAGCACAGGAAAGCTAAAAGAGAGCACAGAAAACATTTGGTCTCACTGATCTACCACTGCTAATTACTTATTGTGATGACAACAGCAAACGTAGAAAGCGCTCAGAGATATTACACATGACTGATAACACGCACTCTGGTGTCATGGTATTGAAAATTCAAGCAAGAATTCACTGGTAAAAAGTTTGTAGATACACAATATACAGCAACTTCAGAAGATTCATTAAGAAGCTACCCAGTTTCTTCTGCCTTTTGACAGCTCCGTGAACCAGGGAAGACAGCAGCACTGAGAGGAATGTTCCCAATACACAAACCAAAAGGATTGAACTTCAGAACAATTTTGTCTCAAAAGGCATCATCCAAAACATAATTTAGCATGTCATGGTTGCTCTCCAGATCACAATTTAGCCCCAAATGTACTTGTGTCAGAGGGGCATTTCATTTCTCATGATGATTTCCAGTCACCCACGGTGTAACTTAGCTGTACCCAGAAATACACTGTAGCCTACAGGGTAACACCTAAACTGTCCAGCTATTTCACAGTAGGACTGATTATCTATCTGCCTGAACATCAGGTATAGTTGCTCATCCTTACTCGTTAATCCATGTCTGTCAGAGGAAAATTATGCCAGAGAAAGTCTTGCATGCAATGACTGGCAGAATTAACACAACAAAAGCAAACATACATAGCCAGTGCAGTGTAGGCTTGTTAAGCTGAAAACTTGGACAAATAACCCATGCTGTCATCCCTCTAAAACAATTCTCAGAGATGAGTAAAAATTTAATTTTAAAATCAGAAGGAAGAATTTCCACATACATTATATGAAGAAAATTGCTTACTGCAGAATTTCTACTGGACTTCTGGCAGCACCACCAAACCACAGAGATAATTTAAGAAACTGAACATTTTTTATGTGGTTATAGTTAAGTTCTTTGTCTATTTCAAGTAAAATTCTTCTTTCAATTCTCCATGGTTATCAGCCTATATCTCCATCTCTGTAAAAGCAGAATGGAGCTAAATTACTTGGGAAGAAGTTTCACATTAGTTATATTGGAACAATTCTAGAAAAAATTTTGTTACCTTGTATTGAAGAACTTAGATGACCTTCCTTAAAAGGGAGTTTGGATTTAATTCTATTGCAGCAAGTATAGAAGCTGGGAGTTGGAGAGCGAGGGTTTGCAGAACAAGTACGTTGAGTTCCTTTGGGGTTTTTTTAATACTTTGTAATAGCTGACACAGAGGTAGGAAATATGGCAGTTATAATGAAAGCCCTATGGAAATCAGTGAAGCACTCTGCTTTGCACCATCTGAGAGTCTGACCTCTTCTGTAACTTGCAGAAGAAAGACCAAGTCTTTCCTGCAGTGAACCCAAACACTTCTCAGCAGCTAAATGGTTTTTTTAAAATGCTCCATTAAATTGAGATTTTACTACCTGGAAAAAAAATAAAAAATAAAAAAAAAAGGTCTGTGAGAGTAAAATGAGTGTAACATTTTCCTAATCTGAACAGATGCAGTGAAAGACAAGCAAGATGGATGTTTGCAGGGGAATTCCCTAAGCTACCTCAGGCATGATTCTAACTGAACTGGAAACATTCAGCTCTAGAAAACCTGCTCCAGACTGAATGATTTAAACATGATATGTGAAGCAACAGGGATGAGCAGGAAATCACTTGGGAGAGGTTTTATTCTCTTTATAGGTTTCAGTACTGTTGCACATTCCAGGCAAGATGTCTACAAATCCTGGCTGCTTTATCCCAGTACGTGGAAACTGTGTAATCTATCCGTGCAACTAAAAAGGGTATCTGCATATTCTGTCATAACATTTCCTGATGAATTATGGACATTTCTCATATGATACATCTTTCACATATTTGGTTGCACGTATCTGTACTTTTTCTATCATAATTTACTTTTTATTAAAAGAGAAAAATTCTTGTTCTATCTTTTGTATCATCTAGAGAACTCAGTGAAGAACACAGAAAAAATATCATGGAGAAAAGTCTTTTTCAGGAAATTAAAGCTTGTATAGGGTACAGACTATTCTAAAGGACTTAATTATTTTTATTTACGAACAAATCTAAGCAACTAGATGGAACCCGAAGTCAGTTATTCATCTTCACTTTTAAGGCAGAAAAAAAAATTTCTAGTTCAAGCATTGTATCTGATGTTTTAGCCACAGGATGCAGCTATCTATAGACAAACTGAAGTGTTATAATAGAGATTTGTGCAGTAATAGGGGTTTTAAAAGTAAATATTATGAGTACCACACACTAACTTAATAACTAGATACATTTGAAACCCTAATAGCTGGGAAGCCAGAACTAGTATGTGTAAAACACAGCATTCCTAGTCCTCAATCCTGTAGACTTCCACACAGTTTGATACCTGCATCCCACAGATTCATTTGCAGCACAAGCAGCTTATTGTATAATATGCTGTTAAGAGCTGTGCTATAGAGAAGGTCCAATGGATTCAAAGGCACTGTAAACTTGACAGCTGGTCTGACAATTTTGGTAGCAATCTTAGAATACTTTCAGTGATACGTAAAATTTCTCATTTCCCTATTAAATATTAATGTTCATCTAAATAAAATTCAGATTTATTGAGAGTAATTGGGAAACTAAACACCACGAAGAGAAGGTACAGGGCAAGACCTGGCCTTTCTTGCTGTCTCAGTGCAGGCTTCCATCCCTGTTAGAAAAAAGATACAGGCTTTTTGACTGAAAGTGGATTTTTTTACCCTAGAAAGAGAAAACAACTTTTTCAGCTAAAAAAATTAGAAAACTCTGAGAAACTGAAATGCTCTCACTTCAGCTAAAATGCTCATATTGAAGATGCATTGTGAAAGAAGATCAAACTCAGGCTAGTTAATATTAGCCAGAAACTTTTCCAGTCGCTTTAAACCTAAATTCTGGCACATTGATACTCTCTGTGGCCTCTCTAAAAGATTCAGAATGAACAAACTCCTTGTGAGAATTGTGCTACCTGGGTTTAAAGGATGTCATAGTTGTAGAAGAAGCTGTATATTTGCACTCCCATCTGTGACAAGCCTGGGGTACAGCACTTTAATTTTTAAATAACTGCATAGGTATTCTCCTGGCAGGGGATTTATGGAATTATGATTGCCTTTTATTAAATTCCACATGCAAAGCAATTCCAATCATTGTTCATAGAATCACAGGTGAAAATTCAGGTAAAAATTACAGTTCAAGTGACACAGTAACTCAAGCCTCTCCAAAAACAAGTAGTTTCATTTCCCCAGAAAGTGAGAGTTATCAGGACTGCTTGCAAAATTTTCTCACACTTTTTATCCCCATGAACTCTGGTAACTTCCATCCTTTTAAAGGAGAAGCAGCATAACTTGATACCCATGTAATTATTCTCTCTCCCTCAGGTGGTCTTCACTTGCTTGCCTGCCTGCTCTCACTCAGAGACTTTTATGTGAAGATAAGGATTCTCTTTGATCTCCAGCTGCCTCCTGGGAGCCTAAGACATTCTTTTCTCTATGGAACCACCCTGGTAATTTTGTTCCCCTTGACGGTACAACTACAGTCTCCTCAAGAACCTTTATCTTTGTTATTTTTCTTCTTACTAAAAGTTTGCACTGGGCTATATTTCATTTTATTATTTAAAGGTTACAGCAAATAAATTAAGATTAGGAGAAAGTGGTGCATTTGTGTCCAGCAATATTTTTTCATCACTGGTATCTTATTGGTGCAAGCCTTCATAGAGCTAAAAGAGACAGCAGACACAGTGTGAGAATGAGTGCCTATGCTTTGGTTCTCAGACACTTGCATGCTCAAAGTGTCTTGCTGGATTTCCTAAAATAAGCAATATGGAACTTCAGTATTTAATCCTCCAGATTAATAAAAATTTCCCTAGTGTTTTATTTTGGGGGTTTTTTTGGAGGGGAGAATAACGTTTAGGAAAACATTTTCATGGTGAGTCCTTTGCTCAGTTCCAGTCCCAAGAAAAATGCCACTTAGCACATACCTAATTATTTTCAGATAATTTTGTGCATTTCTGCTTATTTTCCTTCACTCTAAGTCTCTGCCTGTAATAATTAGTGATCTATCACAGAGTGAAAGCATAAGTCTAAACAAAGATAAAAGTAGCCTGACAGCTACACAAAGACATAATTAGGAACATCTACATTTATTTTGAACCATGCAATTGATGCAGAAATGTACAAATCAGATGGTATCTTCAGATAATATCCTCACAACACTTTCAAAGTCAATTACCATCACATTTATTTCAGATCATTCAAGAGATGTCATTTTCTCATTCTCTTAAAAAACATCCATTTTCAGGGCCAGAGTTCAGTTTAATAATTCATTAGCAGATCCTTGGAATTGATGTCTGGCAAGACTTTCACAACTGTGGGTTTTTTCAGTTCTTGTAAATAATTGCTGTTTCTATCCAATTTAAAGACTTATTTTCAATCGTCTCCAAATAATTAATCATATCAAGAATTTGACAACTGTATACTTGCTGATTTTCAAAATTCTATGCTTATGTTAACTTTTTCATGCATCTTTCTACAATCCCCTAAACAGCCACTTGCACTGGAACTACCTTTAAAAATCTGGTCGGTGACATAAACACACTGGGACTAACTTGGGGTTTGTCTTTTGAGGTGTCCTTGAAAAATCCAAAGGAGCTCCACAGAGAACAGCAGGTGCTACTTAGATTATGTTGACAAGAAACAGGATTCCCCTATGGCCCCAAGATAATATTTTTTAGTACTAGAGAAAAGTTCCTGCAAATAAAGGACAACCTCCAAAGAGTGGCCTGGTATTACAAAAAGCCTAGTGAGCTGTGTAAAAAGAAAACACCAGACTTAAATCTATTTAAAACATGAACTAGCCTCGTTAGGCTCAATGAACTCTTGGTCTTTTCAAAAATATTTACATTTTCTAATCCTAAATATGTTTCTTTTTCCTGTTGCTGCACAAAAATCTCATAGGAAAGCTCACCATTTTCATTCAAAACTATGAAATCACAAAGTGAGCTACCACAACATCCTCTCTCCAGTCCTTTCCCATTCAGTATTGTTGGACTCTATCCTGCCTTGTTTCACACCAGTATCACTCTGCTTTTGTCACCTCTAGAACTGCAGGACTGCCATAGAATAAGAAGTGGCGTTGGCTACATCATATTTTACATCAATGAAAACAAAAAGACAAAATCCTGTAATAGAAAACTCACTCCTCTTCCTATAGTCCCATGAATTTGGTTGGGAGAGAGAAAAGTTCAGTCAACAGGGAAACTTTAAGATGACAGATTCATTCTTTAGATCACTAAATCTGAAACTGTTTTAGTAAGAACTTGTAACTGCTAATGATAAAAGGTTTTGACATGATTGGCCCACTATTCCTGTAGGACAAAAACCACTTTGAATAGTCCATCAAGATCCTCTACTACTTAAACCTACTTCAGATAATTGGATATTATGATTTGAAATGGACGTATTGTCACAGAATAGAGGAATACGGCATGATTTAATTATGCCCTTACAATATTTTAAACACATTAAATGGGCTATACAGGCTGGATCCAAAGATTACAGTATTCCATGAAAAGACTCCTATTGACATGAAAGGTGCTATGAAGCAATTATTCAGTTACTTGAAAGTCTTTTTCTATTTGCAAAGCCATTCAGCAGATCTGTCACTTGCAAACTGTCAGCTCACTGAGCAAGGAGCGAGAGTTCCAAATTAATATATTTTTATAAAATAAAGTCACACAGGAAACAGACTTGTTTTCTGTCATGAAAGACATCCACAAAAGAGTTTTGATAAATTTGCAAGCCATTTGTCATGAATGTAACATGAAAGTGTGGCAGCAGGAGAAACAGATATTACTTACGAAACCACAATGCTACAAACCCAAGAGAAGCCAAGCAGGCATACATTCAATAGCCACAGCCAAGATTCTAAAATAAGAAATGTGCAAGTATGAGCGGTCAAGTGTTCTTTCTAGTTTTTGAAAGAAAAAAACCCCCAAGAATCAGATTACTGTATTATCAAATCTATGACTGTGCCACCAGACATTTTAACCTTGGAGGGACATTTTACTAAATTTGTAAGATGTAGACTATTCTTCCCTACTTTCTAGCTGCATGTTGACCAAATTCCTTATTGATCTCAATTGAATAGCAACGCTATTGCATTGCAGCAATGGTTTCCTTGCACAGTATGCTTGATGTAGCCATGAGGTTTTTTTAAATTTGAAACGATTCAACAACTGAGAGAAACTGAAAATTATTTCTCATTAAGATAATCTAACAAGGTCTTTTGGTGAGCTCAAATTTTTCTCCCAATGTCAGATAGTCCGATTATAACATTCAGATGCAAGATGTTATGACCGAAGTAAAAGCCTTATTTAATCTGCTACAAATGGCAAATTACTCCTTTGTCTATCCTTGTAGCCCATCTAGTACAAATTACTACATTTCACATTATCTTTGGAAATCTAAGTAAAAGTAAACACAAGTACAAAGAGAATTTTCTCGCAATAGAGCATGGATACCTAAACACCAGGTCTGTAGCACTGCCCAGCAGATGTCATTTATGCAGAACCAGATCTAATTGTCAAGCATGGTGCCTTAAGGCTTCCTCCCTGCTTAAAAGGGTGTGAGGACTTAAAATTCCCAGTTGCCTGACTCCCACAGTGACAAACTGTGCCAAGAAGCAAGTGCTTGTCTGTGACCACCAAAGGTCAGCCTCCCCCAGATATTCATCCAAGGATACCCGGAGCTGGGACTGAAAGCTGAGCCACTTGATAAGATAAAGGTGGTGCTATTGTCCAAGAGCTACCCGAGGCCTTGGAGGAGATAAACAAAGGGTAGAAGGATGTACCACTGATAAAGGACACAAAGAATACCCAAGGAAAGCCAAACTCAACAGCTAGGCTAAAATCAGCTCTGACTGAGGTAAAGGTAATTCTGGCAGAGAGCATTGCAGCCCCTGCAACTCAAGAAACCCACCAACTCAAAAGAACAAATCAGCATCAGGAAAAAGGGAATAGTTTCAATACAGAATAAGAGAACTTTGTAGACAATGAGCATCAATTTCTTTTTTTGCAAAAAAGTAAATTGTGAAAAGTTTTGATCGGACTGGGGATACCCACTATCAAGAAGTCCATGGTGTAGAACCAATAGGATGCCGCTGGATCCACGGGTGGGGACTGTCTTCTGCTTGATCTCACTCTCTCTATTTTCTATTTCTAGCTCCCAACCTCACATTTTACTGTTAAATAAAACTGTACTATTGACTTGACCATATGGTCTTGTTTGCACCTTAATTTGGGCAGAGGCATCTCTCAATAACTGGATCTTAACAAAGGGATTGCTGATAACCAGTCAAGGGGCAGCCAATAGAGACAGATTATTTATGCACAGCTTTCCTGATTTTAATAACTTGGGCAAAAATACTTTCTTTTTTCCTTTTGCCTAGCATACTTCTATTTCATTAAGGCCCTGTGGCTGCTTTGCTGGGCATCTTTCTACTTCCTAAGTAAAAAGGAAGGTAGCCAGAGAATAAATATCTCATTACACAAGCAGATCTCGCAATCACAATCAGAAACAAAAATTGTGACAGTACATATGACTTCATATCTATATTTCGGCTGTTCTAAAAAGAAATTTCTGCATTTACTTCTCTACATGGAAGTTTGGTGGCCAAATCTAATTTTCAGTGACTCCACCAGATAATACAGAAGCTCTTATAAACAAATGGCCATTTGGAGGCACATCATGATAAACTCATCAGTACTACATTCTGCAGCACTACTACACTAAGTGATGAACAATCTGTCAAGGTAAACAATTAAAAAATATTTCTAAGTTTGTCTGCTGCACTGATATTTAGAGTAAGATGCTAGAAAAAAATAGTAGGAAAAGCACTGAACAATATTCATAGTAACACATTCACTGAAGAACAAATTAAGTCTTAGGAGTTATTAGAAGACATTGTTGCCAATTACTTCTGCAAGAATGTGTCTTTACTTAACGTATGAACATATGACCTAGTAAGGAGATAAAACCACCATTTTTCCAGAAAGCTTACACTTTTTCCTTCAATAAAAGATCATGAATAAAAGAAAATTAATAAAAAGGAAAATTCACCATCTGAAGCTCCTTTCAGCAATTAAAACACATTATCAAAAGCATCTTGATGTATTAGGCATATAAACATAGACCTGTAAAACATAAACACCTTTAATAATGTCAAACTTCAGGCAAATAAGGTACCAAAATCTCACTGGGAACGTTTGAAACATTGCATCATAGGACATCTTTAGACAATTTAATTTCAAATTTCATTCAGTTTTCCCTCAGTGATTGGTCTTAGACACTTATCTGAGAAAAATTACACTGATTTAAGCATAAGACCTATCAAGAAAGATACAACATTTTATAGGAAAAGAGTGTATTGTAAAATTAAACTTAATTTCTTTTCAGCTATCAAATAGTCCCACTGATGTCAGTAAGATTATTCATCTGCTTAGATTTAAACAGATATCTTGTCCCTTTCAGAAGCAGTGTATTAGTCACTGTCTCTTTTCTCCAAAGAACAAAGGAAATAGAGAATGTGCTGTAGTACAAAGTCAAAACAGGAGCAGATGTCATCTTTGACATGGCTTGACTTTAAGTCGAATACATTTTAGTTTGACTGTATGTTTCTAATAGTGAGTTTGTCTCAATCATTGAATTTTAAAGTGCAAATTTTACACTGTTAAGAAAAGCTGAACAGTATTTTAATATCATGCTTTTAGAATACTCACTGTAATTTTCAAATAAATACTGCAAGTTGCAATTGCAGTAATACAAGTTCTCCTGTTACCAGTTACTCCCCACCAGGAGCTCCAACCACATGGCAAATTGCTAGGTTGTTGAAATCTCTACTGTGTGGTTTCATTTAATAACTGAAATGTTTTCCAGTGCTCTTTTAACCTAAACCTCTCAAAGTTTTCTCATATCCATATGTACAGATTACAATTACCACACTGACAAGATAATGGAAAATAATGAAGTAATAAGGACACTGAGTTAAAGCCTTGAACTGCTCTCAAAATATTTTTAGCAATTAATTTAAAACCATAGAAGATCATTCTCATTAATACAGATAATGACGTGGAGAATTTTGTTTACTCTTTAAAAATATTAAATACCCCAAATCATACAACACTCAGATGAAGGGGAAATCCTTTGTAGAACTTATACAAAATGCACAAAAGATGACCAGTTTCAGACAGCATTTGCTAAGTTGCAAAGCTAAATGTTAGGCTAATAAATGTTTGTCCAAGATTACAGAACTATGGACTCATAAGTCACATTTTTTAGCTCCTCTCAGAAAAAGCTTTTTCAGAACTCAGATCCTTTTTCCACTGTCCAAGAGAAGGCTGTACAGTGGTTATCACTTGACACAGAATTATGTGAAGAAAAATATCTGTTACTGAGGGTATATGACATATTTAGCATTTGCTGATAAGGATACAAAAATTAATTGCAAGTTGGAGCTTACTGAGTTAAACTGCAGGAAGTGCAAACTTTCCAAATGAATGGTGAAATATTATTAAAAACTGAAGCAGCTTACCTCAGATGGTGCATTTACCATTTTTAAAGAAGAATTTAAATTTTTTCTTCCACTGAGAGTTATGCTTGGATCCAGCTTTCCTGGGGTAGCCTATGGTCTGCTGCTTGGACAAGGAATCTCAATTCCAATCTGTGCCCTAATTCTATTGTGTCATATTGGAAAACAGACTGTTTTCCCAAATGGTCATGATCTTATAAATTGTTGAGACAATTATAATACATATTTTATGAAGTCTCTACCAAGGAATGAGGTTAATTTCTGATCACTCTCCTCTCCCAAAAACAACTTCTACTAAAGCATTGCTGTGAGCATAACCTTTTCCCCACAACCATAAACAACTGACTACAGCTTGAACAAGGATACTGAAGCAATTGGCCATCTGGAATGGTCCATAGAGCTTCCCTTTCTGTGATTCAATGGTCTTCCTGCTCATATGCAAGGGAGAAGGAGGTCATCTTATCTCTCTTGTACTACTGCAGTGCAGCAGAATATAGAAAAGAGATACCTTTGGCGTTCCCTGGGCTCTCTCAAATACCAGATCTCAATAAGATTAGCATCCCTAGCAATGTCCCATCACTCATTATGGATTGTAGTACTTCTAGATCCAAACAGACTGGTTTTGTTAGCCTACCAGAGCCAGGGCTGGCATGAAATAAACAGTTTTTGTCTGTTAGCTCTTATCAAACATGGGATTACTCCTCCAACCAAACTAAGGTAAAGACATCTACATTGCTACAGCTTGCAGAGAGTCAGTTCCAGCACCCGAATGGACTTGATAAGTACCCTCAGAGGGGTAACTCAGTAACTCTACTAGTCAAGTCACACTACACATTTTCATTCTTTGTAATTGAAGCACTTAATTATTGATACTTAATCTTGGAATAGTTCTCCCATTTTGCTGCAACTGGTTTGTTTTGAAAACCATTCCTACGACCACATCAGACAAGCTTCTTTTTGATGGCCGTGCAACAGAGTAGAACAATGGTCCAAACCCAATGTCAAAGTATTTATCAAACCAAAGGCCTTCTGCCCTGCTAGGCTGTCATAGGATCATGGTTCTTTTAAGAGGAGATTTGAGTCAATGATTTGGTCACATGAGAACACACATTCTCAGTTGAAAATCATCATGCTGATTTATATCACAGAGGAAAGCAGACTCTTAGTGTGAAACTAATAACTTGCTTATTAAAATTTCTGGCATGGTTAGCAGGAATTTGATTTTTTTATTGTCAGCCTCACAATAAGAAAATATTACGCTAAAAAAAGAATCCCATTTGCAGCAGATGTTGCAGAGAAGTCAGTTCATGTGCAACACTACAACCACGCAAATCTTCATTTGTTCCTAGAAATGCGGATGAAGGTTGCAATGAAAATCAAAATGCTGAAATCAGGAAAGCAAAAGCATGTTATTGCCCCTGGCAATGAATGCTGATGAATTACCAATGATCTGCTGCTAGGTCTCATTGTTTCATAAGAAACAGGCTACAGCAGAAAAATTTAAACACTATTCCTGATACTATTCAGATTTGTCCTTTTCTTTTGGTATAATGTAAGTTGCTACTACACCAGCTTTTGTAAAGAGCCATTATACTCCCAGGTCTGAAAGAACACTTTGGTATTATTTTGGTTTCCCATAGCAAAACAGCAGGTGTCAAATGGACTCAACAGGCTGACGTGGCCTTTTAGAAATATCTTAGTACTGCTAAAGAACAATGAAAGACAAGATCATAATACTGGTTTACTACAATACAGATATAAACTTGAGCATCTAAAGCTAAAAGTCTTTTCGACAATTTAGACTTCTGTTAACCATAAAAGTTAACAGCAAACAGTACATTCCTCCCACATGTTCAAATTTTAAAACTTTAAGAGGTTTTCTGGTTTTCCTTTGCTTTGCTTTTTGAATACAGCAGATCTCTCTGAGAGAGGCAAGAAGCAAAGAAAGATTAATGACAAGCTGCAACCACAAGAACTAGAACACTCCTCAACAGATACTCAATACCACTTCTAGCTCTAAAGATATGTAAAGAGTTATTAAATACTTCCTTTTAAAATCTAACTTAAATTTAAAATATCTGTACACCTCAAGCCACTTAGGACACACCACAAACATCTGAATATACAAGAATTTCACACAAGTTTAAATAGCTTCATTTTATAAAAAACTTGGAGATGGTAAAAAAAGTCCATCAGATACTGTGTTTCATCAGTTCAGCACAGAGGGAAGTTTAATCCTTTTCCTTAGCAGAGTAGAACTTGATTCTTACATGTCAGGATACAACAAACAAAATATCTAGAACTCTTATTTTAGTGGTTGGTATTGCATAATTCTTATAAGGTAGATTTTTGCCTACAAGTATTTTTTCCTATGCTTTTACACCTTCAACATGAGAAATTTAGTCCCACATGATTAAGTCCAAAGATTCAGCAGTGCTGAGCCTGGGTTAACACTAGGCCTGTTATATCACAAAAAAGACATCAGGATGAACAGTACAACCTATTCAGGCTTACCTGAAGGCAGCCTATCTTGTCAGACAGCATAACAAAGTCAGCTGAGCTCTTTCAGCTCCACCTGCTCCACTGAGGACAGATTCAGGCTGTACTTTGTTCTTGCTCTCTTATTTTTATTTTCTGAACTAACAGAAACCCCTGTGGATTTAAAATAGCAACATTATTACAGAGCATGTGTTTAAAAGCTTTGCTCAATGCAGGTTAGAATGGGTAGAATATTTTAAGATCCTTCTAGCATTACTGGACTGGAGAAAAGGCTATAGGATCATCATACTCCAGAGTCCAAATGTATGACTGTAATTGTCATTCTATATAGTGATTTCATTCTATAAAGTTCTTACACAGATGAACTCTTCTTTCTTCTCCTCCTTAGCAGATAGGTTGAAATGTACCACTGTGTGATGATGTTAATGATATATACTTTTCTATTTAAATATTATCTAGAGAATAAAACCTCAAATTTACAGTACTAAAAGTAGCAACACTAGCAGATTTGTGAGAGTTTTCTGGGGGTTTTTTGCTGCCAAATAATCAAATCTAGTGATTTATGAAAATCAGAACAAGTCATAGACTCTGCCTGGCTAAACCTACATTGTTGTACAGAAAAAAATATGCCTAGGATCATCTTAGTTACAGGAAGACATCATGATTTTCAGGCTCTCTTCCTGTTTTCTTTTGTTTTAAAAACAAAAAAAACAAAAAAAAATTATATCACTTGAAAATGTGCAATTTTAATTTTCATAGAATTTTGCTTGCATTTCTCTTCCTTCTTTCACTTCCCCCTAAACACTAGATACCCTCGAACTGTTTTCTTCCTGCTTTGGCACCCCCAATGTTGAATTCTGCCAAGCTGAGTATCCGTGGCTTTGAGTTCCTCTGAGTCATTTTCCTGACACTGCTGACACTAAATCTAAAGTTGGCACTTCAGAATTTAGCTAGGAAGGATTCTGGCAATGCTCCCTAAATTAGAAAGCAGTGTGCTGCAGTCTGAATAAAGGGTGTCATTAAGAATAAATTCTTCTCTGCCTCTTTAAATCCTTGAGAAAACACTGGAAAAAAGGGAAGGAAGACAGAAGTGGCCTCAGTAAGGGAAAATTCACATCATTTTAAATCCTATTAACTGTAAGAGAAAAGGTATGGCAAGAAAAGTTTCACTACAATCTCATTACTAAGATCAGTTGTTCTAAGTCAGTTTCTTGAAATGTGTGTTTCCTAAATTCCCTCTGCTTCCATCCCATTTTACGCATTAAAAACCTATCTTTCTAAGCCAAGAAAATTTCAGAGGACTTAAATGGCTTTGTATTTCCAAGGTAAATATGTAATTCCACTGTAAATTTAGGATGAGAAATACATAAAAACAGTAATGCTAGAGGTAATGAAGATGATAGCACATGGCAGTGCTACAGAGAAGGATATTCAAAACCACTCAGGTAAGTCCTCGTCCAGAATTATCCACTTCCTTGCAATTTTGATTAAGCAAGGGAATGCCACTAGGAAATGGTTTTCTCAGAAGAACCACATGATGGCAATGAAGGTTAATTAGATCACAGCTTTAATTATCACACAATAACGTGAAGGTAATCAGTTTTTCTCACTCACTGTCCCTTGCTTAAGGGATGATGTCAGTCATAGCCACAACTCAGGCTCCAGCTGAGATCACATGGCCACAACATAAAAGATTAAAAAAAAATAATAAATCCCGTCTGAACCAAAAATATAACATTCAAAACCTTATAAAATCACGAGCAAGAAAGTGCATGTCAGAAAGACTTTTGAAGGTGCACACACTTCTTTTTTCCATACAGTATCTGGAGTGAATGTTTGATGAACCTCACTTAAGACAAATCCAGTAAAATTCAACATGGTTATGATGGAGATAAAATCAATTCTATTTCTCTAGAGCACAAACTCTGTTAGACTTCTCTGGTTTCTCTTTACTGCTTTCTCTCAAAAAAAATGACTAGTTTGAAAAGAATGGCATTACATTATTTGACAGCCTCTGTTCAGCCCCACAGGGACTCAAAGCTTAGTCTGCACCACAAGCACTGGCTGAGCCCTACTGAATAAACCTCACAGTCACTGCCCAAGCACAGCCATGCTCTTGCTGCAGCTGCACTTCCTTTGATTGGCCTCCCCACCAGCTGAACATTAGGGAAGCCCCAAACATTGCCAAAATGAAACAATTTCTCCAGATAACTCCATGCAAAGAGACTTTCCATCCATGTGATTTTTGCTGGAGAGCTTCTACTTGGCTCAACAATGCTTAGGAATAGGTTTGGTACAAAATCTGAGGGTGCCAGGGTCACATCAGTGAGCACACAGACCTGCTTTGAGCAAGTTTCTGGTGTTGGCTGCTACCCATTGCTCCCTGCCAAGAACTGCCCCTTCCCCAATTCTCATTTCTGACTGCCTGACATCCCATGTCCCCAAACCAGCTTGTAAAAACCATCACCACCAGGGCATTAGAATAGACAGCTTTATTTTAATGTGAAGCAGAAACTTGCTTAACACCCACTCAGACAGTTCTAATGGCAAGGGCTCCAAATTCAAGCACATAGTTTAGCTCAAATATTCACAGTAGCATAATGCTTGTTTACCATATTCTAACATCATTAAGTGGATTGTAACTCAGACTGCTGTTGCACAGTGAACAGCAAGCACAAAGTTTGAAAGTAACTACCATGCAGAATTAACTATAAATATTTTATGGTGTTAAAGCCAGTTACTCCCCTTATTTCTGGAGTCATATGCTACACTAGTTTTAACAGCTTTATCTGCCAGTGACATCAATAGCTCCCAGAAGACTAAAAGAGAAAAAAAAAAGGGCTACACAAAACTACCATTTTTAAAACTGCAAGAAAACTCCATTCAGATGAAAAGGCAAACATGTCCCACAGTTGTTCACAACCCCATCACTAAAGACAATCTTTACTGCAGTAGACTTCCATTGAAATACAATTTTTCTTGTATACAAATTAACTTAAACAACTGATATACAATTGTATGGATGCAGATAGCTCTCATTTCTAGAATTAAGATAAGTAAGGAAAAGCAAAAGTGCTATTGTCATAATTTCTGCTTCAAGGCAAACTTTAAAAAAAATTAATGTGTTCTGATCAAGAAATTTTTCAATTTCATTTCCCTGAAATCACAGGGTAGGTAGATCTCTACCAAGATGATTAATCCCTTTTACATAATAGAGTAAGTGTCTCAATGGCTGTGGGCTGGCAAAAATCTGCCTGTGTCACTAGTTTACTGTGTGTAACTGCATGCACTCAGTAAAGAGCTCGATTTCTGGAAATTGGGCCATTTAGTTGCAGTTTGTCTCTTTGTGACAGTCAGTAACCAAGTCTGTAAGTACTTGCTTGTTCAGGTACACTGCAATTATCCAGTCTTCACCTACACTGGGGTGGTTTTTTTGCATTTTCACTTGCCATTTCTAATATCTCCAGGCTCTGATTGAGTAGACTGTGTGTCAAGGGGGAATTCCCTCAGAACTTTGTTTTCCTTTAAGACACCTGCACTCGATGAGAAGAGGCAGCTGCAGTAATATTGGCTGTAAAACACGTGAACAGAATGGTGAGATGAGAAAAAGCTTAGGTCAAATTTACATTAGCATTTTAACACCATCTTCTGTACCTGCCTCCTAGCAAAGCAGAGTATGTATGGAATATAAGAGGTTTAAAAGTTTGATCAAATTCGAAGGGTTTTTTTTCACAAATAGGTCACATTTGACATTACCATGAAATAACAGCTTGTTGAGTTCTAACTGTGATTTCCCTGCTCCCTCCAATTACCTATGTTTTCTAACAGGAATAGTTTGGACCCTGATTGTGATAGCACGGATATTTAACTAACGTTCATAAAAGTAAGTATACACCCATTTTGTGTATATTAACCTAAACACCAAGTAGACTCCAAGAAAGATTAAATCAGATACAAATTGTCAGAATAGAGAAAACTGTAATCACAGTTGACATTCATTCTTCAGCTCAGTCATAAGGCTGTGGATATTGCAGCACATCCAACATACAACATAATATCAGGTTCTCGGTTCCTTGTAAAACTCAGGCACAACAGGCTGCTTTCAGATGTGTTTGCCAAAGAAAGATTGAATTTTCTTATTAATTTTCCAGAACTAGTCTTCTTATGTGTGGGCATAAAGCAATAAGCTGACATGGCTCTCCCACTTTAAGATCTGATTTTAGTTTTTGATGAACATCCATGAAGGCTTTATTCATTCTTCTAATGGGAAAAAACTAGCAGTCTCACTGATATACCTCACATCTGTGGAGTGGCAGCAAGACTTCTACACCTAGAAAGTCTACAGTCGATATGATAGGATGGAAACAGAACATTCCCTCCAGTAAGTCCTAACATTTACTGTAATAGCTTGTGTTATCTCCCTTTCCGTTTTCCTCTTTGAGTGTAACATTATGAATAATTAGCCATAGACCAGGTTTATGGATGACATTGTTACTATAATTCTTTTATCTAACAACTGGCAGTCATTTTCCTAGTGGCTTCTTCCTTCAGATTTTTGGCTCCTAATGTCTTAACAGTGATCCATCCAGCAGATTCTGTTAAAATTATCTACTTTACTCACACAAAGCTTATCTAAGGAACACCAGCTGCCCCTAGCTGCATGGAGTAGCAACACAATATTTCAACAATTGCATATGATGAATTACTTATTAAATTTCCAGCATTGTATAATATATAAACCAACACGAAATTACATTTTCACAACAGCAGACCTTTCTTAGCAGAATTCTATAAAGCATATTTCTTTTTGCCAACAGGTTGTAAAAGGGTTTTGGAGCCCCTGAAAACTATCGGGCAAGTCACAAGCCATTATTTCTGCTTATGGGGAAAAACTACCCGGGAAGGCTTTATTTCTTTGTTTTGTTTATGGCCTATTGGCACAGCAAAAAGTGTTCTGCTGAGTGTTCTCACTGGAGCCCACAGCTTCAAACTTTCCCCTGGGTCTCCAAACAGCTGTATTGCTCCTATTCATACAGGGGGAAAATAAATAAATAAATAAATAAATAAGTGTTTGTTCTAAATATGATTTGGAATGGAAAGAGAGACCTAATTAGGAACCTGGGCCACCTTCACTTTTCCAGTGCACTTGGAAACCTGGAATACATAAAATGCCAGAGTTTATGTGTGTGAAACTTGCCACACATGCCTTCACAAATTCTTAAAAACACTGGCGTACTGGTTTGGGGTTTTTTAAGTTTCCCTTTCTTCTTGTCCCTTACTCTTGTGTAGAAAACCGGGGTCAAGTAATTTTATACACTAAAATATGATTGAAATAAAGGCTTTTTTCTTCTAGATCATCCATTCAGTAAGCAAAGTGGTTCCTGACTTTTCACTAATGATTACAAGAGACATCAAATAAGACTCAAGCTGTGGATCAGAAAAGACAGCCAAACAACCAGAAAATAGATTCTGAAAAGTAACACACATGAAATCTTTGACACTCTCAATCATGTCACACTGACCATGTCTTCTCAGTCACACACACCATTGCCAGGGTGACACTGATCTCTACCTGCAAGTCTCACTGGGCTCTTTCCTGTGCTTAAAAGAAAGGGCACGTGAAAAGTGCTGAGTAAGGGTAATAAACAGAACACTGAGTACACCTTTTAAGATTTAAATCTAATGGTAAATTCAAAAATTTAAAATTTATCAAATTTCTGCCATATGGAGAATATTTGTTTTCATCCCAAGAAAGAGAGACAGTAAGATCAAAATCCAACATCTGAGGCACAAAGTAGAACCTTGCACATATCAGGCTCACCAAAAAAAGCTGTGCCCATAGCTGTAATGGCCATCCTAAGGATTGGCAGAGTGGAAGAAAATGATGGAATGAGTATTTGCTTGTTCCTTTGCTTTTCGTGGTTGCTGTAAGTATAGGTGTACTCAATGTGACATGAAATACAGCCACACTTTGGTTCAGACTTAGAACTCCATTCACCAGCCAAATTTCCCAAATAAACCATCCTCATACAAATTTATTCTGATAAACATTTAAGCAACTTTCAGTATTATTTCCCCTCCACTCTTACATTTTCAAGGCTTCATATAAAATTCTTTCTTCAGGTCATTCTACACAGTAGTATGTGCCCCCATGATAAGTCTGTAAAGGCCATACTTTACCACTCAGTTGTCTTCAAAAATTGAAGGCACATGTTTTAGTTAAACCTCCTTATATACAGAGATGAACTGAGAGTTGTATAATTTCTGTAGGAGATATTAATCTCATTTTTTATCTTCACCAGTAAAGAAGAAATATGAGAGTAAAATTTTCAAGTTCTTTAGATAACAATATTGCTACTGTGATATTCATTTATGAAAATGTCATCCTGGAGTTTTTAACAGCTGCTCTTTTGGCTCACAAATCATGTCATTTCTGAATCCTGCACTTTTTTGTCTTCCATGTTTTCCTTATATGCATATAGAGAGGCAAAGATTTAAATTTTTTAAGTCCACAAAACAACAAGAGACTTCATGAAATCATAAAAATTCAGTGAGACCACAGAATTATTTAATGATGAATTACAGGTACCACCACCAAGTTAATCTGCATGTACACAGCCAGGACTCTCAGAGGTAACAGGAGTTCCCTACTCCACATCTGGTATTTGTACCTAAAAGAAATGGTATAGCTAGTAAATTTCCAGGTTCTTTTTCAATTCTCTTCTTTGTAGAATAGAAACCTTCATTTTTAGGAAGAAATTGAGAAATTTAGTGGAATAGTTTATATGGACATGGTTCCAATTCTTTGAAAAGATGCTGCTTTGAAAATACTGCACATTTGCTCTCTACCTTTCTCTAAAGTCAAGTCAGGCCACAAACATGGTAATATTGTTACAGATTTCCAAGGACAAACAGAGAAAAATATTTAAAAATAAAAAGGGAACAAGAGATATTGCTCACAGAGCTTTTGTTCCATCCTCCTCCAGCCTTGCAAAGCACTCACTATTGTTTGGGAAAGAAGGAAAGTTAGGATGAGAATAGGAAACCTTTGTTTAGAAAAATAAAGTATCATGTTAGAAATTGTTTAAGTAAAGAAAGAGTTATATCTCAAAGCCTCGCAAAACTGAATTTTGGTATTGTCTCAAATTAAAAGTTGTTAACAGGTATTACACTTCTTTCCAGTTAGCAGGCTTGATGATACTTGATTTAACCAGTGAATAATCAGGCAGAGGTAGGTAGCATGAATGGCACCCTCTATGCTCACCAGGAAAAGTCAAAGAGCTTTGGGCCTGAGCAAATCCTCCTAAAAACACTTGGTTGAGTTTTGCCTCAATAAGAAAACCCTAAAGAAAACTGAACTGAGCTTTGTTCAGGTTAAAGTTAACCCAGGACACATAGCTTTTACTATTAAGACATTACTTTTCACCCTGCCACCTAGGGGATACGTAAAGAGCTTGTCAGTCTAAGTACTTTATACACACTGTAAGTAGGAGAGATGGTAAAAGAGGTAGGCATTTCTACTTTTTATTTTCCGACATTGACTGCTAAGTCTGGCTTACTGAGCAGCTCTCCACACCAATATATGAATGGAGAAAGGCTGCAAAGAAATGTAGAAACACTACATGACAGAGACCTGCATTGATGAAGGATAAAGATAGAAGAAACAATGAAATACGGTCTTACTTCTACGCCCTCAGGAGGGGAGATGCTTCCCTGAAGGAGCTTAAACACAAGTGCAAGGTTCAAATGACTGGGCAGGTGGTGGTATTTAACCCCAGTTAGCAACTAAGCACCACATAACCCCTTGCTCACACCCACAGCAGCAGGATCAGGGAGAGAATCTGGAGAGTGAAAGTAAGAAAACACGTGGGTTGAGTTTGGAATATCCCTTTGTTCAGTGTGAGTCAGCTGGCCCCTGTGTCCCTTCACAACTTCTTGTGCACCCTCAGCTTCC
Organism: Petroica traversi; assembly: GCA_025920805.1. Taxonomy (NCBI): domain Eukaryota; kingdom Metazoa; phylum Chordata; class Aves; order Passeriformes; family Petroicidae; genus Petroica; species Petroica traversi. The sequence goes on from JAHLSL010000020.1 coordinate 1,338,805, forward strand.
TTGCTGGTGGGATGGGATAAGGACCAGAAAAGACCTTAACTCTTTGTGTTCAGCAATAACTGAAACACCCCTGCGTTACCAAAACTGTTTCCAGGACAAATGCAAATGCAAAACACAGCCCTGTATCAGCGACTATGAAGAAAATTAACTCTACCCCAGCCAAAACCAGTTCATAAGTTATAAAAATAAAAATATCCTTTCAATGAAAATGTTTCAATGCTGAGAAGTTTATTTTGTTTTATGTGTGGATAAAATAGGCATTTTCCAGAAAGTTTAACATAAAGTTAAGGTGAGACTGCTGCAAGACCAGTGGTCAGTACTTGGTCATTCACCTGGATCCAGACTTCCCATCCCTTAATGACTTTGTTTCTTGACCAGAAGCAAAATACAGATCAGGGTCACCAAAGCCCTTTGTGATGAAAAATCTTCCATCAGAAATTCCCTGGTGACTTCTTGATAGCTTTCACAAGATCCTGGTACCATCACAAATATTTGGTTTCACTTATGTTGGCAAAAATAAGACAGCTTTTGAAAGGATGAGCACTCTGCCTTGCACACATCATGAAAAGAGGAAATCAGTTTGTACCTTAAAAGAAGATGCAATAGAGACATGAACTATACTTCTTTGTTAAAGATTAAATAAAAGGTCTAAAGGCAGCATACTTCTGCCTCATGATATGAGTGTAAAAGACAGTATGACAAAAGCTAACTCTCTTCTGCTATTCCTCAATAAAGAAGTATATATGTTACTAAAACTGGAATTTGTAATAAATTAAAGTTATCAAGGTAATCATATCTTCCTTGCAAATAAAATTCCTCATAATCTGTTTTGGGCTTAATCGAACATTTTTTTATGCTTTGGTACTACAGGTTTTTTGAATAGTAAAAGTAAAGAAAAGCCTCCATAAGTGTAAAATAGAGGAAAAATGGTTTAAAAATTACATTCTACACAAATTCCCTTTTAGACAATAAGATCTGGTTTTCCATTTATCTCCTATATACATTGGTAAATGTTATTCATATCCATTAATTATGAAGAACACAACATTAGTGTTCAGTCACTGATCACTATAGTCAATCACATGCAATAAAACCTGATGGACTTTATCAGATATGGACAATGTCAATGGAGTTTCACCAAGACAAATCTGATACAGCATCTTTATTCTACAAATATTATTTCAATGAGGACATTGAAAAGTGTCTGCATAAAACCAGAGTCAGTTTACTGTCTAAAAAAAAAATTCAAGTAGACAAACATTTCAGTTAATGGACTAACATTAATTGAGAAATAAATTAGTCACGATACATTTGCAATCCACCTGCATGCATAAAACATTAGGAATATTTTGAGCAATCAAAACAACCATGTCAGTTTAATATCCCACTTGTTCCAATTATAAGAATCTATCACAAAAAGGGAAGAAAATCCTGGTCTTGCGTACTGTAATATTTAGTGTGCTGCTAGGTCCCCCATTTTTTACAGATTGCCATAAAATATCATGAAATCTCTGCAGCAATTTATTTTGTTTGTTTCACACAAAATATTCCTGAAGCAAATACAAGAGAAAACCGGAATTTTATTGTCTTTTTAAAAATCCAGCAAATTACTAGGCTTACAGACTCGGCTTACAACCAGAGCCTATCTACCATAATCAGGTAAAAGAAGAAATGCTGCCATTTCAGATCTCTTTTTTCCTCTTTAAGTAATTTCTGAGAAATTGAGAGCATTTCTAACAGTGATCACGATAATAGTGCCAACATTAAGCAGTATTAGGAATAACATCCAGAGAGATGGCTCTTAAATTTACCATCAGTTGTGTTACATTATGGAATATTAGTCTGCATTTTTAATATCCGTTTTTGCACTTTCAGACTTATTTTCAGCAAAAAGGGTGCCAGTAACCTCTTTGAATGCTCCCTCCCTTTCTCGAGATGATATTACCATGGCTTTAAGGCACCAGTGTTCAGCTGAGCTGGCTAAAGACCACTCACACTACTCAGGAGTGCCTTTGCATGCTATAATTACAACTTCTCTCTGCAATCCAGATATGAAATAAGCAATATGAAAATGGTGCATCCACACCTTGCCTCTCACCTCTCCTCTCTTGCCAGTTTTTCTCTCTCTAGGAATTATTTGGATTCAGTCTTCTTCCAACTGCAACTCAAAATTACTCTTTCTGGAATTCTTGCACAAAAGTTGAAGATAATGTAATTTTACACCCGCTGCAGGCAATCCTGTATGTTCAACAGTTAATTTGTTCAGTCATCCAGAAAGATTTCAGCCTTATTCAACCTTATCTAGACCTCAGTCCCCTTTGCTGTACCAGGGACATGTGCTTTTGTTACATGAGCTGTCCCAGAACACACAGTAGCATTTCAGAACCTGAAGATGTGGGGCAAATAGCAAGCAGGCTATGAGTTTCCTCCGACAATGTTTGAAATGGGAACACACCTTTATAATTAATTAATCCCAAAACTGGGGGAGAAGGAGTAGAGTGTTTTCTCTGTCAGCCTTGCCCCGCTCATCACCACCAACATTTTTGTGGAATTCTTCACATTAAAGCATGGTGGCACACATTATGAAGGCAGGCATGTCTGAGGAGAAATGTGTAATTTCCCTACTTGTCATAATCGTAATTCCATCCCCATTATAACACAATTCTGGAGGCTTTTGTACATCCAAACAATGTAGATGATTAAATACACACATATGTATTAAATATACATACATGCCAAATACCCTGGGTTATGTATATGTTCACAAAAACTTCACACACAAAAAGGCAAAGTTTTACAGGTACATTTCCCCAGCTTGCTTTCATCTCAGAAGGGAATCTTATAGCTGACAGTTAACCTGTTTGAAAGAAGATATTTTCTGCAGCAAGTGTCACCAATTATTCTTACCAGACTTTGATCACCATTCTTGGTAATACAAAGAAAGATGCAAATCTTCTGATTGCCATACCTCTATTCTCAGACTGAATGAGAAATGGATTCCTCCAGTTAATAAATGAACAAGCAATTGGCAGCAAGTTTCAAGACTAATTCTTCTGGCAGGTCTACAGGAGCCGACACAGAATGTCTCCCTCTCACTTTGCACTAACCACAGAAAAACAAGCTACAGAAAATTTTCCTCAGATTGTCTTTACAAATTCAATAGCTTTGTGCAGCTTTTCTCTTTACACTGTGGGAACAATATCAATGAACTAAACTGAAGAAATATGATGATCTAGTTCCAAGCAATGAAATTGGTCTAGGCTATACTTGTAGTGGATTCTAAATATTATTTAATTGCTTCTTTCTATTTTTTCCTTTCTTCCTTTTTCTGCCACTTACTCAAAGTATTCCCTATTTTCCAGGATCCTCTGAGACTGGGGAGGTGAGTGTACATAAGCACTGTCTGACTGAAGGAATTTCTATCTATGGAAAATCCAGAAATGCACCACAGACAACACCCAGAGGACAGTGCTTTTGAAGGTTCTTAGCAGTAAACTCAGTCATCCTCAGTCCCTACATCACCAGCCTTGTTTCTTCTAATCCTTTACATAACCAAACACTGTCAATAAGAAATTCTTGGGAAACACAGGGTGATATTTGAAGAATATTCTAAGTTGCAATGCCAAGAATTAATTTTCTGATAGGGTTAACAATAGCTGCAAATTTGTAAGGATAAACTACCTACCAGGACTAAAGAAGAAAAAAAACATGGTTGGTTCTCAGGTTTTCTGTACCTTTTTTCCTATGAAAATTTCCTCTATGTTGAATCCTTTATTAAAATCATTTTATTGGATAAAGACAGACAAGTGGATCAAGAAGCAGCGATTATGGGGCATGCTGACCCAACTAACATTTTATTAACCCACAGATTTTTTTAGTCTGATTTGGAAGCTTATCAGGGAACACTTAGGACTTCCTCAGGGAGTCATCCAGGACTACCTGACCCTTGGTTTTCTTTCTAAAGCAATGCTGCCCCCATCTGGGAGTATAGCCTGGAATCTACTACTGCTTTCAGCACTTGTTCTATTCATACTAAAATGCATTAATTGTATGGATAAATTTGCTAAAAAGACATATTCCAGTATAACATCCTTAATAAATTCTTCTTAGCTCAAAAGACTTCAGTTCAAAATTTATAGACAAGTGCTTAAACTCAGTGATCTGAAAATCAAGGGTTTTTTTCTACTGTATACATGCACAGAGATTAAATATAAGGTAAGCGTACTTTAGAACATGTTGCAGATAAGAAATGCTAAATATTTTTTATTCCAAATTTATTGAAAGCAAATTCTTCCATCAGAACCAAGTTTAAAAAGCACAGAATGCAATTCCATTTGATAATATACGTAATTGTGATACATAATCAATTTAAAACTGCATCTGTTGATATTTTGTGATCTGTATTAACATAATACACCAAATCCAATCAATGCAACAATTAAATCACAATGGTCTACAGAGTTGAGCATTATTTTCCTGCTTTTAGTTTCAGTGTATGAGCATGACTCATTAGTAGCTGGCATGAATGTTTACCAAAGATCTCCTCAAGCATGAATTCATCAATGAATAACATACTTCAATATATGGACCCTAATGTTGCATATGAACTTCATGCTTATTTTTATTTATGTCTTTTTAAATTCCACTTACCCCAGTTCAAAAGCCATATATGTTATCCACAAAGCTACGAGTATTAGCAGAAAATGGTAGAAGAAACTCACGTTGTAGTTTGTAACAGTCTTTGGACCAAAATCACATTGAAGATCTGTTATGTTATGACTCCAAATTTTACCAGCCAGACAGTAAAGATTTTAGAGGAATGTAGAATGGGAGAAAAACATAGCAGCTGACATATATGAAGAAAATATGCAACTTGACCAAGGTCTGTGTCTTCTCTGTGGCTATACCTGTTCAAAGTAGGATAATCAGTCTTGCATAAACTTGCAAGAAGAGCTCACCTACATGTTGTTTGAAGTAAGTATTTTATGCACTGAACAAACATATAACTACCTGTGTTGAGCACAGTGTATACTGCAAAAAGGGCAGTAAAGAAAATAAGGAAAAGACACAAAACTATAGTGTCTCTTGAGAAGTGTATACAGAGTGAAAGATCAAACTTGTTACAGCCATTGGTCCAGACCATCTCAAATAACTGAAGATTAACAAAATATTCGTTTACACTGACAAAGGTAGATATAAAGATTGAGACCATTCAGGTGCCTAAAACCAGAATTTTCATAAAACCACTGCCTACCTTTCATATATGTCTGACATCCGCGTTCTGATACAGAGCTCTGACAGAGCTTAGCCTGAGAATGGTCTACCCAAATATGTAAGAATACCCATGGATAAAAGTAATTTTTTTTTTATATAAAACTAGACAGCAGAATACTACATCTTGAATATTCTACACTGTGACTAAACCATTGTTAGAACATATTTCTTTTGGGTCTCATGAAAACCTAGGCTTTCATTGCAGTACAAGTTCATTTACTGTTGTATTCTAAAACCTACATAAGCTTTGTAGTCTTTTTACTAATACTATGATGAGTATTTGGTAGCACATCATAAAAGAGCAAACAAATGATAATTTTACCTTCTGCTCTGTGCTGCTATAATTACTTCCCTTAGGAACTCAGCCTAGCCTTTGTCACTTTGATAGCACTGTTATTCTCAGGCAGAGACAGCAGAGCAGCTAAAGGAGATAGGTGCATATGTAAAAAGCTTTTAATAACAGGCATGAACATACATAAAGCACCAGTGTGATTCTTCTTCCAAATAAGGTGTCTGTGGCTTCAAATCAGATATATTTTAAAATCTTAAAAGTATACAGTGAGTAAATCTGAGTTTTGGCTCTGGTTTAGACCTCTTTAAAAAATGAAAAAACATAAAGTCCTCTAATATACTAGAACTGCAAGCATCAAAGAGCCAGCACCAGTGCAGTAACTGCTGAGAAAAGCAGACTTCCATTTCATACAGAGTATATTTACCCCTTACCTTTACCACTGTGAGGTCAAGATTACTGTGAATATGGATAAAAATCAATGTCTTTTTCACTTCCTGCCAGCCCTCTGTTCAACATTCCAACACAATTTACTCTAATATGAACATTACTACTTTATTCTCTACTATTTAAATCAGCTTGGAAGGGGTTTTTGAGGAGAGGGGACACATTTCAGGAGTATTAGATTTCTCTTAATGGAGGTTTGGTACCATAAATTAGGCTTTGTTAGCAAAGTAATTATTCCCACCCTAATCCTCATCTCCCTTTAAGATACTGGAGATCACAGAAAACCACCAGTTCAGGGCTGCTGGAGTCAATGGAAAACTATCATTACAATCCACTTTCCATACATGCATGAAATGTTAATCTTCATAATTGAATTGCAATAACTTTCTTTAATCATTGGTTCATTTTATAAACAAGATGTAAAAAATTAAAAAGCATCAATATAAATTATTTGGAAAATAAAAAGATCAATTTGCAGAGAGTTTGTAAAAGATATCTCTATAAATAAGGTATGTTTTTCCCCAAAAGAAACATTTGCCTTCGTACTTTCTTTGGGTTGTGTACATTACATAGCTTTGTGCATGTAACCATGAATTTTGAATTATAAAAAGAACAAAAACTTGGGGGAAAAAAAAACTAATCAATAAATTAGGCAGTTAAACAGCATATGGCATGATCTGAGATAGTACATATTAATCTAATTAGCAACTAATAGATTACATACCCACAAGAATAAGATTCGCCGTTTCTTGGCTTCTGAATCTTTAACTGAGCAACCTAATATTATTTTAAAGTCAGCCATGCTGTTAATATATTAATAAGCAGAGATCTGACTTAACAAGTACTTGATCTTTTCACTGAAAATTTGACTCATTGGTTTATTGTTTCAATACAATACAATTACTTCTTACAGCAGGGTCTAGCAGATAAGAGATCTATTTGTTTCAAGTCCATGCCAGTACTGCCTCTCATCTCTGTGGGCAGAATTTCATCTTGGATATGACAAATATTTTCAACAATTGTTAATAAATCAAAAGTACTCTGAACAAGAAACTGAGTACTGTAATTAAATACAATTAAATCAACGAAATTGATTTCAATCAATAAATAAAATATAATTAAATGAACTAATCTTCATGAAAGCCAAAAATACCAGCACTTGGGATCTCAGAATACTGATTTTTTTAACCTTTTGGGGGATAGTCTTTGGCATTCTGGTTTCTACTCTAGTTCACTTTCCCAGAAGACAAGCATTTATAGCTAATTACCAACCTCAATCATATTTGCATATCACTTTTCTTAAAACATTCTTTCAAGCACTTCTTACAAGATGAAATTCACTTTTTATTTTCAGCCTGAGATATAACTGTAAAGTGCACTTATAAAATACAGATTTTTATGGCAATGACTTGGTCATTTTTGATTTTACAGGTCCCCGAATTAGAACTGTGATGACAAGATCTGACTAGACGATTGCATGTAAAAGCATTCTCCACTATCTGTCATATCCATTATCCCAAAGCATGTGAATCATCGTCTTATATTCCTTTCACTGGAAAGAGTCATTCTATTCTATCTGCGGTTGCACAAGAAGACCACATGTATCCAGGGGATCAAATAAAATTAAACACAGTCCTTGAGCTTTCTCCTCTTTAAATTCTTCTTCTGAGAGTTTCCCTGCACTAAACAGGGGAACATGCCATTGATGTTGCTTCATAGAACCTCTCAATGAGTACAATGCTGCCTCTTCAGAACAACAAAACTTGTATACAATTTTTTACAACAGCCTAAACTGTAGTAATATGTGCTTAAATTATAGCTTTCAAAGTGTAAAAACATTCTGTGCAATCTAGTAGTCTTAAGATGCTTCCTATACAAAATCAATTTATCATCATTCAGAATTTTAGAGAAAACATGTTTTTCCTGCTATGCCACCACAATGAGATGGCATGTGACAGGTTAGGATTCTGTTTGGAAAAAAAAAATTAAAAGCCAGAAGAGAGAATGGTAAAGATATGAAAAGTTCTAGATGCTAGTGTCTATGCAGTTTTTTAATGTGCCTAAATGTAGATCATTTGGGCAGAAAAAAAGATGATTGTGATGTGATCCTCTTCAGAATCTGGAAGTTTGGCACAGAAAAGCCATCAAATAGAAGGTGCTAAATTACTTCTGCTAAATTACCTGAGTCTGAAACTGTGGGATTCTCCATTTATGTATACTACCACTGTACAAAAAGCATTTGGTGAGCCAGGTTAGTTTACCAAATTATCGTATCAAAGGATCAAGGAAACAGTGGTATAGAATTCAGCATCCCTTTGCTTTTCCTCATGGGCCAGGAAAAATCTTATCCTCAAGTGGAAACTTTGAAATGTTTAAGTATCCCAAACTGCACAATTTCAAACTTCTCTCAAGAATTAGCTTGATATTTGCTCTTTGAGTGGGGCCACTCAAATCTGGCCAAATTATTCTGAGGCAAATTGAACTGCCATAAGGTTTAACATAATGAAGAGAGGTGAAAAGATTTCACATCTACCCCTTGTAGCTTTTTTTTTATAGGACCAGAAGCAGTTAGCCAATTTAGAGCTAGCAGATGAGGCAATTTTTTGTTGTTTTTTTTTTAACAGGAAAACAAGGTATGGAAGAAAAGTTTTGATGTCATTGATTAAATTTTCAAAGCACTTCATTGATATTTAAGAGGAAATACAGATGAGAAAAGAGCACATCCAATAGCACTGTAATAATAGATACCAGCCTTACAGAGTACATCCTGCAGTATTTTAAGTGAAAGCAATCAAGATAAACACTTGGTATAATCTTGTGACTATGATTTTTATATATTTTTATTAGGCACATAAACCAAAATTACTTTTGAAAAGGAAACATGAGAAGCGGGAAAGGAACTCCATCTGTCAGGCTCTAAGAAGCTCTAATCATTCCCTTGTTTGAAAGAAAGGAGTCTTGATAAAACAACATGTAAATCAAAGTCATCAGGCAGTCAGTGATAGCACCATCCATATTAAAAGATGTACCTCTGCAGTTTTAATCTCTGATGTTTCAGAGATTCAGCTCTTCACACTCCTGCCATGTGGTTCTCCATGGATAATGGCCTCATGGGTAACTTGAAGTTACAGATACTCCTCTAACATCCCCAGTGGTGAAAATCACCACTGTGATTCCTCAGGCTCAGCTAAGCAGGTCACATCAAGCCTCAGTGTAGCACAGGATCTGATTGAGGTTTGTCCTTCCGTAACAGGAGTGACCTCACAACCAAGAACCTGATAACATCTCCCACAAATCGGCATTTCAGCTGTCAGCACCACTCACTAGAACAGCCCCTGGATGCCCTGCGTTTAGGTAGGGTGACTCATAAGGAGCAAAGAGATCTATTATGGGCACTTGGCACCTTTGATATTCAGCACAGAATCTATGGCTCAAACATGTTTAGGAGTAGCACTCCAGCACGTTATTTCGAGAATGTGGAAATAACCATAGGAAAGGCCACAGAGTAATTATTAGATGCAGAAATGTTTCTGTTCGTTACTAAGTACTTTATCTTGCTTTAAACAGGTTAAGATGTAATAATTCTTTCTCAAACTGATCCATGCTAAATATTAGTTTTACCCTTTGATAAATGGCTTCATTTATGTCCTTTCTGAAAATCTGACCTGTCCTAGAATATTTCCTATATTTTCACCTAGTTTGGCTTTTTTCTCCTCTTTATTTGCAGCAGTTAATATTATTATATGATAGCACATATTTCTGAAATAATTTGTGGCTTATTTTCAGCTCTAGAATACATAGTTTTGTTTCCTGAGGCAATCCTCTTTAGCTCACAGATATTTTTTGTAAGCATCTTCCCCCACTGCACAATCTTAAGACAAAAACTCCACTCTGTATCCAATGTGGCTGAGTCACACATCCTTTTTTGTAACTTTCATTACAGAACATTGCTTTCTGCATGACTGGGCAAAGTTAGAAACATCTAAGTTTCATTTGTGTTCCAGCTGATAGTTTGGTAACTAGATAGAAAGGTCTGTGGTAAACTTCTCACAGTCACTTTCCTTTGCTGTACAAAATATATTTTGCTCTTCCTCAGGCGCTGTTCTTACTTTCAGGCTTCAGTACACCTCTTTCACTTCTCAGTTATCTTTCCAAATCCTGGACACAGATTAAGATAGGTAGTTCTTTCATGATTTTTGAAATCTTATGCATTATTTCTTACAAGCTTCTTTTAATTAAATTATAAGATCCTTCCTAGGTTCAAGGATATCGCTGTTCTAGTTTTCTTCCCAGTTTACAGCTGATTTACTCTGTAGCATGTGAATTCTCACTGCTTTTTCCACATTCTGCCAGGATGTTCCTACAGTCCTTTCTTACCATGGAGCTCCATTATAACACAGTTTCAATTAGGAGTTCCACCAACTTAAAAAACTTTGAGCAGCTCTCAAATCTTGCAAAATATATTCAAAACTTATACAACTTATTTCTCTTTGAAATCCCACTCAGCAAATTATTTCCATAAAGCACAGTATCACTATTTCTTCACCACAGTTTGATAAATGGATTGTGTCATTCCGCTATTAAATAAATCAAGTTTCCATAACTTCACTGGCTTGAGACTACTTTTATTCTTGATCCCTCCCCAGTTGTCTCCAATGATTCTTGATTAAAGTACTCAAAATTTTGTAATTCCATTCTCTTTCCCACCTACTACTAGCTCTGATAATGGCTAAAGAAAACTCAGAGTCAGAACTGATACCAAAAATAGAATTACTCTACCTACAGGGAAGCTAACACTCACAAGAAATCAGAGAAGAAATTAATGTCTCTAGCCCCATAGCTGCTAGTGTTTCCATCCAGAATCTTCCTTGCCAGTCAACACATACATAAATGCCACTTTCAAACAAGCTTCTTTCATAGACAAGTGAGCCAGCCAGGAAAGCTATAAAAATCTGGTACATCTTTTGGGCCCTGTTCCAATGCTGCTCACCAGCACTGCTTGTACAGCACGAAGGATGGGATATATCTCTCATTTGCCTTCCAGCAGATCTTAACCAGCTGAGGAGAGGTTTTCTGCTGGTACAAACTCCACCACTCCACTTTTCTGGGGCTTGTGATACCACCACCACCCAATTATACACTTCCATTTTCTTACAGAAGCTCAACAACCAGTCCTAAACAATAAGCAACATAAATGTCCTGTATTTCTTTTTAAGATTATTACCTCCAAGTTGTGCACAGGAAAAAGCCGATTTTTTTTTTTTTGCTGACTTCTCACTCTAAGAGGGCATGCTGAGCAGTAAGTCCATTTTAAATTATGCTTTTCAACAGAGGTGTCAGCTTTTCAGAAGAGAGCTGCACTTGAAATGTAGGTCAGCAGAAGGTAAGACTGCATAGGAGGATCACGGCTGAGGAGTGAAAGCAGACTAGATTTTATTCATTGGGAATTCTAGGTAAATGTAAATATTATGTGAAATTACATAAAATAATGAAAGGAGCATTCAAAGTTTGTGGACTTCAAGCAATAGAATTGCTTACACAGGAATGTTTCACCAGCAAAATATCTATTCTGTTAAAATATGTAGCTAGCTGCTTTTTTAAATCCTTTTTAATAGTCTATGACGCTCAAACATCTTTTTGCTGATCTCAGAGAGCTTAGTCCATCCTATTGAACAGCAGCATAGAAAAGAGGCTAGCTGCTCTAGGAAATACGAAAAATTGTCCATTTCCCTAGGAAAAATTTCAAAATGAAAGGGATTTTCATCAGCTTCCACCTACAAACAAGTGATAGAACTTAACCTGCGTATACTACTTCAATGATTTAAGCTAAGGAATCAAGTAGCTAAGCACTTAATCATTAAAAACAGTGTTAAAAGCTAGCCACTTAAAGGGACAGCATGTCCTGTTACACTACAACAGCAGGACAATTCTGACATGTTTCTGGACACTCACATATTTTATTGCAACACCAGAGACAAAAAGGTAAATAAATACTCCATGTGGTCAACAACTTAATGATACCGGTTCACATCTGGTCCACAGCCTCACTGATTAACTCCAAGTATCATTTTGCATCACTTTTCTATGTATTACAAGGAAGCAATGGTATTTTTCCCATTGTTTTCATTTTTTTAATTTAATGTTATAACCTGAGCAAATACAAGCTCTCAAAGTCTATCTACAACAATAGAAAGCTAAAAAACACACATATGTCCTACCTCTGAATTACACACAGAAATACGTTGTACTGGTTTAAGTTCAAGTTCTCTTCCTTGTTATATTGCACTAGCCCATATCTGATGTGCTCACCATAAGGTATGTTGGCTAACCCAGAACAACCAGTAAATAGCCTTGGCAGTGCTTTAAAGGGAGCATCTAGTCATATTCTTGTCCAGAAACAGAAGCAAAAACACCTGGACAATTCTGAGTTCCATGTCTAACCTCTTATGAGCCCCTAGAGGCCCAGAGCTTCCTCAGACAGTCCATCCCTTTGATTCACAGCTTGCAACCAGAAACTCCCTGCTGATTAACTTGTACTCTCCCCACTGCACTGAAGGACACAACGAGGAAAAGGTAGAAGATGTTCAACAGCAGCCACACAGGATGAGCTTTAAATGTGAGTGCATAGCTGAGGGGTCATTTAGGCAGTCTTAGGTTCACAGAATTTAAGTCGTACACTCACCGTGCATCACTCCGACTGCAGGTTTGAAGGCTTCTTGTATGCTTGCCAGCCTGCACTTGCCTGCAAAAATGAAGAATAAAATTTAAAATGTAAGATAATTCATTCCTGAGAATTTACTAAACAAATACTTAGAATTGTGCAACAGTAAAACAGTATTATAAGTTTATGGTCCAGTCAGACTTTCCTCTCAGCTCACTATGAACTTCAATGCATTGTTCAAACTGAAAATAGCTCACAAAAAAGGGTTCTTCATTTAGAAATTCTTACTGGAGCAGCTCAGAATCAAACGAATCTGCTTAGACTCCAAATGTTGCTGAACAGATGCTGGGAGAGACATGCTGCAGCAGTGTTTCTGTAAAGTAGTCAACTAGCATGTTTTTCCACGTGAGAAGGAACAATCAAATCCAGAAGGTGTTTGTTGTTTCCTTTGGGAAGAACTAATTTAAATCATCATGGACATTGCAAACTCGCAGCCCAAAAGGGACTTAAGAATTTTAGCCAAAAGGAGAACAACAAAAGAAGACATCCAGTCAGAACTTGCATTTTGCCTAGGGAAAGAAAATGTAGCTAATGCAGATTATGGCAGCTTTGTTAAGTGTTTTACACTAAAATCAGTGAAATTCTTGCAGGTACAAGACATTTGTGTACACAGTTGTTGTACAATTGTTGGCTGTATTTTATGTTGGTTTTTAAAGCAGAATTAGATTTACCACTACTCCCAGCTCAGTTCTTGTACAAGCTGTATGGCAACAGGGCTTTCAGTGTGGTAACATAAAACCACCTACAACTTTATTTGTAGCAACTTTAATCCACACAAAGCCAAAAATCAATTTTTAATTAGTGAAATAGCTTGAGAAATCATGTTCTTAGACTATATTTGTGATCCTGTGGAAGTTAAGAGTAAAAATACCATTGACTTTCAAGTAAATAAGGTTGTACTTGGCATCCTCAAGCCCTTTCCCAACTAACTTATTTAAGCCTGGGTTTCAATGAGCCAAAAACTCAATGTACTTTTATAGTCATGTTCTCAGCTGAATGGGTGTGATATGATTGAAAAACACTGTTTATGAGCAGGCTAGAAAACCTAAAGCCACATTAGCTGACCAAACTAAAGAGGAGACTATTTAATCATATTCAGTTCATTCAATTTTGCTTGCAAGATTGAAAGACAGACTCCTATCTGTTTACGAAGACTTACCCCAACTGTTTAACGGTGGCATGTAATGTTAATTCACTGGAAAAGAGAGTGACAAAGACTGCACAGAAAGCTATGACTTATAAATTGCATCCAGAAAGCTATTCTAGCCTGTTATACAGCCATAGATTTTTTTCATCAACATTTTTCAGTGCACAGCAAAAGGCAGGCTGTGATGAATAAAGGAGTCTATGGGCTATTTATAATCTTGGTTAAAGACTGAATTTCCTGCACTTCTAATACTATAAATATTACTTCATTCAGTGTTAGTGGACTACCTTTATATCTCCATTTTGTATCAGGAATTTAAAGAGCAGCAATATGACAAAAAAGTAATATTTTAAGATCCAAATTAGAAAATATGTAGTAAAAGAAGTAGCAGGCAATCAATAATCAATGTTCTTCTATTTACTGTTAAACAGCCAGAAATTTTTGCAGGAAAAGTTACCTGACTTAGAGGACAAATCACATGCAAGGAAAATAAATCTTTTTTGGAAGATGTATTTTGGGTGAATCATAGCAAATAAAAATAAATAAATAGTGAAAAAGCAAACTAAGCATATACTGGCTCCTTCTCTTTGTCTGGACCTGCATGTGTCCTCTACCAGCTGTACTCACCCAGAATACTCCTTTGCAGAAGACAGAAATACTTATCTCCAACTTTCTCTAATCCACTGAGAAAACTGTAAGCAAAAGCTCTGAAAAAGTACATACTTCTAAGACACTGCAAAGAAAGGAACAGCACTGGTGCTAGAAGGCTGAGCAATTAAGACACTTCATTTCTCTACTGATGCAGGAGGCAGGGTACTCCAGGGATACAAGGCAGGGATCAAAACTGAGCTCTTGCTGGAAAATATCTAAACGACAGTAACAAGGCCATAAATATATGGATGCTAAATGCAGCGTGTCTGGTGAGAACTTTGTCTCTTTACCCTTTCACTTGGAGGCCTGGATATTATGCAAATAAATCTTTATGGGGGGCGTTGAAGAAGTGGGGAGAGGGGAAAAAATAGCCTAAAACCCTACCATTCAAGTTCAAGACTACCAAATACCTTGGTAAAAAAAATCTACTTCATTTTAAGATTTTTTGATACATTGAAGTTAAGGTTCAAATTTAAAGTTCTTTGGAAAAGAAAAAACAATAAAACCAGGGAAAATAGTCTCTCCTGTATTTCTGAGACTGAAATTTCAGGGCTTACCTTAGGAATGCATGAAGGATAAAAAGACTGTAGAAAAACAGCAAAACCACAAAAAGGAGACGTTACAGTACTATTGCAAAACAATCATCAAAGGGGTGTTGTTTTGCTTTTGGTAGGGTCTGGGTTTTGTTGAGTTTTGGATGTTTGTTGGTTTGACAGGTTTTTTGCAGAAAAACCTAGCATTCATTACCATCAGAGATGTGTTATTGGGAACACTGAAGGACTGTGGGTGTAAAAATGTATCAGAAAATCCTGCCCCAATCTTTCCCCTCCTTTTCCAATACCTTTTAGAGAAAAGTGAGAACAAGTCCATAAAGGATTAATGTTAGCTTTAGGATTATTTTCTCTGCTTATAATTATCAGACCAAAAATAAAAAAATTTTAAAAGCAGGGGGAGCGGTTTGAGAGAAAAGAACAAATTTCCTTCTTTCCATCTCCCTTCGCAATCTCAAAGAAAAGAAATTGTAACAAATAACTGAAAATCTTCAGGAAAGACAATGCAGCTCTTAAAGTGAAGAGACACAACCCTTTCCCCAAGAGTCAACAAAGACTGGTCAAGGCACACTGAGTTGAGCTGCCTAAGGCTTCATCCCCAGCTTTGCTGCAGACCTTTGTGGACGGATGCCAAGGCAATTATTTCATCTGTCAATTCCTATTTATAATTCAGACTTTTCAACAGAGTCTGCTACAGGAAAGTTACAAGTCCTGTGCTACAACAATGAACTTGCAGAGGCTGAAGAGTTGTGTGAGACAGATTAGGGCTTGGGTTTAGAAGGCTGTTTAAAAAAATAAAAAAAGAAAAGAAAAGAAAAGAAAAAAGGAAATAAAATAAAAAAAGAAAAGAAAAGAAAAGAAAAGAAAATTTAACTCCAAGGAAACAAAAATCATTCTACTGCCATCAAAACAGGGAACAGCAGAACTACTTGAATTACAACTACATTTTTTAAAAGGTATTTTTTCACCCTATTTTGGTTCAAAGTAAAACAAATCAAAAAAATAAATTTTTATATGGGCTTCTGTAAAAGGGTGCATTTAATTTACTTTTTTCAGAATAACAAGGGGATGCTGCCTTGTACTCTGGTTACACAAATATCTAAAATAGTCAGTTTATTATGTTAAGTGTTCTAATACTGCATCGATGCACCCTACAAGACATCATGCGGGATGACTTCTCTGCTATTATACAGCTAAACAATAAACATGGTAACTCATACAACCAGTACAAAGGTATCACTTTGTGATAAGCACACACAGTTTTGCAGCACATAAATGTTTTTGACCCATCACTACGCAAGGCAAGGGTATGTCTTCCAGATGTTCATTGTTCCTTATAATCCATTGGTCACAATTCGTGCTACTTCAGAGAAACTTGACTTCACAAAGCATCATATAGAGATTTATTTTAAATGATACTGGTAAAGAATGTATTTTAATCTTTAAAATATGAGAATAAAACCCAGAGAGTGGGATCGGAGAGAAACTGATTCTTGTGCCAGGAGAGAGAATGGCAATTCAGAAGACACTGATGTGTAATACACACTAGAGAACTAGTTTTCCTCAGAGCCCTCACAAAACAAACAAACCTATAAGTCTAACATTGTAAGGAATATATGCATTATCACACTACTTGACATTATTTAGCATGACAAATTTGGACAGCAGAGGCGATGCAAAACTACGCAAACATACCATCATCAGTGAGAATATTTACATTATTTCAAGCTTTAATGTGACAATTCCTACACCGTTTAAAAATTGATAATCACATTTTAAGTTTCAATCTATCCTGCATTACATGTTTCCAAAGCATATGGTACTTTTCAGGTAACAGCCCTTAAGCTCTAAACTGGGATTTCTAAGTTACACGCATACCAGCTCTGTTCTTCCTTGGGATCTATGTCTCTTCAATAACAGTAAAAAAAAGAAAACAATTCTTTCCTTTATGAACTTTCAAAGTTAATATATTTGAACTGAAGTAACTAAGAGTATGTTACACAGTCTCTATACATCACACAAGTCATCAGCAGAAAAGCAATTTTGTTTCCATAGTTTCAAAGACTTTTAACTCCATCACCTCCTTTTCAGTTGCAGGTTAAAGACACAGTAGTACTGTACTGCATGGGGAAAATTTAAGATGTTCCCTTCAAAATTAGCTGAAGTGGCATGAAGTAAACAATATTAAAAAAAATCTATAAATAGACATCAGACTAATAGTTATTACATTCAATAATTTAGCATGATGTGCATGACAGCTTCGACCTCCAAAATAATTTAGCGCCTTGAGCTGAGATTAAATGCAGAACATTAATTTTTCCCTCTGGTTGTCAAGCCAACCAAGAGGCCCGTCAAATCTATTTAAATTAAGCCTGCATCATGTAATGATATTAAAGGGGATAAAATATTAATATGGGTCTGTGATAGAACATTGGACAAAATAGCTGCAGTAAGGCAGTTTTAATTTACTACACCAACAATCTGTCTTTATGCTGAAAGCAGGATTTAACGGTCTGAAGGAATACATATTTAAGCTTATATGATATGCTTATTTATAAAATGTTACTGATTTGAATTGCTGAGAATATTTAGCAGTATTATGTAGAATAAAATAAGTTATGGTTCCTGATATAATCCTACTGATGTAGGGAAAAAATAATATTGGATCAAAGTCATGATGTCTGTGTGTGTCCCATAAGCAGATGTTATTTCAGCAGTAGCAGTATGGCTGCACCCATTTATTGCCAGCAATGCATTTTCTTCCTTCAGCTAAAGGATGATAAATTTCATTCAAAACTTCAATATTTCATAATATAAAAATGGATTGAAAGGGTAGGTAGACTCCCAGACGAAAGACAAACTCTAAATATTTAGGCTACGGTACTTTAAAAGAACAGTAAGGTTTCTCTTGTCATTAGACAAAGAATAGTAAAATAGAAAAAATAAAACAAGTGTGTGCAACTTCCCATTAAAAAAAAAAAAAAAGAAAACAAGAAAATCTAAACCCTGCAGGTTTAGACATGTTTCATTTGAATGATAAATGGGATTGGTCGTGTTTACAAACAATACCACAAGAATCTACAATATATTCAATATCACATTCTTCCACTCCATCACAGTTACTTTTGCTTTTCAAATTTCCAGATCATTTACTTTTCTAACATTTGGGATCCCAACAAGAATGCAGACTTGAAAATATATCCTGTGTCAGCTAAATTCAGAAACAATCCTGCACACTGCCAGTTTACAAAGGCATTGCTGACAAGTGTCAAAAACTGGATCAAGGCCCAAGTTCACTTTATTAGGAGTAACATTTTTTATTACTGTTTGTTCATATGATGGTATGCCTCTGCAAAATCTTTTTTCCTAGAAGAACTGAAAAACTAAACAGTAAAGTCCTGATCTTAGTGCACTTTATTGCTCATCCATTAAGTCCCTATAATAACACTCGTGCACAATTACAATACAATCACAAAGCCCAAAGAAGTTGGAAAAATTAAAAAATAGAAAAAAAAGAAAGAAAAAAAAAAGAAAAAGTGGCAAATGGAAAAAGGATGCAGAGTGCTGCATATGGCTTGGCATAGCAGGTAAGGAAAAGGTTGAGTTTTACCAAGGCAGAGTGGGCACAAGAGGATGTTTGAGTGGGGTTTGAAGGTATTTGTGGCATGGCTCCAAGTTATCTCCCAAGCACGAAGCTTCTTTCACAAAGCCTGCCCATCAAGACCAGTCAAGGTTGGCAATTGCATTTAACTGAAAGCCAGTAACTCTAACAGACTAAAATATCGGGCTGTGCAGTGTTCTTTAAACACGCATTAAATGCAAGCTCATTCAGCCTCAGCACATTGCAGACTCAGAACCGATAGATGAGAATTCTCAAGGTAATATGAATATCTAATAAATTGTCTGCCTAAATGGTTGCTGTAGAATGACCTGAATGAGTTTTTCACTAGATATGCCATAGTCTGTATTAGTCCTCATACCAGCTTTTTGTTCATTTTTTAGTGTTCAGCCACACTTCACAGAACATGTGGCATTCATATGCCAAAGCCATGCCACAGATCCCACAAAAAATCCTTTCCCACACATAAGAAGGACATAAGGTAAGTGGTTATGGACAAGGAATTTATTTATGCCTGAACTTACAGCTTTGACACAAATTCTAATTTATACTAAATGAGGTCTAGAGTGTTCTAACCCTCACACTGCAAGACCAAAGCAGTTACAACTTTGACTCCCATGTTCCTCTAATGAAGGAAAGGCTTGACAATATTATATTTTGGAAATATTGGTTTGCTAGAAAACCATGCACTTCCCGCTGTTTCATGGGACATAAAGGGCCTAGGTCACAATTTGCTAAGGATCCTCTTTGAAGTTAAAAAGAGCATTTTAGCAGAAGACACATTGCTACTTAGAGAGTAGAGTGAGACTAAACAATCTGAGTCCATTTCTCAAAGCAATTGTTCCCATTTCAAGGCTGATGAAACTGATGAAAATTGAGCTACACGTAAAAAAAACTGAATTCCTTTAAAAGTAAGACGTGTTGTCATTTGTTTGGGGAATTTTTTTTAAGCTGACTGCCCTATCTTGTTGCCAATCTATCCACCTGTATTTTGCATATTGGTCCTTTTGTAGCACGTAGCATCTTTCATAAATTACAGTTAAGTCAGCTGTGGAACATAAAAGGTGCTATGAGCATGTCAGATATACATAAAAAAAAAAACAAGTAAAAGGGAAGGAATGCAGATGATACCTAGGTAACACTATCCACACAGAACTAACACACCAGAAAGAAAAGAGGAAAGAAAAAAAAAGCAACAAAAAACCCAAAGCACATAAATATAAAAAGGAAAGGACCAATGTAAGGAAGATTTCTAAGCTTTCAGATACTAAGTTTAGGGCAGAGGAAGGACATATGAAAAACACACACTCACATCAGAGTTACCTCAACCTTCTCCAAATATTTACTTCACCCTCATGCTCTGCAGCAGAATCTGTTCCACACTTTTAACATAAAATGACCCTACATATGACCAGAAATTTTAACTCCTGTGTAAAGATCACAACACTTAAATAGCAAACAAATGAAGAAAAAAAAAAATAGAGAACTATCTGCTTGTCAATTTGACTTTATTGATAACCAATAGGTGCAAATTATTTTTTCCAATTTTCTTGGGAAGTTCTGTTTAGCAATTTTTATACTGTGAGAATGTTAAACAGTTCTGCTTTCACTGAACTTTCATTTGAACATTAGCACTTGATCTCTGTGACAGCTCTCCCACCCCAATGCCATGCAAGAGGAGCACAAAGCTGCACAGTGTTTTCTAGCACATCTGTTTGCATCCAGAGAGAGTGCCAAGTTGTGTGCCCAAAAGCCACCAAAATAGGACTGGAAGAACTGAACCATAAGCTGCAACACACATTGGCTGTAGAAAGCAGAGAATCAGCAAACTGCAGTAAATTATCAGTTGAAAGATTATTGGTTTCGTCTCAAAGTTTAGCAGATTCTTGAGTTTACATTCTTATAACTATTGGAGTGCTCAGTCTTGAAACAGTTACAGAAAACATAGAATTTTTATCATCACCTTCTTTTGGAAGGTGTGAAATAGGTCTTGACCCACTTTATGTCCTAGATGATTTCTGGGCATTTCAGTTTGTCTATTCAGGCATTATACCAGGTTTATCATTAGGGCATTAAACCAGGTTTATCATTAGGGCACCTCCGCACATGAAGTGCATTGTTGACATGTTGCTACTGTTCTTCTTAGAAGACAAGAGGGCACACTTAGGATTTATTTTTATTAGACATTGACATCAGAAAAATTCTTTTAAAGAGAAGTGAGTTTTAGATCTTAGAGGCAGTGGATCTGCAGCTGTCCACCATCACATCAGCAATAAAGCCCATCAACAGTCCTCTTATGAGATTTGATGTTTTTGTCATGATCTATTGCAGAATTTTCTGTCAGTTGGATACCACATCAAAGCGGTGCCTCCTTGGACACATTGCTGCTAGGTGCTTTGAAGAGAAGAATCAGAACACTGAATATGACCCCATGTCAGAGGGGTACCTGGGACAATATCTTCAGGCAAAGAGCTCAAATCATTATAAGCCACCAAAGGAAACTACTGCTGCAATTCAAACAGCCAAAATATTTCTAAGCATACCTGAAAGCAACAGCCATCCTAAAGCATGACAGATTATCATTACTCTTTGTTCTATTTTTCCTTTCAGTATGAAATTAAATATCAAGAGACCTGGAGCTGGCAGAAAGCCAAGGCCAACTTCAATGGTGGTAGCTAAGAGCCACATCACTCTAATTCATACAAGGCCAGCATGGACAATCTGTCCTGCACATCCCTGTGGAGGGGGTGAGCAGAAAATCAGAAGAAGTCCCTATTCTGAAGGCAGAATGAAAGACAGAAAGAAACATCTTTGTCTGTAACTTGAATTAGCATCACCAAATGTAGAGAGTCTTTATCCTTTCATTTACCCCATACACACAATTTCAAGGTTAGGAGACAACATAACACCGGTAAACACAATAAAAAACTTCTGTGTCTAACAATGCAAATGAAACACCTGGTATCATTTTTATAAAATTCTACTATTTAAATATCATAGAAGATCAAGCTTTATTAAATACTGTTCAGGTTACTGGAACAAAGTCTCTGCATTGGAGAAATGGAAGGATCTGAAACAGAGGCACTGATGTAGAAGAATGGCAATATCAGAGGGCAGTAGACATAAACAACATAAACAAACCAGAAGAGCATTCCACATGTTGAGATGTGTCTTTCTTCTAGCTAAACCTCTGTTTTTCTAACAACAAATAATGATCTAAACCAATTTCCATACTGAACTTCTTGAGGCTGATGCACACTTGCACCAATTTCTAATTTTTTTCCCTTAGGCCCTGATTTACCGAGCAGTTCCAAATTCCACATTGTATTAATAAAGGGGTTATTCTGATAGCATTCTAACACTATATATCTTTGGAAAAGGTCAGATACAGATATCAAGTTATTCTACCTGTCACAATTTCATAATGTCACCAGTATAAAACTGGAGTCAGTTGTTTATGATTCTCAAATGTATGCTTTTCCCAGATGTACTATCAAAAGAATTACAGCATATATGACAGTAAAACTTTAAAAAGGATGGCTAACTACCCCTTGTCCTAAAACGGGGAAGAATATCTATTGAATACAGGGATCTATTGAGTACCTTTTAATTATTTTTTTTTTGTGCAGCAGAAAAGTTCTGCCTACTGCCTACTTTAGAAAATCTCAAAATCTACTGTTACTCACACCAGTTTTCACATTCTTAGACAACATTTACACTATTTCCACAGTATAACTAGTTTATATTATTGTAAGCTTTGAGAACACACACTCTCTTTGAGGAACACAAATTCACATATTTTGAGTCAGTTCTGCTCTTGAGGTTTTCAGTAAGACACCTGTTCAATCAAATACACTTCCCTAAAATACTCTGATGCTACATGTTCTCTACAGTCCTAGCAATTATGCTGTTATCAGCCATGGAGTCTTGGGTAGGACAAAGATGATGCTTCATGTTAGTTTATTAATTGATTAGAATACTCTGAAGCATTAGGAAATTCCCAAATGGAAAATGCTGTACTTCCATTTCTGCAAGGCTGTAGTAGGAAATAGAAATGGTACCCTTTGAAACCTCCCCTATATATAGCACTTCACTAAAAGATACATCACAAAGGTTTTGTAGAAAATATATTCCTTTTTTCCCACCTTAGATATAGATTTCTTAATTTCAATATTACTGAGCCAAGTCAATTTTTTCCTCAGAATTACCTTAAATACACAAACAGGGTATCACATATGTGGATAATTTCAATCATAAGGTATTTTCCCATGGCTCACTCTTGCAACTGATTGGAACCATCTACTGAGATTCGACTCTGTAGAATCCATATATTAAATTTTCAGTTCACACATTTAATGAGACATTACTATGCCTCGGATGAAGTATGAAGTAAATGAAACTCAGATTTTTAAGCATTTTATACACCTTCAGAATACTGCACACTCATTTGGTGCCTATGGAAAAGCAGTGCTCCTTTTGTTTGATGCCTTTGGAATAGCAGGCCCATCAAAGTAAAGAATTAAAACCTCCAAATTGCTCTCCTGACAAAAACCCTTTATTTCATCTAACATTGTGCTTTCAGTGCAAAAGCAGATCATCTCTTTCATTTTGCACCCTTTTTAAAGCACGTTATTCCATTCAGCTTTGCTTGGAAAACAATATCAGGAAAGGTTTTTCATCTGTTGCTATTGATGAGTTAAGGGGCACAATTATACCACCTTATGAATATTAAAAGCAATCAACTTGCCCAAGGACTAAAACAAAAGCCAAGAAAACCCACCTATGTTGTAAAACTGGGCATACTGAAGTATGGCCTTTGATCTATTTGCAGTGGCCAAGGGGACTCCCTCACAATAGTTTTATAGCCAGCAACTCCCTGAGGCACAAACATGGGCTCAAGACTTTGTCCTAAATATGCTTTTAAAATAAGAATGGATCATAGAAGGTAATGAGAAAATATGTCTCAGAACACGTCTGGCATTGGTGTTGCATTTGCTTTAATTGTCTGGAACACAGAAAATCTAGAACAAGTGCCTGCTTCACATCTTACATAGCTGTTTTTGACCTGCCATAAAACCACAGGGTCACACACCAAATGCAAATGTTACTTTTTAAACTACTTTACAGTAGATTGTTTGGCCAAAATTAATTAAGAGTTCATGAATCCTCCTTCAGGGAACCTCAGTTTTCAGGCTGAGCTATAGTGGTGCAAGTCTAGGGGAGTTAAATCAGCCCTCTGACCACATGACTGGCAGTAGAAACTCTAGAACCTACAGGGTGAGAGGGCAGCTGAGAAAATACTCTGACCAAATACATCTAAGCATCAGGCTGTTTCAATAACTCATTTCAATGAGTTAGCCAGTCATACAGAAACTTGTGATTTTGCAAAGACAGTTAAATAACTCCTTTCAGAACAGGCTATACTAGAGAGTACCATTATGCACCCCACAACTGTCTTTCAAACGAAATCCACAAGGGTAAGCAGGAAACAGTCTGTGGAATCACTCAACACCACTCTCCAAACAGAAATGATACCGTAGTGCAGCCTGCCAGAATTAGCTCCTAAATTTTCTGACCTTTCTATTTTTACGTATCTGTAAAATGGAGGTCATAATTCTGCCAATCAAGTGAGAAAAGATTTATTGATGCCTGTGGCATTGTAGAAGTGAAAGACAACCCTTGGGAGACATATCTTTTACCCATAGAAATGGGGGCATTTCCTGCATTTTCATAACCTCTCCTTTAAAATAAAAGTTGTTTTTCAATAAGTATGACAGTTTCTGTTGTATCAGTTACATTTTTAATAGCAACTCTGTTATAGCTCCTTTTAACACCAAGTCCTTTTGCTTTTCTACCTAGAGAAAGAAACTAATAATCTTCTACAGATTGGAGTCCTAGTAAAGCAAGGCAAGGTTCATAAAGAATAGTAATACCTTATTACATCACCAGACACCACTAAAAGAGAAGCACAGTTTTGAGCAAACAAACCTTTTTCAAAAGTAAAGAATCCAAGGAGAAGGGCATGCTTTACTAGGGCTTACATCCTCTAACTTTTAATACAGTATGATCTGAAAATTGTGGGCCATTATTAATAACTTCTATTTATGAATTCTATAGTAAAGAATAGGGCTGAGCTGACTGAGAACTCTCCAGTCCCTAACATTAAAAGGATGTTTTCATTGCTGAGCTACTTTATTTAATGACATTTGAAGGCTATCATTATCTTCTAGCTCCTCACCCTGGCAAACAAGTCAGTCAAAATTCTGGCTAATTAAAGACCACAGGTCAAAGAAAATCTCATGCAAACCCCAGACATGGCAAAGTATTGGTTCTATTACCTCAAACATAAGTCAAAAGTGTTAGCGCTTGTAACATTTCCAAGTCAATTATATAATTAGAATCTGTACCTAAGCAAATAAAATTTCACATCTCAAATTTCCAATCAGATATTACAAGCATGTAAAAAACAATCTACAGTGTAGTGCAGCGTAATACTGGCAGAAAATAAGTAACTGAAATCAGTGGTACAATTCAGAACATTCTAATTCTATAGACAATTGAGCCTGATTCAATACTGTTAAACCAGAAAAGATGATTTTTGGGGACTTTTTTGGCTGAGTAAGGACTACAGGATTCAGTTCTTTGCCACCTAAAGTGGCATTTTGAAAAATGATGTTAGTTTGGTTTGCAACCTCAGCTGACACAGGAAAATGCTAAGATGAATTACTAACATTTCTGCATGAGCTCTGGACAGGATGATGCAATATGCTGAAACAACCCAAGCAACAAGAAGTGTCCAAGGAGAAAACCAACAGCAAAAACAGCCCCTGTAGCCCATGAGTGATTAACTGCCCATGCTGATAAAATGGGGAAACCCTTTCAGTGCCAGGGAGTTATTTACTTTGGAAACAAAATCTAAAACTTGACACTCTCAAACAGTCTGCCTAATCTTCATTACTGCAGTCCATGAGAACATAAATGGGGACACTGCAGCATGATTATTCAAAGAAAAAATATGGGAAATATTTCAACATGATTTTTAGTACAGCCAAGCAACCAGTTCACAACAGAAAATAGATAGGTTTCTCCTTAGAATATCTCGTGCAGCAAAGTGAGATGAAATAGTTTCCTTTTATCTTTTCATGTTGTAGATTTAACTATCACCTACATCAGTATTTAGAATATATGTAAAGATCCTCCTGCCAGATCAGTCAGATAAAGAAAATGGCCTTGAAAAAACCAAAACGTAGAGGATGAAAAATGGTTCAAGGCAAAAA
Organism: Petroica traversi; assembly: GCA_025920805.1. Lineage (NCBI taxonomy): Eukaryota > Metazoa > Chordata > Aves > Passeriformes > Petroicidae > Petroica > Petroica traversi. The sequence continues at coordinate 1,364,781 of JAHLSL010000020.1, forward strand.
TATCAATGGATCTGAATTGATACTTAGGGTTGAAAGAAAAACAGCAGCTGTGAATATCCAGAAAACACATGACAATGTAGAGAGAATTTTGGCAAGAAGCTAAAATCAATGTCATTGTTGATCCAGTATTCACTCCCTAATAATGGTAAGTGAAAAAATTTTCTCCAAGTTTTCAAATGGGACTGAAAATCTTAGAACTAAGCCACCTAAAAATGTTCCTTCCTAAAAATGTTCCAAGTATTACATTTTGATTTAGGTGCAATGGAACTTATATAGTCTGTTTACGAGCATTTTAACTAACCTTCAGTAAACGCAGGACTTCTTGACTCACTTGCTTCACACAAATTAAATAATTTGGAGTTCTATTTCCTGTTGGGTTTTAAAACAGAATTCAAACAAACAAAGAAAAACAAGTGAGGCATTATGAATTATGTAAATTATGAGCTGCAGCACTTGGATTTTTACTTCAACTATAAAAGCAAACAGTTGTATTATTATTTTACCAAGTATTCTTCTTTCACCAGATAGGAATTTATGTATCTACTCGTGTCAAAACAGGACTGCATTGGTCCTCCAGTGGTCTCACTAACTGGTATGAAAAATCAAAATCATGGACAAGACGTAAGGTAGGCAAAGAGATTTTAATTTTTCAGGATGTCAATTCTGGGTCTCACTTACCTTCTTATAATACATATTACACAAAGCTAAAGGAAGGCACTATAAGAAGATAAATAGGGGCTTTTTCCTGTCATCACAGGAAAAAAGGCAATCAAAAAAGCAAGGAAGCAGACAAAAAATAATGTCTTCACATGTGTTTCAGGACTACAGACATTACACACAATTTTTTATTGCCACATTTAGAGCTGTCAGTGGCAAGTAAAATTAGGCTTCGTATCTACATCAGATATCAGCTGGATTCAAGCAGATCAGTAGATAGGTACCTCATGTCATGATAAGTTTCAATTGAATGAACTGGTAAATGAGTGCAGACTGAAGCAGCTCCACTAAGTGGCAAACTAAAAGCTCAGACTGAAACCTGGTAGGTTTTACACCAGTGTGAGAGCCACACATCATGCTTGCCACCACTAACTCCAAATTAATATGAATAGGGAGCTGTGCTCCAGAGCATACCAAAGATCTTGCTTCCTTCATCATTAAGATAGATCTTGCCAGAAAATCTCTTCAGTTTCCTTGCTCAGAAAGTATTCCCACATTCACATAGTTCAGACACGTTCTCTAATAAGGTATTGATCCTTAACCAGCAAGCTAAAAAACTCTAACAGACCTGTGTTTGCAGCCCTGCCATATTCCCTTCTATTTTCCTTTACTGCCTAGCCACCATGCACAACTGCCACATCAATACTGCTCTCCCTTACAAGATCTTTGTTTTCATTGCCTTCATCCATCTGTATTAATTGTTAATCATTAAAGATTATAACTCCCCTGAATCTTAGTACCACACATAAAGGGTCTCCCAAAACTCCCAGTGCTGCTCCTTTCCTGGCTATTTCACTTTCCTAGAAGTGAACAAAAGCACTGTAAAGCCATTCCATTAACTGTAAAAACAATCCTTTCACAATTGCTTATGAAGCTGCCCTGCCCCATCATCTCTCAGGTATTTTCAGGATACAGTTTTATAAGGCAAGCATGACTCGAGTATTGTGAGTAATTTAGCTGGAAGAACTGGCTGTTGGAGAGGATCAGGCATAAGCTCATAAAGCATGTTTTATCTCAAACATTCTCATTGCAACAGGAAAGTTGCAATTGCATGACAGGGTCCTGCAGAGATAGGGCAGTGCTGTTCTGAGCCACTTCCTTTTCTGCCATGACATTCATGCTCAGTGCATCCATGTCTAGAAAAGGGTTGAGTCCTGGACAGCTCCCTTAGGAGCTCTATAGCCACCACAGATTCCCAAGTCCTGCTCCCATCACTTTCTGGAGGGCTCCAAAGGGCTGAATAGCGTGCATGAACTACATGCACGAATTGTGTGGAAAAATCTATTTTACACAAGAAGTGTGCACCAGGTAAACTATAAAAGGAAGTGTGCACCAGGTAAACTATAAAACTATAAAAGGAATGAATGCTCCTGCATTCATTCACTCTCTTTGGTGACCTCAGATCTGGACCATCCACAGCAGCAGAAAGGACATGAGATCTAAGGACTGGTGACCTTTTTCTCTCTTCCATCTTGCTTACTCTCCTCTCATTTTATCCTGGCAAGTGCAGTGATTGTAATTTATCTCTCACTCTGTACCTGAAGTTTGTTGCAGAAACTGAGAGTTTGTTAAAGATAGTTATAAAAGTTGAAAGCTTTCTAGCCAACCCTTCTGTGACTAAGTAGTTGCTGTAATAAAGGCAGCTATACAATAAAACATAAGAGTTCCTTGACACATGGAGTAGTGTCTTTGTTCAGCTCTACACGAATGTACAACAAACATCGTGTCCAATTCCAGGTTGTGACAGCTGGTCAAGCTGTTTCAGATTTTGCTCATTCAGGATTGTATCAGGAAACTTGGCAGCCTAGGGTATTTTCCCCCATCTCTCAATCTACCTTATCCTTGATTAACAACTCAGATGTGTCTCTTGTATCTGGCTAATGGTTTGCAGTGTTTCACTCCTCCTGAAAGCCCAAGGCAGAACAGGAAGAGAACAGCAGTGCTAAATGGAGGGAACTGAAGCTTAAAAACAGAACAGCATCAGTTGTCAATGAAACAGTACATGCACATTATTTATCTTCATCATCTATAAACTCTCTCAGCCCATCTCCTGGAAACGTAGCATGGGTCCAAGTAGCAAACTGGATTCAGATCCAAGTTTCTCAGTACTATTTGTCTATCCAAAAGACTTTAGTCTTTAGATGGTGCTTAAAGAAAGGAGCATTTCTGATATCCTTTCCTTCTACAAAATACACTCACATTGATCAAAATAAAGCAATGTTTCTCATTGTCTGAATGCAACTTGAAACATACTGCTCAGAGCATCCATCACTAATATAGCTCCACGGCTCCAATTCTAAGAGTATCATCAAAAACATTAGATTTTTTTCATTGGGTGTCATTTTAAAAATCTCGTAAAATGAGTTTTAAAAAACTTGACTGGATTGCCTGCTCTCAGTAACAGGTTTCTCCAACAAATTCTAAATCTGTGCATCACCTGGAAGCATACAAGCCATCTCAAAAAGGAGGATCTGGCACAAGATGAATACACTGTGGTTTCACACTCCAGAGACACAGGGCTAGCTAAGGTACTCCTGCCTGTTCCAAAGCATCACTTTAATCTATTTATTACCATGGAGATTCATCTCCCAGAAGAGAGATGTTCAGAACCAGGTCAATGATCAGAACTGAAGAATGTCAGAAGCACAAAGGTGAAATCCTCCCTGCTAAAGGAGATAAGGGAACTATCTACATGAAGAATCTTCAATATAAATTTTAGGAAAACACACTTAAGGCTCAAGACTGTCCAGAAGATGTATATCTCTAAAGAACTGTGGGAGACAGCCTGGGAGCAAATCCATTTAGCAGCCTGCTAGCTGTGAAAGGAACACTTCAGGGTTAATCCTGACTCGCAAGTAACTTCTACACGTAATATTTTTAGTGATCTAAATCTATCCCAACATATAGTTAATGAGAAGGGTTTTCAAAGCACAACAGACTGGCATGCATGCCTCCAATACTCCAGTCCTGAGAAGGATTGATTCTGAACAGATCCTCATTTACAGGATCTGGTACCCCAGGGAAGATCATCTCCATTCCATGGTAACCCTGCACTGAGCAGCAAAGCGGGGAAAGGTTTTAAGGAAGAAGATTAAATTGCAACATCAATATTTAAAAGAAAGCACACCTTTCCTTCCTCTGGACATTGTAGCTCTCAATTAGTAAGATATGAGTGATACACCAGCTGAAACTGAACTATTCTATTGCAGCAAAGATACAGAACTACAAATGCAGATTCACAAAAGTCATGAAAATTAGGATAAATAATTTAAGAAGTTCTCTGCTAGAGCTTCTTTTCTTGAAGGGACTGATGAGGTGAAAATCCATTCCTCAGAGGTATTAAGCATCTGTGGTACCAAAAGGGGCTGGGGAAAATATGGATTGTGATTAATTTCAGATATTACTGTCTCCATAGAAGCAACTTTCTTTTATGCCAATATTGAAAATAGTTCCATTTTTTTGGTAAAGGACTCCAATTCTAAATCAATGTTAGTTGGGGGGGTTCTCCTCTCTTAAAAAAAAAAAAAAAAAGAAAAGAAAAAAAGAAGACAAAACACCCAGTATCTCTGTAATGGAACTTTAGAGCACCAAAATGACTTTTGCCATTTCTCAAAGCTGCATGGTAACAAAAGGTCACAGGCTGGCTCCACTTCCCCTGTATTTAACAAAATAATGTGGCTCAGATCAGAAGACCTCAGCTTAAAGGTCACAACAAAACCTATTTTTCTTCACTGTATTATTATACAGAATATTTCCTTAGAGTCATATTCCATGCTAAAGCCAAGTGAACAGTTTCAAAATGAATGCAGATAACACATTGTACATGCTGTTTTCTAGACATTATGACACTATCACCTTTGTCTCTTTTGGACTGGGGGTAGGGAGGAAACTAAACTTCACTAGTCAAAAAACAGTTGATGAAAAAATGCCAGAACACTTAAGGAAGCTAAATATCATAGCAAACCACATCAACACCTGTGACAGTTATATATCTTTAAATGCTTTAGAGAAGCAACTTACATATTCCTGATTGGACTTTTTCTAATAAAAAGTAACCAATATAAAAGTAATAAAAGTAGTTATAAAAAGCATCATCGGTTTCCAGGCCTAAACAAAATTTCCAGATTGCAAGTCCAGATGCTACATCAGGAAAAATCAAACTTTTTTTTTCTTTTTGCTTATCTTCTCAACTGAAAGAGCATTGGAATGTTCAGTTCAGCCTATTCCTTTTGTTTTAATTTTGATCCTTTGAAATCAGCTCTGAGCTAGAACTTGAGTCAAGAGGACAATTACTAGAAATGGGGTATTTAAAAGCTTTTCTACTGCCTGAGGATTAGCTTAGATCTTCATTGCCTGAAGGAACCTTAGTGAGCTATGATGCTAATTATGGATACCAAAGAGGGGGCCATGGAGTAACTCTTATTCCCACCTTTTTTCTTTCCTTTTGAAAAGGTTGCCACCCAAATCATGTTGTAACAATGTAACTTAGTGAATAAAAGGGGTAATACCTAGATTTTAGACATGGAAGTGGATGGAGAACCTCTTTGAGTCTTTGTATCCTTCCAGTTTACAGGCATCCTGTGAAATTCACCTTTCTGTTCCGTTTACTTCCTAGTTTTTACATTCTCTATAAGACACTAAAGAAAGCCAAAAACCCAGTGTATCATATGAAAGATCTTCTGTCCTCTTCATTTGTGTAAAGTCTTCTTCTCCTCTCAACCTTTAAAATAAATCTATTTGACATGGGTTGTGATTCAACACTTTCTTTGAAGTGTGGGCAGGGGAAATCTCAGACCACAATCACCACAATACCAGGTACTCTATGAAAAAAGAGTACATATATAAAGGTATGTATAGAGCACATACATATGTATCACCAGAAAGATCCATATCAGATTGAAGTGATAAAAAGACCACATGAAAGAGACACAATAAGAATATTCTGATGAAGCTGTGGAAATGAGTGTGCAGGTTTTTTGTATCTGACAAAAATGAAACACCTTTTATTAAGAAGTAATGACCTTTTAAAGCAGTGTCTTAATCTACAAAATATTTCAGAGCAATATTAACAGCACAATAAGTGAAAATTTATACAACAAAAATACTGCTAGTCAATAGTATAGCTTTACAGAAGAAGAATCATAAGTGTGGTCCAAACTCTCACCTTTCTTACCCAAATGAAAAGAAAAAATACAGATCTTTGCTATGGACATGTAACATTGTAAATTCATACCAAAGAATGAGAGCACTGATGCACAGCACTACTACGTGTAGAAACAAACAAAATAAAGAATGCAAGCTTGATTTTTATTTTTCATAAACAATGTGTAAAAAATCAGAATCTAATGTAGAGGTATCTTGGAATAAATGTAAATTATATAAAAGAAATAAAACTTAGCTTCATTTTAGATTGCCTGGGTTTTTGTTTCCAGGATACTGATGAAAACGGAAGCACCTGGTATTCCTGCTTTAAATGAGAGAAGTAAATTATATTAAGGCTTTTCTTCCTTGAATATTTTACAAGTGTCATTTTATGAGCATCAACAATTTTTATTCAAAAACAAATCTTCTACTAGTACCTTAACTTAAAATATACACGCCTACAAATGTGGTTGTATTTGTCATTTCTAGACAAATGAGTAGCCAACCTACTCAAATATAAAAAAAAAAACTTTTGCTCACTTGAAGATTTTAAAAAATCAAGAACAATTACTACACTTGGAATTAACTATTTTTTTCCCATCTGCAGAGGTTTTATCCATGTTTACTCATGAACTTATGGTTCCAGACAACAGCCATCAATAAAACATGATGGAGGTGGGAATTGTGAGAACTAACAACAGGACAATCCTGCTAAAAGCAGTGAGTTTTTTTCATGTAGGTTTCTGCTCAGCTATAACATATACAGTTTGGGTCTCTTTAAGGAAGATGAATTGAAAAGCAAATATTTTTCTTCCTCCTCACACTTATACAGGCTCAGCAAAAACTGATTGGCCTCTTTCTACACGCACACTTCGTACTCAGCTCTATTTAGCATCATGCCATCTGGGCCTAATTTTTTTTCCTTCTGACATCAGCAAGCTTCATAATGCAGAGCAAATTTCCTTTGATGCTAAGGCTAGATCAAGAAGAATGAGCAGGCCAGCATGTTTTTCCACATTTAGACAGCCAGATAAACTCCTACTCATCTTCATCACACACTGCTGAAGAGTCAAAATTTTCCTACAGAAGCTCAATGCCTTAAAAGAAAACACAGATGCAATATTTAGGCATTGTTGTACAATCAACAGTCAACAACTTTCAAATTCAGCAACTGTCAGCTCCTTTGATATTTACACGGTGTAAGCTATTTCCCTTGCAGTTTGGGTTTTCTTTTAAATAAGAAAGCAAAGAACACTGTCCATACACCACTACATAAGGCTTCTTCTACCCCCTCTCATCATCAGCACTGCTCATCAGCATTTTCGTGAGTGCCTCATAAGAGAAAGGTAGCAGCAATGCACATGGATGTTGTCAAGCTCTCTGATCCTGGAAAAGCTCTGCCAGTTTCCACAGTAATAGCCTCCTTGATTATTGCTTGAGCTTTGTGTTCCCCTATAGAACAGAATTCTGAAGACTATATCTAAATCTTCCTTTACCTTCGTCTTAGGAATTTTTTTTTCAGTTTCTTATAAGTCTGCACATATTTTAACTGCTAGGGTCAAAGTCTGCAATCTTGTCTGAAGGGGTAAAACATTTTTCCTTATTTCAACTGAAAAAAATGCATTCACTGCTGAAGCTCAAGTGCTTTCCCCATATAAAAGATTGGATACACACATGATCTGCAGCCAAGACTTGTAGTTACACAGTAGCAGTCCACCAAGACACACACACAGCTTTTGTCTCCATCATTTGCGCTCTTTAGATAAAGATTTGCTAGAGACTTGGTGTCAAAACTTTGATAGATACCACTTGCACCAATCTATTTCAACATAGAGATGGTCAGGAATTTCTTTATCATTGTATCTGTGAGCTGCAGGGAAGCAAAGTACCAGAACTGAGAACCTTAAAAGTTCAAAGGAACTGACTGAAGCAGCACTCAGAAAAACATCTCCATGCATATTCCTGCTGCAGAATAAATGTCTGAGCTAAGGCTTGGCTGTCTGAAAAAAGCAACAAAACACACTCACCCTGTACCTGCATGTCTGAAAGGTCAGAGCTTTACTGAAAGGGCAGGCACAGAATCCTGTAACATTAAGAAACCCCTGTCTATCATCTCTTCCCTTCTGTTATTGAAAGGAATCTCTCTACAACAGTCCTAGTCATCAGATGACAAGACAATCACTCTCAAAGGTCAGTCACAAACCCTTCAGTTTAAACTACAGAAGACAGAGCAACAAATTGCATCATTCAGAGTCACCAGTGTGGAGCTCCAAAAAAGACTGCATACTGGACAAGAAATGGAGTTCCCAAAGGCTCCGTGCCTATTTGATATGGTCTAGTTACCAAATCTGGTATATTTCTATACACCATTCTTGTAGCTAAAGCATGGTTTACACTAGAAAGCAGTTTCTCATTACATTTCTCACTATATGGTATGTGTAAGGCTTGAATACCAAGCAAAACCTGTCTCCTTGCTCCATTAAATAATTCTCTCAAAGAGGCCTTCCCAACACTAAACAATTCTCCTGTGACAGATGCAACAATTTCTAGGGCATTATTAATAAAGTAGCAGCACTCTGTATTCTGCATCACTGTGGCTTTTCTTTGAGTATTTTATCTTTTCTTAGTGGCAAGCTATCTTTGCTAATACACACGATTTACGACATTTCTGAAAAGGAATAGCTTTCCTTCCTGAAAACAAGGTCTGCAGAAAGACATGCATTTTATTACAATAGTCATTTATCTTATCCTCATTCATTCTCACTCATTCTTCTCCTCTCAATTCTCACTTATTCTTCCTTGACTAAATAACAACTCTGTGCACCCTACTGTTCAGTAGAGACTTTTACCTACTCAGGCCAGAAAAAAGTTCTCAGATCCATTCTTTGCCCCTGATGTTTTACTGCCTGCTCTTGTAAAAATCTGGGGATTAGTGACAAGCATACCAAAACACCCACAGAAAAGTCAAAATTACTAACAATACAAGTTTCAGTGCACTGCAGAGCATTATCAAAGAAAAAGAGTAAATATTTTAAATGATAGGAAATTTTTGAGCATTTCAAGTGAAAGGAAGTGTGCAAAGAGGAAGATGTATCTTAACTGACTTATTTTATGACTGAGAGAGGAGTTGTGAATATGGCCTGGAGTTCTACCTATTGTAATGGCATGGCTAAAAACAGTGAGCTGCAAAATACACACAAAGCAAATTGACAATGCATTGGAGTAATTCTTTACTTGTTCTGAAATGTTACTCAAGCAGCAATGACTGCTTTTAAGATTTATGTCTGCAAATACCAATATTTGTACAAACCAAAAATGGGAATGATACAAGGATGGATGCATCAGCATAATGCCATGTAAAATCATCACAGGCACACCACTTTGAACACCTGGAACACATTAAAATTACTACTGAAGTGGTTGTCATCTTTGGCATAGCGAAAAAAATAGCAGGAAAAAAAACCCAAAAACCTAGATTGCTTATTTCTTCACATTTTTAGATATACATTGATAAAAACCAGGTCCATTACAGAAACCAAGATTAAAAATGTTTTAATATTAAGCTTCAAAGGAGAAAAATGATCCATTTAAAATAAAGAGAAGAAGCAGATTTAAATGCAGCACACTAAAAGCCTGAGTTTCTTCTAACTATAAATCACTCAAATTCATTACTGTAATAAAATCAGCACACAGTAATCTAGTATTTTTCATTCATAAGATGCAAAATCTACAGAAAGGTTTTCTCAGCTGATAACAATAGTATTGTCTTGTTAAACTAGATATGGAATACTTTGATTTAGAGGGTACTCACTGCTGTTTTAAACATTAAAAGAGCTATTTCTTTCTTTCTGTAAGGAGCAAGGTGCCATCTTGGAGCCACATGCTGGGGATCACTATTAGAAAATCCCATATGCATCTTGCTGAGATGCAGGAGATTAAACTTAAGTGAAATAGAAACACATAATTCAAATAATTTAATCAGACAAAGAAGGATTGTAAGAAGACCTGAGGATGTATTACTGGTGGTTTATAAAGCCTTCCTGGTGATCACAGAAGGTGAAACCACACTGCAGAAAGATAATAACCATTACTTCTATTAGCTGTGATTCCACTTGAAAGGCTGTGTACAGCTCTGGTAATATTCACCACCAGGCTGAAAAGCATGAATGATAAGACTGAGAAACTGATTTATGGGGAATGATTAGGAGTTAAGCACATGGAATTTTGCTATCTAATAGTGAAGAGTGAGCATGACCATCCATGAATATTTGATAGATGGAACTTCTAAGGAGAAGGAAATCTATCTAGTGTGACACACAAGAAGTAGAAGTAAAATGATAAAGACTAGAAGAGAGAAACTTTTGAAAGAACTTTTATGGGGATCTTTCCTCCGTGAAATAATTATACTGTGAAACTTATTCAGACTATCACAGATAGAATTTTCAAAAGTGGGCTACAGTGAGCATTTTCACTTTGGCGGAGATATGGTCTGGCTAATACAACCATTTCTCCTAGGCCCCTGGATAACTCTGCTTAAGTTTGAAAGGCCAAGTTGATGGGTCAAAGGCAATTGAGCCATGACCTGCTCTACTGCCTTCTTGCCTTTCATATGCATCTAACTACCTGATTTGCTGTTCACGCCAACTCCCTTTACATGCACACACACAGCTGCTGCATCTGCCCCTGAGCTTTTAACAATGGACACGGACATTGCCACTGATATGTGGAATAACAGCACATGTATATGTCCATCTGCAGAGGAAATCAATGCCAATGTGTTAGATCACTTTGCAGCAGTGATAGAAGCTTGCAAGTCAGGAATGAAGAGAAAAAGGAAATCTACACACAGTAACTGTGAGCCATTAGCACTGACTGCAAAGAGCTCATCAACAGGAATAGCAGTGCCATATTAATGCACCTTTTCTAGGCTTTTGATGCCTCCATGTGCATTTCCACATGAGCTGGATTCCAAATGTCATGCAGAACTTGCACCACTCTTGATACCTGTATCCCTAATGATGGACATGGTGCGTAGCATTGGCTGTGCCACAGCCAAGCACAGGTAAGGAGCAGATACTGAATTTGGTGTTCACAGACAGATCCTTCTAATGACAGAGCCTTTTTACCCAATTGCAACCACAGCAAACCTCATAATTCTTAGGCAAGGGAAAAGGCAGCTCTTGAGGAAGGTAAAAGTTCACTGTCAAATAAGACTATTTGTTCAAATATTTTCCTGGACTTGTCACTCCTGATACGTACAATGTCAGGGTAATGATATATAGTAAAGCTTCCAAAAACATCCTGGTTGCACAGACACTCTTAAGAGAAATGTCTTTCAATTTCTTTCCAGCATCACTCAGAGCGACTGCTAATAATGAACACAAAAATCCGGGATAACCTATAATCAATACTGAAGTATGCCAACTTTTTCCAAAAAAACAAAACAAAACAAAAAAACCAAAAAAAGTCAAACTGCCTTATTAAAAAGTTAAGGGTTCTAAAATTACTAACCAAAATTGACCCCCTTAAAAGCCTGTCTTCCCTAATCAATGTACAAAATATTCTGGTGGGGTTTTTTCCACTCTCAACAAACATTACTCTAAGTGGTCAGACACCTAAACAAATAAGTAATTTAAAAGACGAAACAATTAGAGATATGACACTGCTGTTCAACTCAATTCTAGATGGTGACCATTTCCTCAAAAACAACATTTTAAAGCCAATGTATGTTTTGGTATGTAGCTACCTTCATATACACCAACAAGTAGATATCAAATGTATATAAATATCAAATATACATATGTAGGATATCCAATACAGAAGTATTGGAATTCACTCACATTTCAGGTCTTGAGATGTAAGCCTCTGAAATCAAGACAATTCCCTGGTGTTACAGGGTTTTCTAGTTTAATCTTATCACTCCTCATGCACACATCAAGTAGATGTCATGTTGTTTCCACCTCTGTAAGCTTACAAAATAGACACAATAATCCTGTTAGGATAGAATTTTTACAATGTGATTAATGTTTATTACCTTAGTATACATTTCAGCAACATGAACTATGAAGATATATTGAATATAGATGTTAAGAAATTAATTTTAATGAAAAAAAATGTAAAAGCAAAAAACAATTTTTTTAGAAGTCATAATAATTTGAAATTTTGGCTTACTAAAGGGCAAAGAGACTTCAATATGAAAAATGTGTCTCCTTCAAAATTGTTAAGCTCCACAGTGACACCAGAAAGTGACTCTACAACAACAGACAGAAAACACTGGAAAGCCTATTGTCACTTACTCCTCACTGCCTAATGAGTGGCCAGCTAGGGTGTTGTATAAACTCAATTAGAGAAATTCAATTAGTGAAGAAATTTTTGATGTATATGAAAGATGCGAAAATTTTATGTACTGGAAAATAAATTTATGAGATTTACTGTCACAGCAGTTCAGTGAAGTAAATAATTCAGTAAACTTCAAGAAAAATGGAAAATTTGGCCCAAAACTGAGTCTAGACTCATAGCTGATAGAGGTTACAAGAGCTTTAAGTCATGCTTTAAGTCTCAGATCCAAAAATTCTCAGGAAATCCATGGGGTTTTTTCCTTATAAGCTGCATAATAAGAAACAGAACACTAAATTAATTATTATTGGTAAACACACTTTCCTCAAAGTCTCCTATCAATTGTGAAGAACAGTCCATCAGAAAAGGTGTGTTTCTTTCTTTCCTGATGGGCTTACTCTTCACAGTTATTTTACATAGAACAGTGAAAGCCAAAATACAGGCACTGTCTTCCCCAGTATTAATTTGATATTAGAAGGGGAAGAATATAGTCCTTTCATCACTTAACTTCTTCAGAAATGGATATGGGGAAAGGAAACAGGTGTCACTGGAAGAGAAATATTTGGTTTTCAGTGGTTTATCAGGCTTGAATTGTTTTCCTTCTAGCAGGATTTCTTCATGCATTTTCCCTACAGGTATATAAGAATCATGGTCAGGATCTCAGGATCTGATTTTCCCCAGGGAAGTCAGAGAAGAGGAAAGCAGGTCTCTATCTTTATTTCTGCTTGGCTGAGGTTATTCATACATTGTGCCAATCTGCTCATGTAGGAGAAACAGAATAGCTGTAGCAGGCATGCCCTTGGGTAAATCTAATGGTTGGAGAGCAGCAGGTCAGGAGGTTTATTGAAACATAACAGACAAGCTTTACAATCCTCCTTGAATGTCAGGTATCTGAAGACTAAGTAACATTTACATATAATTCTACATTAAGCATAAAGACTCGTGCTGTTTCACAACAGTATAAAAGAATTTTCCCAAGTTTGTACAGGGAAACTGAGGATCTTTCCCACTCCTTGCCAAACAGACTTTTCCTTCCAGGGCCAATACATGGGAGATAAGCTATAAATCAAATAATGGATATACGCAGTTTCACTATATATGTAACAGTACTTTACATGTCATAGTCAAATGTTCAGTCAACAGCATTACTGTTAACAGCATTACTCAAAACTGCCTAGGGACTCACTAGTGTCTCATTGGCATCACTGAAATCACAGTCATAACAGGAATAGCATTTTTAATGTCACCTAATTAACTAATTTCTATTTTTAAAAGCACAGCTCTTCTACCCAATTTCATTGCAAGAAAGATTCTTCAGCAGAGTGGGACCTACTCGCATGAATAAGTAATGACATTGAACATTAACAAAAGTACAGTCCCCAAAGTTCTTTCACTGATGACTTCTTTTTCAGTTAAAATTTCTTCACAACCAGATGAGTAAATTATAGACTGGTGCCACGTAATAGAATTTTTTTCCCTCATGTCAGCCAAGTGCAATTCTTGTTTTAAGAACTTTGCTTAATCTGTTCAACTATTTCTTTCCACTGTAATCACAGCTCTCATTTCTTGTAACTGGAAGTAAACTTCAGTTTTCACTAACACTTAACAATGGAAACACCTTAATGTCAAGAAATAAAATGAAACGACAAACCATTTTTCCTGCAAGATTTTGACAGCAGGTCACATGATGGATTTCTGGTTTAAAGCAAAAACCACAGCTTTTCCTGGGTGGTCACTCTGAGGAATAACAAATGTCAGCTGCTTGGTAAAGCTGATCTAAACCATAAAATCTTCATGTGGTCACCTAAGAGAGGTAGGTCCTTCTTGGAGCACCAGTATTTCTAAGAACTGGAATATTAACATACCTTTAACTATAGGCTCAGGTCCCCTGTCTTCATACAATACAATGTGGATTTTGTCACAAATTTTACATCTATTTACCTAATTTTGAACCATTACATGTTCAGGGGCAACTGCAAGATGGAATCATCAACTCCACAGGAAAAAAAAGGGAAGGAAAAAGGCACAAGGCCTCTTAAGGTGTTAAAAAAAAAAATCACATTTAAATGCAACAATATTTCTTCTATTTCCCACTTCCCCGCCTTCCTACTTCAAACTGTGATCAGTTTGGAAAGCCTGACCTGCATAAGCATCTATGCAGACAAATACCAAAGTAATAACAAAAAAGTCTGCAGCCTTCTGTTCCTTGAATTCCAATGCAGGATTAGGGCACTAGGTTACAAACTCTGTCAAAGAAAGATTTTCTTCACAGCTCCTGGAAAGTAGACATTGTAAAGATCAGCAGGCTTCAGAAAATGGCACAGAGGATGCCTGAAGCTAGTGCCCTCATTCTTGCTACTCAAGAAAAGGTGTTTTAACAGCTGCTTCTTTAGTAAAATTTGTCCTTAACATAATTCTTTAAAAATTATGGACAGTCCCTTGGGAATTTTATTGGCCAGAAGTGCACAACCTCTCCGCAACACTATTATTATCCTGATACAAAATGACAGAGTAGGATGTCTCTAATCTGGAGGGACATGGGTTTGACAAATGGACCACTCAGTGGATAAGAAATTGACTGGATGGTCACACAAAAAGAGTTGCAGTCAATGGCTCAATGTCCAAGTGGTGACCAGTGACAAGGGGAGTCCTCAGGGGTCAAAACTGAGACAGGAACATTGCTGCTACTGACATGCACAGTGGGACTGAGCACAACTTCAGCAAGTTTGCCAACAACACCGACCCGTGTGCTGCAGTCAACACACTGGAGGGAAGGGATGCCATCCAGAGAGGCCTGAGCACAATTAGAGGTGAGACCATGAAGTTCAACCAGGCCAAGTACAACATCCTGCACCTGGTTGGGGGCAATCCCAAGCACAGATACCGTCTGGGCAGAGAAAGGATTGAGCCCTGGACTCAATCCTCAATTCTTGCAATTGGGAAGGGGTACTGGATGACAAGAATCTCGACATGAAACATCAATGCATGCCTGCAGCCCAGGAAGGCCAACTGTGTCCTGAGCCACATCAAAAGCAGCACAGCAAACAGCTCAAGGGAGGTGATTCTCCTCCTCTACTCTGCTCCTGTGGGTCACCACCTGGAGTGCTGTATCCAGTTCTGGAGCCCACAAAATAAGAAGGACATGGACTTAAAGCAAGTCCAGAGAAGGGCCACAAAAATTGTTAGAGGGCTGGAGCATCTCTCTTATGAAGCTAGTCTGGGAGAGCTGGGGTTGTTTGGCCAGGAGAAGCCTCCAGGGAGATATTCTAGCACCCTTCCTGTAACTAAAGGGTGCCTAGAGGAGAGCTGAAGTGGGACTTTTTATAAGGTCAGGTAATGATGGGACAAGGGGAAATGGCTTCAAACTGACAGAGGGTAGGTTTAGATTAAATATTAGGAATAAATTCTTTACTGTGAAGTTGATGAGGCACTGGAACAGGTTGCCCTGAGAAGCTGTAGAGGCCCTAACCCTGAATGTATCAGACAGGGCTTTAAACAACCTGGTCTAGTAGAAGGTGTCCCTGCCCATGGCCCTCCCAGAACTAGATGGTGTTGAAGGTCCTTCCAACACAAACCAATCTATAATGTTTGTCTAGCAAAACGAAGAGGTACAAAGGCTGGATTCCAGCAGAGTTTGAGGTTTCTACATACAGACAATAAATTTCTATTTGAAATTATGATTTTGCTTAAAAGAATATTGCTAAAAGTACGAGCAGGATCAGGTGACTACTGTTCCTGCAAGTCCTTGACTATAAACTACAAACCTCCAATTAACTTCAGCAGTGTAGTGCAAAGCTTACTGTTTTTAATAATTTATTTCTCTTACAACCAAAATTAACAAGGGATAACATGCAGATCCCTCCATATCATTAAAAGTATTTAAGGGGAAACCATGTGTAAGATTATTATTTAGGTCACATCAAATACATTTTATACATGACATTCCTATTTTTGGAGAGTTAGAAAAAAGCAGATGGAACCTGTAGGACTTGCAAAATCTATGCATGAAGTCCTTTCCTGCCCAAGTAGGTATGATCACAATATGAAGTATATAAATACAACTGAGTATATTTTACAGGCAAAATTATACCAATGCAAAATTCGCTATACACTTTTCTTCCGTTGCAAAGACAAGGCAGTTCTGCTCTATATTTTGTAAACTATTTGGCCCTGAGAAATCTCAGGATATGCCTCAAGTCTGAAGCTAATTTTCAGGAGGTGCAGTCCCACATCTCAAAGTCACATTTTAAAACACAAATACTTCCAAAGAGAAAGAACACATTCAAGAATCAAACACTTGTAATTCAAGTAGGAGAAAAGGGCTGACATTTTAATTTTAGGGACAGAAGAGATTCACTTGATAGCATGATTAGCTACAAAGTATGATCTGAATAAAAGCGCTATTATCGTTAAGAAAATGGTATAGACCAGAACAGCTTTATTTTCAAGAGGAGATTGAAGCTACCTCAGGGGTCAGATGGTCTGCATTATTTTCCATGTTCTACTTAAAAATCTACAGTTAAACAAATGATCAAACCAGCTGCTTGCTTGAAGAGAAATGCAATTGTACTCAACACTTGAATTTCAAGTTTGCTCCTATTGTGTTCTACTTAGGTATGCATTTTGTTACTTAATATTGAAGCAATTTCTTTCCCTGATGATAAACACCAGGGTATTTTACCCCTATGTTAAATTAGCTATCTTGCTTTCATCCAAAACACAGTATAATCCGCAACGATAGTTTCCACAAACAGAATTTAAAAATTTCAGACATACAGGATCTTCCAACGGACTGCTCATTTCCTTCTGACTACAATCCATAATTAGAGCCTCAGAGTGTTTCTCTGCAACAAGACCCTATCTCACACATGGCTTCTGCTCTCAGGCTTTCATAGGAAAGAAATGTGAGCGTGCAGATGAGAAGCAAAGCATTAAACAGTCACTCCCCAAAGTGGGTTCTGGGGGAACCAGAGCTGTAAAGCATATTAGCCAACCAACCTACCTCTCCAAGGACTTTACCTAAGGTCTGTGCAGAAACAGATTCTAAGCCTCAGAAGAAGCTCAGTCTTGAACATCCCCAAGCTGAATTGATAATTCGCTTTCTTTTGTGGGTTTTTATTTTAATGGAAGTACACAAAAGAGGGGAAAGCAACTCTCAGTCTCAAACCATCTGCCTAAGACAGACTGCATTTGGGCTTCTCTGGACAATGTAAAACACAGCCTAGACCCAACCCCTCTGCTTCAGCCCATCCCCACAGCTTCCTTTGAGATAAGAAACTATTCACGACAGTGAACACAGATAGCACACCACAATCTTTCCCAAGCAGAACCAGTACTTGAAACAGAGGGGATTCAGGCCTTTCCTTCACAGTACGGAAACATATCTATGTTATCTTGGCACTATATGTACACTAAAGACTAGGACTTTACATTAGACAATGCAAAAAAAAAAAAAAGAGATCGCCATACTTTTAGAGAAACATGCACTGGAATATAAAGTGCTTTGCAAATTTGTCAGTTACAGAGATATTTTTTGTACTATATAAAACTTTATAAGAACATTCTAGAATTTTGAAAGTGGCATGCTTCCTTAACCTTTAAAGTATATATGTATAAAATATTTTAGTATATATAATACTCACATTAACAAACAAACACCTGGCATTAAAATGAAATCTTTAAACTTGACGTTCTTTAAACACTTGGGTCAATTTCATACAATAATTTTTTTCCATTCTGACTTATTCAAGCTGGTGAGAAAATTTTCTGACCTTATCAGAACCTTAAAACCCAATTATTACCCCAGTTAAACAATGTTAGTGTTAGTCCCCTGGTAACAGATATTCTTTGTGTCAAAGTTAGGAATCTCAGAACAAGCTACATGAGCCTGTGAAATTTAAGGTTTCAAAACTCACTTGTGGAAAATTTACAAATGCTCACATGCCTCTGCAAATGGAGAGAGTGTCCTTCTATGGGAGTAAATTCAAAACAAAATTTGCATTTAAACTCATTATCAGAAGGAACTAACAATGTAGAATCAGCCAAGCGTAAACCATTTAGACTCAATTTGACCAAACTGAACCTCTTTAGAGGGACTTAAAAATCAACCAGAAATGTCAGGATATTGTCCTCTGAAACCAAAAAGAGGATATCTGCTATCATTATTCTCCTCCCAAAAAACAACACAACTGTGGTTCTGAGCAGGCCAGGTATCATTTTTGTGACACTATTATGTTTGTGATTCTTGTAATGGTTTATTGACTTGTCCCTGACTTCTCTTTAATTCCATTACCTGTGGAAAAATATTTTCTTATAATGAGTAAATTGAATTTTTTAATAATGAAGTCCAGTGAAGACATAAGACAGGAAATCATATGGAGCTATGGGAGTAATTGAAAAGTCTCTTATTAGAGGCAGGATTTTCCCCTGAAATACTGCTTGCTGAATATACTACCTTCTGTGCTGATAAAAATGAACAAAGCCCCTCTGCACAGTGCTGTAGCACTACGACTCCAAAAGCAGCTGAGCAGCTGCTATCCTCATTAAATTAAAGACAGTAGAAAAATGCAATCGATCTTAATTTGTACAGTGATGAGGTCTGAATAGATTGCTAGTTGTCCTAGTAGACATTGATTTTATGTTTCTCCTGTGATCCTTCATTTCTTCCCTAATCTTGTGACTGACATGAAGCATAGGAGACCACGAAACTGCCACCCTAGAATATTGTGCCACCTAGAATATAAAATAAAGCTTCTTTTTCTTATATGCTATAGAAAGCACTCGCATGAAGGAGGAGAAACACCTCCATTTTCATTGTTTTCATTACAATACTATATTTATAAATCAAAAGTGCGAATTCCTTTTGACTGTAGCCATCTGTACAATGCCTCATGCACAAACAGAATATTTTTTGGTATTGCATATTACAAATTAATGTAACTTATCACAGACAAGTGACCAATTCAGATTTCTAACACAAGACTATGAGCATCTTGGCTTCAAATAAGGTTGAAAAAATAGCTGTGAAAAATGCTATTGCCATGTAAACAGGTGTTCCTACATAGAATGCATATTCTTCCAAAGATATAACAGATATTATTCAGAACATATTCTGGATTAAATGTGTCATTTTAAGCCAATTCCTATCAGTTTCATTTGCACAGAGATTTTATCACCATGATGCCTGCCTCAAAAAAATGGTCATCATGTACATCATGTATTGATCAACAAGTAGAAGATTGAGAAGGACAGGAGAAAGAAATAATGACCATTTAGCAATGTTTGTAGCAATAAACTTCCATCCATGTGCAACATGAAAATTGTAGAGTCACTGGGATTCAAAGAGCAACAAGAGCACTCAACTGTTCAAAGTCCTCATGTAAAACTTATATCAATGTCATAAACACTTTGCCACAGTGACTTGTAGCCATCTCCAAGGAATACGATGACAATCACACTGAGCACATCTGTGCACAGAACAGATAATGGGAGAGGGATGAATGGTTTTGTCCGTAGAAGCAGAAAAAAAATCTTCAGGCTTAAGAGGCATAGGTGCACCAGATCAAATATTAATTGAATTTAGGTACTTTGGTTCTTTCAAGGGCCTAGACATAGCAATGTTTTCAACTGTGGTGCTCAATTTTTAAGCATCTTGAAACTACAATAAATCACATGAGCCCCAAGGGGCTTTCTGTTTGTCCCTTAATAACACAGGTGGCAATTACAAATACGTAGAGAGGATTAGCAAATCTCCTCAC
The DNA here is from genome assembly GCA_025920805.1 of Petroica traversi. Lineage (NCBI taxonomy): Eukaryota > Metazoa > Chordata > Aves > Passeriformes > Petroicidae > Petroica > Petroica traversi. The sequence goes on from JAHLSL010000020.1 coordinate 1,384,733, forward strand.
ACAGACCAGACCTTTGAAAAAGCAAAATAGATGCCTTTACCCAAATCCAATTGGGAATGTAATTCAGATATCTTGCTTTCACATTGCTAAAAAAAGTGGCCTCCCCCATTTGAAATTCACAGTCTTTAATTGTGAATAATGCTTTGAAACAGTTCAAACAAAAAAAAAAAATCCTGCAACTCTTCATTTGCAGTACAGCTGGCAGGTGGTCTAGCTACTCAACTGCGACAAAAGTACAGCTTGCAGGGATCTTTCTTACCCACCAATTGCTACAAAATGCAAAACTCTTCAGTTGAAGCTGTTTCAGTTTAGAAGGAAATAATAGCTTCTACAAGATTAGACTTAGAAGTACATACCCCAGACCTATTGGTTAGGGCAACAAGCTGGATTCCAGTTCCTGCTTCAGTGCATGCTGTATTTCACTACCAAGGATCTGTGCAACCCTCCATCCACAAACAGTAACAGACATCCAGTGTGTGCACAGCAAATTATACTATTTAGAGAGGAGCAGCTTCAATATGAAAAAACCTCAAAGTATCCCAGTCACAAACAATCTGTAACTTCCCAATCGGGAACTTAAACTGAGAAAGGAAATGAGATTCTGCCCTCCCATATTCCAGAAAGTGGTCTAACCACTGCTTGCCCAGGCAGCATCACAGAGAGAACTGTTGCTTCTGAACCACAGCAAAAACCCCCTGCCACAATCTGAAGCCAGGCAGCCCTACAAGGTAAGCATCCTAATAAGTACTAAGGACAGAAATCCAGCTGCTAGTCATTTAGTCAGAAGTTTGTACACCTGGATCCCATATTTATAAGCAGACCCTCCCATTGTACAAGATACTTGTGTGTCCAGTTTGAGATACTGAATTCCAGAAGGAAGGCAAGAAGTTTTAAATTATGTTAGTAAAACTTTATTATAAGAGTTGTGACTATTCAATCTTCTCATCAAGTTGAATGAAGCTTTTCTTTTTTTTTTTCCCAATATTACCAAACATCCAAGAACAAGCCTCATTGTGTTGTTTTCCTCAAAGGACTCAATAAAGGCAGAAAATATACACTTTCTTTATCAATAATCAAATGTCTGGAGCTTAGAATGTTTGGACCGCATATCCTACAGTACCTATAAGAAGTGAAGTTATGCATTTTGTGGGGGGAAAAAAAAAAAGCAGTGTTTGACAGAAATGGCAATTTTGAATGAGATCAATATGAATGTACTCGTAAATAAGTTCTATCACCCAAGAATCACAAATAATGTGTATCTTACCATCTCTGGCTCCATATCAGGAAGATCTGGTTTTAAACTAACCATAAGACACAAGAAAATATTACTTCATCTGAAACCAGATAAAACCAGATTTTTCCAGTCAAGTCATTGCATCAATCTTCTGTAAAGCATCAAAAGCTTTTCTCTCACTGTGAACAAGCCATTGTTTTGACAACCTTTTTAGACAGGCTGAGAAGCATTTTTTAAATAGCAAGGACATTTTAATTGTGGATGACATGAATCAACTGTGTGAAAGAACAGCTGCATCTTCAGATGACATGAAGAAAAGCGTGATCTGGATGCAAAGGAGTAAAACAGTCTTTTATTCTACATTTACTATTTTTCTGCAAGTTCTACTTCAGAAATTTTACAAAAAGTTTTACCAAAGAAAACAAGGTGCTAGGGACAAAGCTATTTTATGTGCATCTAGAGCCCATGCTAACCTGTTTCAAAGACTGTCTAAAAAAAGAGTTGTTTTCTGTTCACTGAAGCACATTGCTTCCCTGAAGTTGGGGATGAGACAGCTCAGTGTTAAATTACTCTGATTTCATGAGTCTAAAAACTGAGACTTCTCATTTTCTGTTTTATAATTGGAAGAAAAACATTGAAGTACAAACAACTATGAAACTCAGTCTTTGCAGCTTAGGCATATTTTAATTACTCGTGTAGGAGTATTACTTGTGTCTTATACAAAAGCTCTCAAATGCCGGAGGAGGCCTCAAGAATTTAGACAGAAATTGAAGTACAAAGCATACCTTGAACACAAGGACTGACACCCAGCCTCTGGCATGCTGCCATCAATAGTAATTACTGTTTGGTACTTCAAATACCACAACAAATGCAAAACAAGAAGGCAATGTATGCACTCCAACTTATATTTGGTGCTGTGCTCACTGTTTTAGCCACTGTAGACACTGTTCTCTCCTAGGCAGACAAGTGACATAAGGCCACCATTTCCCATCTTTCACAAGTTACTAAGACACAGGAAAGGATTACAAGATCTTTAAAAGTTATTCTTAAATGTACTACAGTGCAATCAATTTGTAAAACAGTGAAAGCACTTCAAACCTGAAAACTCATCACTTCCAGTTCAATCTAGTCTGGGAGTTGACCATGATAAAGCCAACAATTGTCTGGTGAACAAAATCAATATAAACCAGTTCAGAGGTATGAAAAGAACTGTTACTCAAAGCTGTTTTATATTTAAACTACCAGATAAAGTTCATATAAGCTTAAAGTAAAACCCTTCAGAAAATTCCAAGACTTCACCAGAAGTGTTTTTAGGTGACTTTTCCCAACCCAAGACACTGCTATGAAGTCAGCAAATAATGTAGAAAAATGCAACACAGATAAATGATAAAATAGGCCAACGGCATATTTTTGAGGAGAAAAGTATTAAATATCTCCAGAGAGAAAGGAGAAGAATTTGCAAAAATATTTATAAACAATAATTCTATTAAGATGATAGAGTTTATTTTGTCATATAATATTGGACTCTCTACATAGCAACAGACATTAAGTAAGCCAGCATTTTAACAACTTTATTCATTGAAACCTTACTGCCAGTTTTGTAGGAACTCATAAAACCAAAATGATACCTAGACAGAGAAAAGTCAATTGACAATCGGGCAAAACAGACCTTCTCTATGGAAATCAGAGACTAACATGGCTGAAAGCATATATAGGACCATAGTTGGCTCACCTTTTAGGGATACTGAAAAATAGAGAAATAAAATAAACAACTGACATGGCAATAGTGGAAAATCACTATCTGTACTGTTGTGAAAGTCTTGTTTAAAGTGTTCAAAATACAATCATCTTCTAAATTGATTCAGCCTGGCACAAGTGATCCATAATCAGTTTACAAGTAATTCTCAAACTGAGAAAAATATATTATTCCCACAATCTGTATGCATACTGTTTAACAACCAAAAATCTTCATGAGCTACCAAGATCAAATTTTTAAAGCAGCTTCTTCCAATGACAATTGATTTTTTTACTTGAAACTCAGTTTCCAGAGCAAATCTCAACACCCTATTCCAGCTATGCGCTCACATGAAAAATACAGATAGGCAGGAGACTTGAATTTACATTTTCTGCAATTTCTTCTCATGGGATGAAATGCCATGGATACAAACTACAGGGAGAAAATTACTAGATTAGACCTCAGATCTCTGAATATTTAGCATCATAACATTATTTGCCTGAAACTATTATTTGCAGGTTGGGGAAAGAAGCTTCTGCCTTAAACTATAAGAAGATTCTCCTAAGGAAGGGCAATTGTGTCTAAAAACTGTTTCCACTAAGGCTAGTCCTTTCAGTTCCTTAAAGCAGGGGTGAAAATCCTATTAGCTGGCTTAGGCCTTTCCGAGCTTCAAAAGTATCCTTTGAAGATGAAAAAAACCCAAAAACTTCTGAAGTGACCAGTTATGCAAAAAACCTTTTAAAATGTCAGGTGATTATGCAATGCTTCATTCTTCCAGACATAATAAACAGGGAAATAATCAAAGATACATAGGGATCTGAAAAACATGCCATGGAAGTTAAGGCTTTTCCCACTTCTGCTTCAATACAATAGCTTTTGCTAAGTAAGCAGGAGCATTCAGCTGGACACCTTCCCTCTGAACCATTCAGCACTGCACAGCACACTTTCAGGCTTTAAAATATCTCATTAAGCCCCCACCAACTTTAACACCCCATGGATTTCAAGACCTTTCTGCTGCTTTCTGCAAGATTCACTTAATTTTCAGTCCTAGAATTATAAAGTATTCTCAGTGCTCCTGCAAGAGACAAAGAATAATTAGGAGAACTGGCCAGGCTTTCAGGTTGTGTCAGTGATATTCAGCCATATCTGTAAATGTCATGGTGAAGCGTACTGAAATATTATGTAACCAAGTCTCTCTCTTTCTCTACGAAGAGCAAAGAAACCCAAAATATATCGAAAATCTGTAACCATCCATTACCAAATGAAATAAACAGCAACCAAACCAAGAAGGGAGATTTGGGAGGATGGAGTGGGAGATAATAAAACTTTGAGTTTCACATGATGCCAAGTTCAAAATTTTGATGCAGCTTTATCCAAATCAAAGTCTTTATTTAAGATGATACTGATAGATTACAGAGGAGGATTAGTAAAAATTGTTTCAAGTAGGTAATTTACAAAACCTTTAGAAAACGCCAGCAACATTAAATAAGTATGAAGGCAGGGTATAGGAGGTATTATCATAAACAGATCAATGTATGGCAACATTTCTATTTTGAAGCTGTTGTTAATTTTAATTTTGAGTGAGAAAAATATTGGAAAGGATCTGAAAGTGGAACTCATTTAATGAACAAATGTAAAAGTATCTCACACATTATATTCCTCCCACCTCCAGCACTCAGAATTTTTTCCACTTACTGTTGGCCTCAATCCAGATGTCTGAACAGAAATGTTTACAGATTCTCACCCATAACTCTCACTCCTATCACTTTACAGGCTCACAGCTTGGTATATGTAGTATTCATTTTCCCCCTTCCACCCCCAAAAAAGTAAAGCTCGGCTATAGAACCTTCCTAGGAGTATTTCACCACCTCTAGAGGCTGTAGTGCCAAGACACTCACGTCACAAAAGTCAGAACTGCCAAGGGGACAAACAGCTGGGAAAGGCTCAAGCCATGCCATAGGAAATTCTCAAAGCATGTATAACATCCCACAGCCATGGAAGCCTCAGGAGCTGCAACTCTGTCAATCAAAGTAATTAAAAATCAAGAGATTAAAAATCCTGATGTTTTACCAAGCTTGGCAAGTCTAAGGTCCAATAGCAGATACACAGCACAGCACCTCAACAGTCTTCCAGAAACAGGTAGGTAGGAATCAGACAAGTGCTTCCTTCTTGGAATCATGGTGGGGGTTTGCAGCATGAAGTAGAGAAAACTTCAAAGCTCCTTCACTCTGGCAGTTTCGTTTTCTAGAGACTTGGAAAATAATCAGAAATCCCTAAGACCCATGAGTAATACACTGTACCATGGAACATGATAGATGTCAAGAACAAATGGACAAATCCCAAGAACACTCAGTAAGGTGCTGAGTTTTCTAAATAATACTTTTATATATGTGTATTATACCTAGTTCTCTGTGGTAGGAGTCAGAGCAGAGCTGGTATCTGTTGAAGCTAGCATGCTTGCCTTGTGCCTAGCATAAGCCAAATAACATATTACTGCAAGTTTCAACCTGGAGTTCCTGCATTGGAAATACCTGGCTTTCCTAAAAGCAAAAGTACATTCAGATCCTAATTCCAGCTACTTCAGGGAAACACAGAACATGCATCAATCTTTCCAGACACCTACTTGTCTCACCTATGTGATAATCACTCCCAAGTATTCCAGCATACTACAGAAACAAAGAATGTCTCTTAATTTATATGAAAAATTAGGATTTTGATTCACAGTTTCTAGAATCCCAAGGACATTCTCACAAATACCTCACAGGCAATACTGTCCTACAACATCTGTCTATAAGATGACTATTCCCTCTTTCTCCTCAGTTGAATAATAAAGACATGGCATTAGCCAGAATTACTCTAAAAACATGGCCTGGTTGTATAAACAGTTACTTCAATGCCTCAGTGAAATTAAGGAAATACAGACAGATTCTATTGATGAAGATTAACTGTTTTATTATGTCATCTATTGAATTTGCCTTATAAATGTTCTTGTTTTCTAGATTTAATTCCATCATTCCGCAGTTCATCTCACTTGTACGAATTTCTGCCTCAGTTTTAGTAATTAATCAGACTAATTTATATAACTTAATTCTTGAGAAGTTAACTTTCACAGTTTAATTGCTGACAGCTTTAGAAAAAAGCACTTTCTAAACCCATTTTAAAAGCAGTGATTTATAGCATGAACGCAATAAAAACAAAAGACAAAACAAAAGCAACTGCAGAGCTAAGAGCTTTTGGCGAATACTAAAAGGCCATTAAAATGCTGTTCATAGTCTATATGGTACAGTCAATTTTATCATTCATTCTGTGAATGCAATTGCTTCCGCTGAATGTGCTGACGGAGAGGTACAAGTCCACAGATTGTTGGTGCTTGCAGAACTGTTTATCATTTTTAGATTTAGTGCTGTATGAAACAACACAAAGCTAGTGTGATTTACAAACTGAGATCATAACAATGAACTTGGCTGAGGCTGTCTCTTTGAGGATTTTGAATCATGGCCCAGATAAGCCACAAGGAAAAGGGATGAGGAACTTGTCTGGGACACAAACACTGAAGTACAAAATACATTAAACAACGATAGCACAATCAAGACTCACTTGACACAGGAATAAAGTTATTTTACAAAGTGAAAGTGAGGAGTTCAACATCAGAAGAAACTGGATGTACTATTTAAAAACAATAGCAAATTATCTCTCTTAGAACTTTTATTATTTGATGATAAATTAGTATAACCTTATTCAATCAACCTGTCATCTTTCAAGGGGGATTTTCCAAGATTACCAGACCTGTAGAACTCACGATTTTGCTTTCATCTGTCTTGTTATTTCAACAGATAATACATCATTCTGATTGTCCTGTGAAAGTTACATTATGCATTACAGCATTAGACATAGCAGCAGCAAAACACTTCGTCTCTGCCTAAGGAAGAGTTTAGTTAAAAAAAAATTTAAAATAAAAAACCATTACATTTTGCACAAAGCCACATTTACACAATAATATATACTCTGGTTATGAGCCAAATATCTTGGTTAAAGATGTCCTCTGAAAAGAGAGGAGAAATTTGGTTTTCCTTTAACTAAGAAGCTGTTCGTGTAACATGAAAGATGACACAAAAGAAACCAAAACGAGACCATTTTAATGAATCAATGACAGAGCTGTAGGTACAAGAGGAAAGCACAACAGAGAAACAAAGGTCTGAGGAATAGTCTGAGAGGCAAAAAAAAAAGAAAAATTGAGATGATACCCAAAGATCCCACAGCTCTTCAGCATTCAGTCAGATATGAATATACTTCATGAGGAAGGATCACCTTGACCACCTGCATGGAAAGAAGTCCAAGAATCTGCACAATAATGCATATTTTTTCACTCTTGGAATTGCAGGGCTCAGCACTTGTTTGAAAAGGGATTACAGAGTAGAAAGAGATGCCATAATTAAAACAGACTTTACTTCAACCTGAATTAACAAATGAGCATTACCAGAAAAAGACTGCATTTAGAAATTTCATTAGGAAAGAGCAGCTGCATGTAGAAATTTTCAAGAAGAGAAACTCAGGTTTTAAGCCTGTTCTGAGAATATTCTCATTTGAAAGAGAAAAGGAAGAATAAAATGAGAGATGATTTGAGGAAAAGTACCCCTGAAGTACCTCACAAATTAATGGCACACACCCTCCCAGTTCTCCCCATTTCTGCCTAGTCAGGGTTTTTTCTTTCTTCAAGGACATTGATGAACATTTAACCTTTTTTAGAGATTAACTTATTGTCAACATTACAGAGACTCTTTACATTAAAGGACAGACTGCAGTTTCTGGAGCTTCTGATCTGTCTAAGGTTTGAATCTCAAAGGCATTGGCCAACAACAAAGGAAGTATGACATGCACAACACTGTAACACAGTATGTCAAAACAAACATACTAGAACAAAAGCCATTACTGAAGTTAAGCAGGAGATGGAGTTGATCTCTACAAATATAAAATATGTTTTCTCAACAAGTTTTACAAAATTTTTGAAGGGTCCTAGTTACATGCAACAATTGTGAAGTATATCAAGATAAGTCTGGATATTATGGGACACATAACACAGGAGAAATTTTTCATTCTTCAAAGGCAAAGGCTGCATCAGGCAATCTCCCCAGATTCCCTGTCTATTCAGAGTGACAAGCACCTTCAGGCTGCTTTAGGAATTCTGTATCATCTGTGGAGCACTGTAATGACTGCAGGCAGATAAGCACTGTAAGACTGATTGATATGAGAGTCTTGCTTATCCACACCTGCTCTGATAACACATGTAGTTGTCTGTTCTCAGAAGTGACAATTTTCTTTTTACTACAGATTTGAACATGAAGAAACATAGCTGTTAAGAACAAAACCTAATGGAACAGAAGCCTAATTCTATTGCAACTGCTGAATGCAAAATCTGGCTTGCAGTAAAATACAGAAGAATAGTCTGAACTATTTTTTATGTTTATAAAAGCAAGGCCCAGAAAATAAAATTGAATAGAGAAATGCCCAACTTACTCTCATGACAAAAGGCCAAATTTTAATCAAGAAATAACAACAAAAATGTATCTTCATCAGTTTGAGGCCAACTAGATACAAAACCAAAGCAAATTCTTTCAGGTTGAATAGACAAATTTCAAAATACAGAAAGAAACAACACATCTCTAGTGCCAGTTGTCACCACACCTGAGAAGCGTATTTTCTCCAGGCAATGACAAGAATGAAGCAACAATTTCACTTTTCCATTATCTCGTTCTGCTTTTAGGATCATTCCTTTTTCCATGCCACGCTTGCAGCACACCAAGATGTGACCTTGCTGGGAACAGAGGAACGCGCAAGGCCAGGGGAGAAAAACACTTTTGCCTCACTAAATGAAAATGGATAACAAAGGTTGAGCCCCGGGAATAACATATGTCACAAATAATAGTGAGTACCCACTTCCTGGGAGATTTACACAATAGAGTTCGCACGTCAGCAACTGTTTGCCTATAATATAAATTCAAATTGACAACACTGTGGTATTATGGAACAGCATTTATCTCAAGATTGTCAGGAGAAGTCATTTCATTTCTTATGATTCATTTCATTTAAACGTTAGTGTATTAACTGGATACATTATTGATCTTTGCTCCATCCAATTTCAGCTTATATAGCATGGAAAAAGTGATCCAAAAATATCAGTTCTCCTCATTTTTTTTGAAGCACAGGAATGTCTGATGAATGTCTAAGGCAAACATCTCACTGTATTAGATATCCTGTCAAAGGAACACACTCTGGAACAAGCAACTGCTTCTGAGGAATATGTTAGAGTGATAGTCAGTTTTCTATAGTTTTTCTTGAAATATCTAGAGAACTGTTTTTCTAGATACTGTGCTGTCCCCTTGTCTTGATTGGATAAAAAGGCAAAGATGGAAGCAATGATGACAGTCTTTGTACACTCAAAAAAAACCAAAAAAAGAGAATAAAAGAGGTTGTCAATCAGAGTAAGACTGCTGTGTGCCTGGGTGGCACCACCCTTCAGGCAGAGAGGGCCGCTTCAAACAAATACAAGCCACAGCTGTCACTCTGCAGAACCACACATCTTCCACTCTAAGACAGTATCATTTGACAGCTGCTACAAATATTATGGATATCACGGTTGTCCTGTTATTTTCATCTGACAGTCTCTGAAGCATAAGGAGCTAGCTGTTACCAAAAAAAAAGAGAAAAGGATATGAGTGTGCGTAATAACACAAATAGCACATCAGGATGTCCTCCTAATGCTGAGATGGTCAGCAAGCATAGAGGTGAGATAGGATGCTGTTTAATTTTATGTGGATACGTAGCAGGATTTTTAACTCTTTGAGAATCAATCTTCACTCTTCCCTAAGTCTTCTCTCAATTCAGGGCATCGAGTTTTAAAACCCCGGCAAAAGATACTGTAAACATTTTCTACTTTGCAGTTGCCTCAGAGTGGGAGAGGATTCTACGCCTTTT
>JAHLSL010000020.1:1399673-1444336 GCA_025920805.1 Petroica traversi
AGGGGGGTGTCGGAATGGCCTCGGGGAGGGAGGCGAGGCGCTGCTCAGCGATCCCCCCAGGCACGGCCCCAGCCCGCCCCTGTGCACAGCAGCACCGCGCCTGTGCGGGCTGCAGGGGAGCGAAGTTCAGGGAGGTATTTTTAGAAAGCACGAGGTGTTTTTTTCAAAGCGGCCTTGCTCGGTAGATCGTTTCTAGCAACTGCCGGCACATGCGTGTTGTTGTGGTTGCTCTTTGCCCTTCCACTTCATTTCTGTGCTTTCTTTCCTTTCGAAGGGGATGCCTTCTTGTGGCCTTTCCAGGCCTTAGGGCTTCCTGCCAGACTAGGTCACGATCCACTGAATCTCTGTGAGCGCCAGTGAAAAGAAGGAAAACATTCATCAGATACATTTGAAAGACGTTCTTAATTATCCTTTCCAAAAAACCCAAAATAAACCAAAACAAAAAAAACCTCCGAAAAACTAACTTGACAAGTGTTGTGACTCATAATGATGGTTTGCAATCCTAAAAGCACTTCAAATGCAGTGCTTAATACAGCTAAATAAAGCTGGATTCTCATTAAATAAAAAAGAGCTGATGGCTGTTTAAGATACATCAAATCTTCATATTTGTAATTTGCCTTTAAAACTCCAGAGCTGACAGTAAAGGGAGGGGGAAAGGGCTCACCACAAATTACCCAGATCAAAAGCATTACTTGTGGGAGATGCACATACCAAAAGCACATTTCAGTTCTTACTCCCTTTTCTAGCTTCATGTCCAACTAATTACTCTTTCTCCATAGATATGAATTACTCTAGGTTCATCACCACTGTGAGTGCAGCAAGAAAAGCATCTCCAATAAGACTCCTGAGTGAGTACATTTCCCTTCTTCCCAGTTTCTCTGAAATTATCATTCTGTGTTCTCATCTGTGCTGGAGTGTCATGGCCTAAGACTTGAAAAGGTTTGAAAGAAAACCATGCTGTAAGCTGACAAGCAAGGCTAGATAACTTGACTTTTGTCAAGCAGAGATGCCAAGCAGGTATAACAAAAAATAAAGTGAATAGCCTTGAACCATTTCAGAAGCCCATCCAAACAGACAAATTAGTATTATCACTTTAACAAGTGTCTCTGCTACTGTCTCTGGACCTGGGCTTTTGGCACAGTTTGCACCTGTTTACACAGTTTGAGTTAATGCTGTGTGTCCAGGAACAAGCAATTGCTAATTAGTTTAAATTCAGTCCCAACATGTTTCTTTCCACCTCGTTTTCCTGTATCCTGTTCATGTACTTAAACGTCTCACCACCACCACCCCCTCAGTATTATTACACTTTCCTTTTCCATATTAATCTATCTTTAGGCTACCACATTACATTGTTTTCAATGTGACAGGCTTAACTGCCTACTTGTTTACTCAGTTGAAACCCACAGAGACCTGACAGAATCCAAGCATGAGACATACATCACTAGTTAAGCCTTCAGGGGTCAATTTCCCCTCTTGGTAAGGGGCTGGCATTTGCTGTTCTGCTTAAAATGCCTCATACAGGTACTGCTAAGCTTCTAAGTCAAGTAATTCATTCTAGGCAGTCTTTTTTTCAAGTCATACATTGATATGGGTCATAGAAAAGTATTAAGTAGCACAATTCCTGTAGAAAGACATACTGAACCTGCAGTTTTGATGACAAAGTAAATCTCTCTTTACCAGGCCAAAAGTCACAGGCATAACCCAAATTGGTGAAATAACTGATAAGAATTAACTCCCCATGTTCAAGTCTACTAATAAGTACTGGGAAATAAACTCGATAACAGGCTGCTTTTAAGCCAGATCTGGTGTCATCTGTCCTCATATCTGATGTAAAACTGTCAAGCCAACATGAATGCCATATTGTGAGTTCTTAAATTTAATGTAATCAAGTGCCATTGCTTGATTAAGGTCTGGTCTGCACTGCATAGATTGGATCTGAAGGACTGTGAAACTGTGACTTAAAAGCACGAATTAAGATTTTCTTCAAATTACTTACACAGTGCCTCTGCCACTAAAACTGGTCTGCTAGAAACATTTCCATTCCCTTATAGAAAAGCTATAATCATCTATCAGCATAGCTGCCAGATCAGCTGAAGTGAGACTGAATGAAAAACAAAATAAAGCAAATCATTTCAAGTCAGTCTAAACAGAAGATCCTCAAGATTTTAAATCCTTGAGGCTCAAAAGACATTAGTCACAACAGTTCTTATAATACTAGAACTGACCAGATTGTTTCAAAATATATTATAAATAGCTTTTTTAACTTAAAATTATTTTTTGCTTTAGTCCTATCAGTATCTCCCTCCCTGTGTCCCCCCCCAAACACCTATTTAATACAAGCAGAAAGGTAAGTTTAAGAAGAATTATCCTTTCGAATTCACGATAGTTAGACAAGTAAATTGAAAAATAGAACAAGTTTTCTGGGCCATTATTAAATATTGATTAAAGGATATGATCACTTGTAATAATCAAATTATAACCAAGGTGTTTTCCTTTCATTCTAGCTGAGTTGATGCAGAGGTCTCCTCCATCTCTCATCTCTCTGGCTGGAGGGGCACCAAATCCTAATGTTTTTCCATTTAAGAGGGCAACTGTTGACATTGGACATGGAACTCCTATTGAGATTGGGGATGACCTGATGAAGAGAGCTCTCCAGTACTCAGCCTCAGCAGGGTATCTGTCACAGCTACTTGCACTTCAGGATACCAGAAGCTAAGGATCATATTGTCCTTTATTATTGCATTGACACCTCTGTTTTTAAACTTGCTCATAAAGCCCTTTTTTCAAAAATAGGGTCTTTCCAAAACCCATGTTTTTTTTCAATTTGCCTCACTATTTACATTCCAGTTCAAGTGGAAAATTTTTCAATGACTAATGTGAATGGAAACATCACCTAAAACCCTAATCCTAGTAATTCTCAAGCCAGAGCATTTCCTAGGTATTAATGTTTGGGAATCCAGACTCCCAAAACAGATATTATTTAAAAGATACTGCATTACAACACATAGTTTCTATGTTTTGGAGTATTCCTTTTCATTTGGCACTATATACTAAAGTCAGTATGTGCAACTCTTGGTAGTTGAATGAAGGCATTTATAGAATTGCCTTTTATGGTACAAAAACTGCTTATCATTATATTACTTTAGTGCACCTGAAAATTCCTCAGCAGACAGGACTGAGTCAGGTGAGGACAGGTTTGCAAAAACACTTGGATACCTACAGAGACACATGGGGCATCAGTTAAGACTTCTATTAATATTTAAATGAACCCAGCAATTTATGAACATCCTACAAGAGCTTATGACATTTTTTGGAAAATGTGTTTTAGAAATCCTTGCAACCTGCAGCTGGTTACTTGAAGCATTAAGAGCTTTGTCACACTGCCCCATTCGAGTACAGAACGGTCATTTCTAGGAGTGGATATTGTTCAGCCTCTACCCAGTTTCATGCTTGGTAAATAATTTCTGCCCAGATTTCAGTAAGATAATTTGGTGTATGGGCCCATCTCATTTTCTTAATTTGATAAAGCAGTCATAGCAATTGCATCTGACTGTATCTGTGTGACAGCTGAGATCAGACTCAGGACTGCATGCTAGATTTGGCAGGGATTTAAAAGAACAGCCTAGCTTTGGCCTATATAAGGTGTTGGATATGCCTTCTTATTTATATTTCAGGATTCCAGAGCTGTTATCTTGGCTAAAAGATTTCCAGCGGAAACTGCATGATCCCCCCACAGCCAAATACAGTCCTGAGCAAGGGCAGATGGAAGTGTGTGTCACAACTGGCAGCCAGGAAGGCTTGTGTAAAGTAAGACCAAAAGATACATATGTTAGAAGCATTTCATTCAGGGAGATGTTTATTCTTCCATCAGTTCAGCTATATTCAGCATTAAGTGCCCTCTATGGAGACAGAGTCTCGTGTAACCCTTCTCCATAGATATGAATTACTCTAGGTTTGTGTACAAGATAAGGGAAATGAAATAAAATTGGAGTAGCATTCTAGACTGTCAGGACTGCATGGAAGTTCAGGTAACCAAAGTCTGTGTAGAAAATATGCTATAAGGTGACATTTCATATTACTCAAGTAGTGCAGTAATAAATGCATAGATGCTTTACTATAACTCTATTCTAAGTATCTTTCTTCTTTTTTTACATCCTTATTTTTTTGGTTTTTACTTCCTGAAATAATTACCCTTTTCAGTCCATTCTCACTGCTGCTTAGCTGATTCTTTCTATAACTTATACAGTAGAAAGAGTGATTCAGAGCCCTGTCTTTCCCTGTCAAGTTGGTATTCTCTTGTTGATAACCTATCTTAATTTGTCTCTAAAGCAGATTTTTCATCTGTTCATTGCATTTCTTACAGACAGGATAATTATATAGTTAGGGAATTACTACTATCTAATCAAGATTTTTAATCCCACTAAGAAGTCAAAAGTATGAAGCACATGTACAAAAATGGAACAATCTTTAAAATAGACTCTTTTCTTTTGCAGGTGTTTGAAATGCTTATTAATCCTGGAGACAACATCCTTTTGGATGCACCCACATACGCTGGGACACTAGCTGCTGTAAGTATTCTTTAGCTACAAAACACTGTGAATGTTACATTTGAACTAAACAGCAGTGTACTGCCTGACCTGAAGTCTTATAAACACTGTCTGTATTTCCCATAGAAACATACTAAGACTGTAGATTTTAGTGTTCACAAATATTATTCAGTAAAGTTCATAAATATGAAGTCATAGAAGGTTTTCTACAGAAAGTTGTATAAAAGCTATTTGAAGTTCCTCTTCCAAATATTAGTTCATTTAAGGGCTAAGATCACATATGGGACTGGAAAGAAAGCCATCAGAACCTAGTTTGGTTGAATTAAATTTATAACAAGTGGGTGTGTTAACATGTCAGCACATTTACCTGAAGTATTTCATGGTCAGATTATACGATATCTATAGATAGTATAATATTGGAATAGGCCTGAAACATCCATATATGAATATGAAGATATGAATTAGTGAGAACTACACAAAAGCAGCAAAGTTTACTTCTGAAAAATAGCTTTAACAGTATAAAATTAAATGTCAGCTCAAAATGCATAAGAGCTGCAAGAAGGGTTAGAATAAATATACCACAAATTCAGTTTTCTCCCCTTGTATCAAAATAAATTGTTATTGCTTGCTGTCCTAAATTTGAATATATAGTCCAATCAGCTGTACTTTTTTAGGAATGTATTTTGACAATGCAGCAGCTTGCAGTTTTACTTAAAAATGCAGAGCACTACACAGTACAAATTGGAATTCCACAGAGGAGAGGTAGCAAGCTTTTTCATTGGTATTTTACCTATATTTTTTCATACTGCTGTCAACATGTCACTGCAGTAGCATCATTTCATTCTCCTTTGTGTTGCTGAATATATCTACTGAGAACAGATTCTTTGCCCTTTGTCAGTAAAGAGTAGCTTAAAGCTCTGGCATTTCCACCAAAGTAGAGCGTAAATTGTCAGCAGGAAACAAAGGCCCTGTGACCTTAACTGTCTGTGGTGAGAGCATGAGGAGTCCTGAGAGAACAGTTCAAGTTCACAAACTCCCTTTTCTGCTTGAAAAACAAAATCTGATTTCCTGGAGAGGAGCAGCAATTGAACATAGGAGTTACCCATTTCTTCTCAGTTGGCTTAGTAGGACAAATAAAGAGTAATGCGGTAAGTTTGACAAGCCTCACAGCAAATTCAGGCAAACTTTCATTTGACTCATGAGCAAATGGAGCTTGAGATATCTGTAAAATCATAAAGAAAGACTTTGTGTTGATGAAATTTTACAGTGCCAATGACAAAAGGAAAGCCTTGGAATTAAACAATTATGACAATTTTGTTCCTTCTATCAACAGCTGAGACCCTTGGGTTGCAATATAATTAATATTCCTAGTGACCAACATGGCATTATTCCAAAAGCTTTGAAAGAAATTCTATCTGCTTGGAGCCCAGAGGATGTAAAAAATTGCAGCAATCACCTCCCCAAATTCCTGTACACTATTCCAAATGGATGCAACCCAACTGGCAACTCACTGACCGCAGAGCGCAAAAAGGAGATTTACCAGGTATGGAGCTCTGGAACTGTGGCCTTGTAGGTGGAAATAGGAAATGTCAGTCTTGTTTCAGTTGAGGGTATCCTGTGTGGTATTTGGGCCCATTATTGGTCCAGTAGACACCCTCCTAGAACTTGTTTCTAGCAGAATCTCTCTCACGACAGCTCTTCAGAGACAGACTAGGTAAACTGTTTTTCAATGGTAGCCCATTGGTACCTTTGCCATGGGCTTCTAACTGGACTTATTGCATGTTGCCTGTACAGTCTGAATGCCATATGGAGCAGAGCTTCAGTTGCATACATGGGTCCTTGTACTACAGGTACCATGATTACTCTTACAGTTTTTTGATATCTAAATTGGACACTTGAAGACTTTCATCATCGGGGCCTCTTTATAATGAATAAATAAATAGAATTATAACATAATGATGGCTTAAAAAAAAAAAAACTGAATTTGTCGTGTCTTTAACTTTCATTTTGATGCTTTTTATTAATTTATTTAGCTTGCAAGAAAATATGATTTTCTCATAATAGAAGACGATCCTTACTACTTTCTTCAATTTGAAAAGGTAATTTGTCTTCCATAATCCTTAGTAACACCTTATTTTCTGGAGAGAAACTAAGGTTTCAGGAGAGAACAAAGGTTTGAGCCTTGGACCTTCCTAAATGCCTCTTCTTCATGTCCTACCAAGGCAGTTATAGGCATCACAATCTGTGAGGGTGAATGTCCTTTCAGTCATTTTCCCCTTTGTGGTATTTTATGTCATGTTAATTAGCGGTTCAAATTTCTCAAGTCTCATCCAGGATAGAATTTTTCAGTAATCAGAAAATGACAAAGATTTTGTGTTCAGAGCAAAGCAAGTATGTCACTGAAGCAGCACTTGAAATTTGAAGCTTCTTAGTGTTCCTTTTTCCCTGTCTCTTCTTTCATTCAGCAGAAGACTACTGTATCATATACTATACCCCATTTTTTATCCCTTTGCCTTTTGAAGAATCTGGGAGTTCTCCCAACTACCACAGATAGGGGTACTGGACAGGCAGCTTCCTTCTTCATGTTAATTTTGTGCCAATTTCATATGTGAACCTACAGTTGCTCAGTCGTTAAAAGTACCTAACTTCAGGAATCAAAACAGGTCTTACAAAGCAGTTAAACACTGGTAGAAGATAAAGTTCAGCATTTTCTCTTTTGAAACATGTTTTTATAGAAGGAGGCAATAAAACTGCTTCACTTACTCCTTGAATAGCATTGTGAAGCTTTGTTAGAAAATGTAGAAGAGAAGGTGCAAAAACAATTCTTGATAAGGAAAAAGTATGCTGAGCTCAGATCTTCACAATTTGCTCATATCTTCTGATTTCATTTTTTAATACAGCAGAGCAAAAAGCCACAAGGCTCCATTTTAGAAATTGCAGTACCTCTTTACTCCACAAGAAATCTTGGCTGAAAAATCATTATTTCTCTCTCCTTCTTATGACATCATACCAATACTTAAACTGAACACTTGTGTGCCGAACAGTGGGCTAAGCAAGCATCAAAAGATGACAAAGCTGATTTCTTGGAGATTTTCACAGAATATTGTAATCACATCTCAGAAAGCTAGGCTAAGCAATCATCAGCAAATTACTGCAGTGTTTTCATTGGAATACACATTTGAGAAATGAATTGTGTCTTCATAATAAAGAAAATAATTCCGTTATAATCCTTACTAGCACCTTGAATTTTATTTTTATTTTCTATTCCAAGCCATGGGCTCCAACTTTCCTCTCAATGGATGTGGATGGCCGAGTTATCAGGACCGACTCTTTCTCTAAAATTCTCTCATCTGGGTAAGGCCAGCTGCAGATCTCTTCACATTGCCTATTCAGTTAGGACACAAGATTTCATACAAAGTCCTGAGACATGTCATAGTGTTTTCTCATTTAATAACTATCTGCTTCTGCAATGAACTTCTGAATCAACTGCTTTTCACAGTCTACTCACTTTTCATGTCATCTCTTGGCAGTCATTTTACTCTATGTTCAGGAGTAAAGCCGCTCCCCCAGGCAGCCCATTCTTGCAGGCACCATCTTAGACAGAAAGACACATGCTGGATTCCAGCTCTGTTCCTGGAACTCTTAGGAGCTTTTTTCTCTTCTTTGTCCATTTCCCTTTTTATCCATCTCTTACCATTCCTGTAAGCTCCCTGAACCTGTAATACAGAAAAGAAACAATCATTCTTCACAAACTGTTCATAGGGTTATACTGATATCTAGCCTTCCAGTTTAGTCAGGTTGTTTCCACCTGCCTGAAAAAAAAAATATTTGGCTGTTCTCCATTTCACACAAGTCAACGTATTTGGTTTTTATCTTGCTTTTGTCTGTTAACCTAATAGGCATAGAAAAAAATAATGTGAATTCTGCATTGGCAGCTGGTGGATTATAGCCCATTCTAGAGAAAGAGCGGAGACAACATAATGCTAAGTGTGATTACATTTTCATAAGTGACACCACAAAATGGCATGACACAATATTATCTTTGCCAGAGAGACATATGAGCTTACTGGTTCCATTTGTCTTCAAATAAAAAACTTCAGCCAATCTCTAAAGATGGGTAATAAGAATTGAAGCATAAATAACCATCTAGTTTATCAATTTAAACTCCATCCTTTCTGCAGTACTGAAAGGGAGTGGAAGAGTGAAGCCATTTGCCACATCTGTTTGTCATAAAGCGTGAGCATTCATGATTTTTCATTATGAGAAAACCTATTTTTCCTTCCCTTTGATTCATGTAATCTTTATGATTGCCGATCATACAGCTTCCAAACACAGATTTTGTCCTGGAGCCTCATAACTAAGAAGCTACTATAAGCATTAAAATCTCTTAAATGTTTTTATTTCATGAATTTGATCCTCAGCTTCTAAACTCTATAACCTAAGGGCAGTATGAAGATATAGATAAATTTGAATGCATAAGAGATCCTTGCACTATCAATAAAATGGTTCATGTTTTCCCACATATAACTCAAAGTATTAGTAAATTGCATTTGTGTAGTAACTTTTTGTTTGGTTGTTTCTAGTTTAAGAATAGGTTTTCTGACGGGTCCCAAGCCTCTCATCGACAGAGTTGTTCTGCACATTCAGGTGTCAACTATGCACACCAGCACTTTCACTCAGGCAAGTACCAAGTCACAAATTAATTGTATTTAGATAAGACAACATTTCCCAAGTTATAACAAGCCCCAAGCAAACAGCTCTGTACTTTCACAGTTGCTCTGCACTTTTGCAGTTTTGCTTATGCACATTTATTGTAAATTCTGCCAAAGGAAAAGAAACAACCATAGAACTCAGAAGCAGAGCTAGGGGGTTGTCTAGTGCATGGATAATACAGCTGATATCCCTTAACCCTCAGATTTCAAGAATCAGGATTCGAAATGCTTTATCTCTTCCTGGTAGCTTCATTTTGAAAAACCTCAAAGTAAAGCATAGCATAAAAGAAACACTCATTTTTTTTATTCTACTTCTCAATTAAAACAATACTGGCAACCCACAAAAGCATTTCAAAGCAAACTTCCAACTACAGTCCCTTTATGGTTAGCAATAAGGATAGACAGCATTGAATACCTCTAAATATGGCTTCCATCTTCCAGCTCCATTAGCTCGTCACAGAGGCACTATTAAAGCGGAGAGGCTGATGTGCACAGGAAGGTAAAGCAATACACATTGCCTTCCTCTTTCTCCCCAGTTACCATATTTAGCTCTTCATCCATTTTGGGGCCCCCCACCCCAGCTTCCAAATACTGCCACGATCCTTGGAGACACCAGTAACATGGACTATAAGGATTTGTTGCCCTTGGTGCCTTTGTATATAAAGAGCTCCAAAAGACACTGCATGCATTTTCATGTCTGGTGAATGTTGAATAATGCATCTGGCTATCTTTGATGATTGTGGAACTGTCCTGTTTAAAACGAGGCATTGATGATGTGTTTTATTTCTTCAGATTATAATATCACAGCTGCTTCAGCAATGGGGACAAAAGGGTTTCTTGGAGCATATAGACAGGTAGGATTATGTCATATGTTGAATCCCATCATCTGTTATTCTGCGACTTGTTACCTACATCAAACATTCTTTGGAACAAACAAGTCAGAGGAGGGGCACCAGTATTAGGCCAAGTAGGTAAGGCAGGTCACCAAGGCTGTTAGGTTCACACAAGAGTCCTGAAGTGACAGTGTGAAGTTGCAGACAGGTAGGTCAGGGTATGTCACCTACCACTCGTGGCAGACAATCTGCCAGTCCAGTGGCACAGACATTATGCAGCTCCCACCTGAAGGGAGCTTGAGAGGATCCTGGAAGCTTCAAGCCAGTGAATAAAGTGTTAGGCTCTATACCAAAAGCTAAGATCTCTGAGCACAGAATCCATTGAGCAAGGGTCAGCATAGCTTCTATAAAGGGAGATCTTGCCTCACTAAGTTAGCAGAAATTCACACTCTTGCCATCCTTGATCTCCTGATTGGGGATACTGATGGAAAAACAGTGAGGTTCATCTATACACACTGAACATTGCCTCTCAGTCTTAGAGAGAGCACTGGGCTACCCTCTAATGATCAAGGCATTTCTTGCATGCTGACTGACACACATTTGGTTTTCATTTATTATGCAGAAGGAGCATGCTGACTGTCAATGCCTCACTTTATATGCTCGACTTGGATATCATTAGAGCCCCAAGCTTCTCACTTCAGTAGGAGTGTGCTACACTCTGCAAAGGCCTGTAACAGCAACATGAGCAAAACATGCAAAAAGTTCTTATATCTCACTGTAACAGCCACTTGTGTCCCCTTGATGTTCATACTGTAAACAGCAATATTTGAAAAAAAAAAGCCAACAACAACAAACCAGACATACCAGCTCTAGTATTGCCTTGTTTCAAGATTTAAGAACATTAAGATAAGTCTCACAGAGAAACTTGGACCACACTCAACTTTCAGTAGTTCCAAAACCAGAAATAAATCCCAAATATATCACTTACCTCTTTGTTGGAGGTCAAAAGGCAGCCTTGCTCAAGCCCAAAGGCTGTTCTTCCACTTAAACTAATGCAAACAGGACTACAGTGGGGCAGCTGCAATGCTTTATAACCTTACTGATGAGGCCGATTTCATTTGTACAAGGGCAAGATGTTAGATCAGGCTTTGGAGTAGAAGTTTGGGTTGTTTGGTTTTTGGTTTTTTTTGAGCAGCTACATTTTTGGTGATGTTTTGTCTTATGAATGGTTATAATTTCAGCATTTATTAAAATGGTAAGAGGGAAAAACTTTGTAACAGACCTTGCAATTTTAGTAAAAGCTGCACAAGGAAGACTTACCCTTCAAAACAGAATGTAGCAAGATATAACTGAGCCCCCCCAAGACTATTTAAGCCTCCGGAGGTATTGCTGTTTGTGTATCTGATGTAATAAAATACATCCAGAAATCAAAGCTATTGGTTCAGAGAGTATTTTAAAAAATACAAATGCAAAATTATGTAAATTATGCAAATTACTAAGGATGTTTTCTCAAGACATGGGAACACATTTGCATCTGAATTATGAACTCAGTATCAGGCATTTCTCGTGTGTCTTCCATTGCACATCTGTGTCATTTTATATCTACAAAAGCCACTGCACATGACTTGTCCATGGTGAAACCTGGGTTAAGGTGATTTTTCCCATTAAGAGATTAAATAATTTGAAAGTTTTACTTTAAGTATGAAGGAGATAGGTTCAAAAGTTTGAAGCTGTCAAATAGTTATGACAGGTTTATCATATGATTTGCTTTTTACCTTGTCAAATGTCATTTCCATGTGTGTCTGTTACACAAATTCAACCCACATGCACAAATATTAAGTCTGTGCTTTTGCATATGTTTAAGTCCCTATCTTCTTCAGTGTGTGTGCTTTGTGCAGTAAATTCTGTTAGGAGGACTTGTATCTACTGCTGTAAGAGACAGAATGGATGTAATATATAAAAGGTTTCTATGATTTATGTGAAGCTGAAGAAGCAGTCACACAGAGAGTTCCTCTGTCTGGTTGCTCAGTGCTTTGTTGGAGATGCACTGGAGCAGTAAAGACTTCCTGAATACATATAAAGTTATATACATGCAGTGTAGTGTGTATACATGTAGTGTAGTGCCCACATAGGGTGATATGCTTATATTTCTATTCAATGTGCACTTGGGTTGTTCAAGTAGAAAAGCTTTGTTTCTGCCTTCAGAAACAAATGGACTCTGAAATGATATGAGTTCATGACTTTCAGTTGATATTTTGCTTTCAGAGTGGTGGATTTCTACAGGATCCAGCGGGATGCAATGCTCTCTGCTGCTGACAAGTGGTTAAAAGGTCAGAGTGCAACACAGATAATCACTTAAATTTTTTTGCTAGCTATTTATCATCTTTGTGCTCAAAAAAAATCACTTAAGTTCCTCTCTTGATTGAAGTGACAGATAAGCATTATAAGCAAATCAATTACATTAAATATTAAGCTCAGGACAAATTGTCTATTGCTGCATTTTTATGCTTTCTGGTAGGACAGGGAGATAGATGGTGATGAAAAAAAAGCTCACCAATTACTATTTAAAGCAATTTTACAAAGAGCATGTATTTCACTTCATTATGTTCTTATACTTTTGATGTTTAAAATCTCTGTCTTTAAAAAAATCTCAGAAATAGTGACCTTGACTTTAAAGAAGATACAAAAAATCACTACAGCAATAGTGATAATGTTTGTATCAGCAAATCCAAAACATCATTGAATCTATGATGTAACCATTAAAAGTGGGGCATAAGTTTCTTCCTTGATTCCATATTCTCTCTCTCTCTCTCTCTCTTTCTCCAGGCTTGGCAGAATGGTACCCTCCTGCTGCTGGCATGTTCTTATGGATCAAAATTAAGGGTATTTCTGATACACAACAGCTGATAATGGAAAAGGCTTTGAAAAAAGAAGTATGACATATGATTCAATGACTTATGATCATAAAATGAAGGAAGGGAGGGATAAAATAAATATATGTATCTGTCCATATGTGCACACATAAAAAAGCAGAGGAACTTGCCGTGCACCATCATTAAGTTTGCAAGTCAGGCATAGTTACTGATTAACCAAATATTTTCATAGCTTTACTCAGATGCTGATATTTTATCAGTTTACTTAAACTGAAACCAGTATAACATATGGTACAATTATATCATTGTCTATGACATGTATGTAATATTAATATATGTAATTATATGTATGATGACTGTTCACCAATTATTTTATTGAGAGAAGTTAAGTTTGGTTATATTTCTCCAATTGATAAGACCCAGCACTGTGTACTGAGTAAGCTACACCCCAGGTGCTTCAGCATTGTGATGATATAAGCCAGACCTGATAACCAATATCCAAGACCCTTTGGTTTTATTATGAAAAGTCTGGTTACAGGTTGCATATTTTTGTCTCCTCATTTTCAAGAAAATAATACACTACTCCATGTTCTGATACTGAACTTTCTCAAATTTAATTTAACATAGTTTTTTAAAGTGTAGAAGTGGAAACTGTGTGTTTAATCAATTTTTCGTAGGTATTGCTGGTTCCTGGAGGAGCATTCAATATTGATAGTTCCGAGCCCAGTTCTTATGTCAGAGCCTCCTTCTCTCTGCCTTCTCCTGCTCAGATGGATCTGGTGAGAATTTTTTGGTTTTTTACATTCTTATCAAGACAGTTTCTCACATACTGATGCTGTCTTATGTTTCATCCTTCTCCTTACATTTTTTCTTGAATGTTGGAGGTTTTAGTCTGCAGGTGATAGAGCAGTACTTTTGCAGCAGTATTAGCTGTTCCTTAAGCGAGATACTCATACAAATGACCTGCAAGGACCAAATTTTAAGGACCACTTAGAATTTTTGTCATACATTCAGTGTCTCACACTTAAACCTCCTAGATATTATTTATAAATGCTTTACTGAAGACCTGCTATTTGCTTAAGCATTAGCATCATGTATCTTTTAGACTTTGCATTTTAGACTTTGCATTCCCGAGATTCTGAGTTTGGATTACCTGTGTTCTTTTGTGTGTGGGTTGGCAATTCTTTGTAAGAAAAAATATTGCTTTTCTTTCATACAATTTAGAGACGTGCTTTATTTTATTTCTCAGGAACTAATCTTTTATGTGTTTTAGAAGCATTTTTGATGTTATTTGACTCTATCTATAAAATCAGTGGGAGAAAATATAGGAGACATTTGAGCAGATTTAATACTGATTTGATTGGGGTGCTTGAAACAGTTCAGTATTTGTAGTTGTACTTTCATGCAGTTGTGAAGGTTTGTAATAAATAAGTGCTTTATTGCCTTTTTATTTCTGCTGAATTTCTTCTATTTTTTCCTTTGTAAAGGAATTCATAACCAAACTATTGACAGTCAAGCTGTATTTTTTTTGCTTCCCCACTCAACTGTTTTTTCTTTTTTTTCACTTTTAGAGTCTATGGGCTGTAATATTTAGTTAAAAGAGATACTGTTTCAGGGATCACTAGTTTGTTACAAGTTACATCTGAACTCCAAATAACCTTTGAACATCAATATGTGCATTTTTTGGTTTCAGAAATCTTTGCCTTTAATTTTCTATCAGAGAATCAGGCGCTTTGTGCAGTCCAAAAGGAAAAGAGGGAATATCAACAGACCTTTGCATTATGAAATATTGATTCTGTATGGTTAGGGCAGTTTTAGTAGCTTTACTGGTTTGATGTGTTCCCTATTCATGTAATGCTGAAATATAAATGTGAACCATATTTGTCATTGCAGGCCTTCAAGAGACTGGCTGAACTTATAAAAGAATCTTTGTGAAAAAGCTAAAGAGAGCTCTTGCAGTAATAAAAATCATCTCCAGAAAATATTTATTAACATTTGGATTTCATCAGAACACTTTATAAGCAAGCATAATACAGAGGATGCTTCCTTAGATCTTTTCAGTTAAAAAAGATTGGAAATTAAAGTGAAAAACAATTTGCCTAATTTTTTTTGATAGGACATTGCGTTACTAAATTTATTCAATTCAGAGACATTTAAAATACTCAAAACCAAAATATTCTATTTCCTGTAAAATCTATAGTTTTGGATTTGAATTTATTTTTGTTCTGACTTCTGTTTTCCATTTGAGTTGGGAAAGAGAAATCTTTTACTTATAAAGTTGCACTTGAGGTGGTCTTAGCCACTATTACTTAATCACAACTGATACATTCCTCCAGAATCTTATGTTGGAATTGTCTCATGTGTCACTTTCATTTTTGTCCTGCCATCCTTGTATGGCATCTAGTTTTAATGATTTGAGGATCAGTATTTTATTTTACTGAAGTCTGGTCAGATAAAGCTGATGTAAGTATGTTAAAAAAATTGAAACTAATCCAGAAAAATGAGGCTATGATTACAAATAAACTGAGGTCCCTTGCAATTTGCATGGGCTTTGCAGCTTATTCTCTAATTTCTAAAAGGTATTCTGATTGCTGGTTTTTACTTCAGTCTGTGAATAATTACTCTCTACCTGTATTAGAAAATCTCTTCTTTGCCAAAGCATGTGGATGTGCTAAAGGAACTGCTCTTGGTTATTCAGTCAGATGTGGTTTCAAATGGAGAGTGTAAGTAACTGCACAGGTTACCACTTCATGGTGGAATGGACACTACCCTGACACTGCCAGATGCAAACAAAATGAAAAAATAAAGAAATGCTTCAGTCTCTTATCCCTCAGTCATTATCATCCCAAACATCTGATACTCAGCAATAGGTACAAAATCTTCAGAAAATTTTAACTGAACTGATTCTCCAAGGCTTCCCATTTGGATTAGTGACTTAAGTTTTATTTACTCTTTATGAAAGAACTGTGTTTTCCCACCAATATCAGATGGCTGTTTCTTTGTGTGCAACTGTTCAGAATTTCAAAGTAAAATATTGTTCAGGGATCTGGTTAGCCATTCAGCAGCCCAGGCAACCCAAGCAAACAAGGGCCAGGCACAACATTGCTTCATTGGAAGTTTTACAAGAGATATGGTTTCAGTACTTCAAATCATTTTCATTCCCTCTTTTCCCCCTAGTTATAAATAGCATGTGTCACAACAAACTAGCACAGATGTGTGCCTTTCCCAGCATCCCTCCCATTGGCAGGATCGTTCCAGTGCCTCCAGCCCAGCATTACTTTTCGTGTCTGTCTCAAGCCATTTAATTTAGTCACACGTCCACACCATCTTGAGTAGCATATCTAAGATCAATCCTTTGCTCAGTTCCCAGATCACTGCAGCTTGTGGGTAAATCCAGTGGAGAAAACTGACATAGGTGGGCAAGGTGGTGCAGTGGATAGGGCTGGCTCCTACACTGGGTCAGGCTGGGCTTGGGCAACCAGGATCCATGGAGTGACAAAGTGTAGGGAGAGCCTGCAGTCCCAAATCTGCTCTCAGGGTGCCAGCACTGTCCCATTCCACAAGGTTTGATGGTGCTAATGGGATCCAAACTAGCAGTGCCTCCTCTGCAGTACTGCTTAACAGGAAGTATTCACATCTCAACTCATTTTCATAAATATGTGCAGAAATCATGAAAATTCTGATGTTGCTATCAGGGAATTTTTATCTTGGGCTCAGTTTAGAAAATTATTTTATACAACAATGAATGTGTCTGTTTAATTAATATTTTTATAGAGGAATAAATGTAAACATCATTTAGGGCTGATTTTAGCTCTTGGATAAATGCTGTTGTCATTGTCAAACACTTCTATCATATTGTCATCCATCCAAACTTGAATTAGAAAAACATCATCAAAATATCATTATTAAGCAAGCCTTATATTGGTGATTTGTTGAATAAAACACTTCTTAATTTTCAGAGATCTAAATGTTAATTTAGTTAAATGTATGCAAAATGCAATTTCATTTGTGCCACGTTACCTGGTTTTGCTATCAGCTAATTTAATTTAGAGAGAGTTGGCTTTTTCCTTGACTGTGGTGAAGCATCTATAATTAAATTAATATCCTGAACAATGCAAATCAAACAAGGGCAGTGAAATCCTATATGCTCATGCTGTTTCCCTGAACCTCTTAATGCACATCTCCTGCTCTCTTGGGAGAGAGCTTTCACTGTTATTAAATGTTCACAGAGGAAGCCACTTGAGACAAAAACAAAAGGGTGGGCAACATGTTTGCATAGGAAGAAATGACACGGCAAATGGAAGTTTTGGGTTTCCATTTCATCCATCCACAAGCAAATACCCTCTCTCATTAATGCTGGGTTTAAGCCATCTGCTGCAAGTGACACAATCTGCCCCAGGGGAAGAGAGGACACAGAGGAAGGGCATGGCAGGGCTGTGCTGCCCTGTGGGGGCAGCTGAGGAGGAGGTGCTGCAGTGCTGGAGCTGCCTGGCACAGGCTCTCACATCTGAGTGAGCACGGAGCTGCCCCTTCTCTTGTACCTGCACTCTGGTTCCACTGCATTTTCATGCTTTTGGCATATGAAAACCACCTGGCAATTAGGACTATCTCTGGACACTTACAAATTCTAATTACATTTTTAAAAATCTACTTGTATTTCAGTTCTACTTATATTTTAGAACCTTGTGACCTACAGTTCCACAGTTCTTTCAGTCCTGCCTTTGCAATCTGGATTGTGACCCACTGAGGCAAATATGTAAAAGAACTCTTAAGCTGTGCTGTGCAGGTCCTATTCTGTCATTTTCTTTATTATTTAATAACAGGTTTTGAGCAGCCCACTCTAGACAGCCTTAGGTGAGAGTAGAACAGTTGCAGTGTTTGAACTGTAATCACTGATTAAAAATTGAAAGAAATATGCATTTTCATTCTTCTAATACTGTTCCCAGGAATACCATGCTGTACCTCACTTTTCTCCTAATGATTATGGAAACTATTGTGCAACCCTGCAAAGCACAGAAGTCACAGGGGGAGAAGAATAAGGGTCTTGCTGATTTTTTTTGAGAATTAATATCCCAAATTTGACTGCAGCTAGAAGATTCCCTATAGCTGAACAGAATGTGGAGAATACCTTCAGATTATATTTTGTTTTTATTTTCAAATTTTACTATTTTCGATCTGGATTGACATAACAAGTGCATATGCTATGACGTGGTCTGGAAAAAATTAACATGGAAATATTTCTGCTCCTTGATGTACACAGAACTTTGACCTTTTTCAACATTTGGCTAATAATGAACTTAAGATACTTTCTTGCAGTTTTATCCAATAAATCAAACATTAACAGAGGTAAAGTTCTGACAATATCAAATTATCTTATTGCCTTATATGGACTGTATAATTTAATACACTCTCATTGTCTGCCTCTCCACAAAAACTACTAATTAAGTAAGGGGATGGAAAGACCACTTCAGATTTCCTGGTGGATTATATAAAACCTTATTTTCAGCACAGTTCCAAGAACTTGGAGGATGTTATTTAATAAGCAAATAAACTAGATTCAGCATCTGTGAGGAAGACCAACAAGAGTTACTGTCTTAATACAAGCCTATCCAGGTAAATTGTAATTTTACAATTTGTGGCAACCCACTAGCATGAAAGCAAACAGCAAAAAGTTTTTTAGTAATGCCTAAGAAAGAAGATACTTTACCACAAACCCAAATTAATAGAGAATAGCCTTGATTTTTTACAGACACTGTATTAGCCATACTTTTGCATCTCAGCATTTTTTTTCTCATCTTCCTTGTTCAGCTCTTTTAAGGATGTTTCTAATCCACAGATGACATAATTTTCAGTAATTACAGCCAATTATTTTCTTACAATTGCCACTGTATCTTTTTTTATCCTTTATAGATATGTTATTACCTTATTCTCAGGATTTGTTGTAGGTCACATGATACATAATCCCATCAATAACTAATCTCTGGCTGGTAGCAAGTCTGACCCAAACACTTTTTCATCTAAAGCAGGCAGCATCACTCTAGAAGACCAGGACTAACTTGGGGAGTAACTGTCTGGGATAGAATATTGCCTATATCTTCAAGTAACAGCAGTAATGCCAAATCAATAAATGTGTTATTTCTTTCTGCCTCCTAATTGGCATAATGTTTCCCATTTGTATCTTTTTATTTCTTTTCATTTAGCTATTCTTGCTTATTACCCTAGCAAGTCTCTGATAAGCCATAGATGTTAAATTAGTTCCCATATAATAGATGTGCAGAGAAGACTTTTAGAAAGCAACATGCACAGATGGTTCAAACTGTGGCTCTCAGTCATATTTGCAAGTGATGTTTACTATGAACAAGAATCCTGGGGACTCATGAGTTTCAAAGCCAAAGGAAATCATCATCAGCTTTATAAGAAAGGCCATGCATTTTCATTACCTCTGAGAGGGTATCTCATCTTGGTTTTAAGACTTGAAATGATGGAAGACTCACCAGAATAATCTGCTGGATTAAAGAGCCCTTCATTACATGGCACTCTCTCCATGTCACTTGTATTAATTCAGTTATTTCTCTAAAGCCAAAAGTAACAGATAAAAAGGATATATTTCAAAAGTCTGGGTCTAATTAATGAATTTTCAAAATATTTTACATAACTCTCCTCCAAATCTACCCTAACTGGGGTAAAGGTGTTTCCCTTTAAGACAGGAAGGTTTTGCAAAGTAGATAATAGAGTGGATAGGAAAGACACCAAAGGAAATAGTTTCTGTATTGGCAAATCACTCTTTGCTGTCTGGTGTCAAAGATAAGGAAAACATATTTTAGCCCTTTATGAGTATCATATTATCCTAAACAACATAGACATCTGATATCAGGAGCATTTTATTTTAAAAGGCCATTGGATCCAACTTGTTTGGAATCCTGGCAATTCAGGTCTTGGGCTACTTTGTAAAAGTGGCATTCAGGAAACTAATTTGAGTTCCATATCTGTAGTACCAAAGCCATGGAGGTGGGATGGGGTAAAAAGTTCACACATTCCCTTAACTGTTTCTAAAAGTAAAATTGGTTTTAAGAGTATTTAGGGAGGTAAAGCCCTACTCATTATTTTTTTTTTATATATTAGACCCCTGAATGACCAAGCTAGTTTTCAAAATGGAACTAAAATTTCTAAGATGATGACTTGGGTTTGACAAACCCCATATAAAAAAATTCATTATTCAAAACTGTAAGGGCAAGAGGAAATCTTTACCACACTCTTACAAGCTTTCTGAATGAAATGTTACAATGCTGTGACTACACAGACAACCCACACATTGCCTCTGAGGTCTAGTAAGAGTGGAAAAGGTATTTACAAACTGTTTAATAGTGTGCTCTGGCCTTTCTTAATGCTGTTTAAAATAAAGTATCTGTGATGCTCAGGACAACTGAAGTAAGAAGGATAACACTGAGCTAAGCCCAACAGCAGAGGAGGAAAGGAGAGTAGGACAAAGCATGTAAGAAAAGTCTAGTGACAACAGATGAGTAGAAATCTTCCCCAGAGCCACACACAAATTGTTGAGAGAGACTTGCTCTGTTAGAGATGGTTCCAATACTCATTCACAGTTCTAACCGCACTTTCTGATTGTGAAAAGGCCTTCTTTGGCAAGGGACAAAAATATTTTACTTCTATAAAATTTGTATCAAATTGTATATTAAGGATGATAAACACTGGGCTAAAACAACCATATATCACTCTCTAACTATTGGCATTTTGAAGAATCTCATAGAAAATTTGGCTTACTCTGTTTGTTCCCCAGGCTATAACAGAATTCTTCTAATAGCTTTGCTAACATCTTTGCCTCCAAACTAGGCATTCAATAGCTGTCACAGCTCGCTTCCAGCAGCAGCTTCACAGACCACAGAAAATACAATATGCTGTGATAAATGAGCTACACAAATGTTTTTCCCCTGCCAAAAACTGAAACTCACAACAAAGCCTTGCTCTTGCTCTTATGCAGCACTTTTCATTCTAAAAAACAGAATGAGAACTGTTTCATATATGCACCCAGCATTCACAGCATTCAAGTATACAGGGATATGAAAAAAATTCCCTAAAGGAATAAATAAAATGGACCAGACACTGCAGCTTGGGAAGAGGTTGAAGGTATGCAAGGCAGATTTACAAAAGTCTTAGGGAATAGTTGCACACTGTTCTCATAGCAGATAAAGTAGTGGGGATTGAACCAGGGGATGCTGATTGAACAGGAAAACTGTTACATGCACCTTAACATTACACAGGACTTTGTGCAGGCCAAATATACAAATGGATTGGAAAAAGGGATTAAAAACAGTTATTCGGAACAGGACCATGAAAAAACTTTTGAACAGAATTATCTGTGTGACCCATACCAGGATTTCCTAATCCAATGACAGCCAGAATGGGAAAGGATATCAAAGGATCACTAAATAGCTCCCCATTTTTTATGCTCTTGCTTTGGCCATTGACAGACATATTATACTGGACAAAAGAAAATTGCTCTAAACTAATATGACAATACAGATGTTTGTGTTAGCTTGTCTCTCTGGTTTAGCAAGGACTATTCAGTTAAGACATATTATTGTGTAGGAAGTGAGTAACAGTGAAAATTAAAATCTAGGGCCAAGCTACAGAGCAATCTCTAATTCATGCATAGGCACTGAGTCAGTTTACTGCTAAATTCAAGCTTTTCTTAAGGTCATCTTTCCCCAGTCTTGTGCTCAGCTCAAGGCAGTGGCTACATTATCATGCAGAGTCTATACACAGCATCTCATTCCCCCACTGTAAGTGCAGGTGAATACACATGTACTGAACAGCTGCCTTGGAACAACATGTTGGTCATGTACCAAAGGGAAAAAATCCTGATGGTGTGACCACATGGGCAGAGGATTGTAAAAGGGTTTTACTTGGATTTCCTGCTCTTCTCTGAGTAACTCCAAGTGAGTCCCTTTAGTCTCTGTATCCCCACGGCAATAATGAGAGCTAACATCCTTTGTAAACGACGCTGGTATACAGTGATACAATTGACATTTCCAGGTACTTACATCATCAAATTACATAGTAGAGCGTGACAAAGAATGCAAATTCATGTGACATTATCTTTTTCACAGCTGCAAAGAGGAATATTATCCATTTCATCTTTTGTGATTCAAAGAGGTAAAGATTCTTTTCTGAATTTCCTAGTATTTGGGGGAGGGGAAGAAGAAAGTGAAGATAAGAGTACACATCCCATCTTTAAGAATCTAAGCTAGCAGCCCTTGTTTCACTTTCCAGGCTAGGAAGGTTATCTCTCCAGTGACTCTGAGGGCAGTGGAGAAAGAAGGGGCATCTGAATGAGAAGGCTTCATTGCTCTGGGTCTCACTGGCTGCACTCAAGGCTATGGAGGCCATAGGCCTGCCGGCCAGGGTTGTGAAAGGGCCTGCTGGTATCCTCTGCAGTCAGGGTGATCCAAAGTTCTTCCCCAAGACATCCTAACGCCTTATATACATTTATTTTAATTCCATTATCCCACTTGGCCCGTTGGCCTTCCCCCCCCTTTTGTCCTCATATGGAATTTCTCTGGAATGTTCTCCCCAGTTCGACGCCCCATTGGCCCCTTCTCCTTGGTCCTGCCCCTCCTCATTGGTTCCCCAGCCCATCCATCAGCATTGTCCCGCCCCAGCCCTCTCCCCATTGGCTGTTGTAACCAATGCTGTGTGTGCTGCAGACGCTCTCTCAAGGTCACAGCCCTGCACAGACGGACAATCTCAGGGCCCAAGGCAATTCCCCATCTCTCCCCAGCAAAGGCACCACCTGCTGACCCAGGCTCTCCTTCAGCCCCAGCCTCCTGAGCTGCACAGGTCCGAATGCCCAAGCTGTGCCATGCACTAAGGCGATCCTGTGCTAAATAAGCAGCTGGGTACTACGTGCTTTCTGACCTGCCACAGTGGTTCTCACATGCTTAAGGAGGCTGACTTTGAAGTGACATTTGCCTTAGAAGTCTTACTGCGGCAATGCATCAGAGCTATCACTGAATCACAGTGCCTGTCATTTGCAGATCCCTTCATAAGCACTTCGTAAAAACATCTCTCAGACTGGAGCTATTGCAAGAACTGGTCCTGTGTCTTCATTTCAATCCTATTTGAAGCATAAGGCAGGAAATGGGGAAAACCCATCAATGTAGTATCTCTCAAAGCAGAAATTATGAGGGTTATTAATATTTACAAAGCTTTTTAAACTGGTTTATTTACTAGATGTGACTCTGGGAACTCATCTACAAAAACGTCAATTTATGAAGGCCACAATGTACATACCTTCATCTGAATTATTCACATTGGTTGATACAATTAATCTTCTCTATAGCTGAGGTTTATAATTGGGTTGAACTGTATTACTAAAGTTCCTTTTTCCTTCTGTAGCCAGTGACTCACTGCAGTACAGAAGACTATATTTTAGTTACCAAAAGCTCTGTGAGAAGAATCTCACCTTTCAAGTTTCTTTTCATGACCTTACATTCTTCTTGTTTTATGTCATGCTGGATCTCCTGCTAGAGATGTGTGTTAGTGGCAGCCTAAGGGAAGTTTTTAGAACTTCATGCAATTTGTTTTTTTCTTCATTAATGACAGTAGATAATAGCGGGTTTGGTGTTAATACAACTCACTCATTTATAATTTTATTTTTCCCTTCATGCCTTAAGCACCAGTATTTCTGTTAGTGGAAGCTGAGGGCCTGACACATCTGCTATTTCCCCTCCTGGATAAGCACTGCTCCAGAACAGTGATGAGGAAATAACTCCAGAGTGTGCAATCAGCTGTGGTTCCCAGAACTCTGTAATATCCTTCTCATGGCACAACTGTACTCCAATCACATTGTTAGACTCATACACTCAACCCACCACCTTTGCAACTAAGGGTACCTTTTAACAGCAGGCCTAAAGAGTTCACTTTTCTACTTAGCTGAGATTTATTTTTTTAAAAATTGAGCCTTTTAGCTTATCCCAACATTCTGATTATCAGCACAGTTCTATGAATGCAGGTCTCAGAGAACATCTTGGCACTTTCACACATGTGAGTATCAATGTGCCCTTCTTTTCCACATATTCCAGCTTCACTTTCTTGCATGAGGTTAAACAGCAGCGGGGTTACAGTGCTGTCAAAAGCAGAACACGTGGAAACAATATTTTGCTAGTAAAGGAAAATTTTAAAGGAGAAAAGCTTTTTATGTTAAGACTTATCAACATTCAGAATATGTTCCACATGGCTGTGGATAGAAGAGCATGAATATGTAGAACTTTGGTTTATATGTGTTTATATGAAAAGACAAAATGGGCTAGAAAGCAATGAGTGGTCTCAAGCTCGAGTGGCATTCACCACTCCAGTGAAGAAGTGGAAAGATAAAATATTTTAGCAAGTCTCCAGGTGATAGTATTTAGGTAGAGCTGAGCCTCTAGAGCTGCTGATCTGCCCCTCAAACTGTAGACAGGATCACTATCTGTGAAAGCAGCATTCAAATTATTAAGCAGTAATAATTATGTTTCTTGCTTGATTACCATTATTCCAACCTTTTCATACATCAAAAAAGGCTTCCTGAAGCATGTAGGTAAGTGATGGGTTTGTATTGCTATATAGAATTTTGATTTTCCATTGCCAAAACCAGCACAGGTACATGAAAGTCAGAGTAACAGTAA
Source organism: Petroica traversi (assembly GCA_025920805.1). Classification (NCBI taxonomy): domain Eukaryota; kingdom Metazoa; phylum Chordata; class Aves; order Passeriformes; family Petroicidae; genus Petroica; species Petroica traversi. The sequence continues at coordinate 1,424,320 of JAHLSL010000020.1, forward strand.
ACATGGCATAGTGCTGCTGAAAATGAACTGTCCTGGGTGAACAGATGCATCTGATAATGTTTACCAGGAGAGAGTGTTTTGATTTATATTATATTCTAGGGCCCTATTTCTCCACTCATTCAGCAAAATAAGATTTAATTTGCTCCATCAGATAGTATCAAACCAGGTCTGCTTTGGTTTGAGGTGGTAGTCAGTCAGATGCTGAAACAGGTATGACTTCAGGAAGGTGGTTTTGCAGACGTGCATTTATTGCCTTTATTATTCACTGAAGTTATGTGCTGACCTACTTGAAGGACCACCTTATCCCAGGGGCTTTTCAAGTGAATTTACAAGCAGCTGCCACCTTTTTCATTCTTGTCTTTGTCTGATTTTTGATGCTAAGCTCTGATAGGTATCATCTGTTAATATCTAACAGTATGGGTTTTTAACCAGCATGCACTTCAGGATCCAAGTTCAATATTTACCAAATAAGTGGTTCTTTATGAGCACATATCTCTGTTTCCAGCCCAAGGATTGCACCACTTCACTACCTAGTTTATACAGACAGGTGAAGCAGCCAGGAAAAGTGATCGAGATAAGAGTGAAGGTAATAATGGAAAGAGAAAACATAATTAAATGCTTTATGGGAAAGGTTCCAAAACATGGAGCAGAACACTGGCATCCACTGCAGCATGTCTACAGCAGAAACAGATAGGATGTTTTTTGTCAATTGATTTGTGACCTATGTATCAGGTTTATTGAAAACAAAGGAGCAGTCGTTCTGTTAACAAAAGAGGAATATCCTGTTGAGAAAGAAAAGGAGCAGAACAGTGAGAGCACAGAGCATCCAGCAATGGGAAGCTTTAGAAACCCCATCAGTGAGACACAGCCAGTGTCATGAAGCCTGAAGTGTGACCGTGTGGGATCTGCTTCATTAGACTGTTGAAGTGAAATAATAGGCAGTCTCTGGGTTGTGAAACCAATTAATACAAATTTAAAATCCAGTTTTAATTATTCAGAATATTTTCAGAAAATTTAGCAAATGCCTCCATGAACTTAAGGACTGGGCTCATAATAACATAATGAAACTTATTCCATCTGGAAAGCAATTCACAGGATGTCCGGAAAAATAAGCCAGATTTCTGCACCCTATGAATGTTGAAGAAATGAAAATTATCCCTTTCTGAAGTTCTTGTAAAGAGCTATTGTTAAAGCAAGATAGAGAGACCTATTCAGTACACGATGGGTCTATAATGTATAATCTAGTTTAAATTGCACCACACCATAAGACAAGAATTTAAAATGTCATAGAAATTTATCCTTTTCCTCCTGTACAAAACTCTAGATACAAACCACAGTGATGAAAACCTCTGAACAATGAGAGACAGTAGCTGCCACTGCTGAATGCACAACTTTCTCCAGCAAGGTCATGGACACACCGGAAAATTTTGCTTCTATAAATTTTATTGACTCTCAGTTTCTGATAACACTAAGTGAAAGCACACTGAACTCTGGCATTCTGCCACAAGAGACTATTTAATTCTGACAGCCAAACCCCACAGTTTGCTGAGTCACAGAAAACTTGAAGTGGTAAGTCTGTGTAAATGAAAGGCACCTTTTGTCAAAGACAACTTTGTAATGTAACTTTGACCAGACTTCAGTTTATTTTCTGTCCCTCCTACAGGGGAATATAATCAGAATATAACTCAGAGAGAAGAATACAGGTTCTGAACATGAAGTTATTTTAAAACGCTCCAGTTCATCTGGCTCATAACTATTCCTTAGTTTCCCCAGTGTCTGTATGGTGAAAGGAATAAAACAGCTCCAGCAGTAATACAGTTTAATTCCACTGGTTCTTGTTGCACGGCCACAGGTCACACACTGTCTGTCAGTATGCTTTGGTGGAATGAATATAGCTACTTTATAAATACATTTTCCTTTTTCCTGGCTCGACTTTGATTTCCTTATGACAGAGGGTGACCCAAATTGTATTCTTCAGTAGGAACAGGTAAGTGCTTGCTTCTGGATTTTAGTATTCCTGTCACATACATTTTTTTTCTTTCAAAATGAGCAATGTATTTTCATCTGCCCCAGTTAAAACATGCAAACAGTAAAACATATTGAAAGAAGCCTTTGCTTTAAATATATTTTGGTAGTTCGAGGTGAGTGACCCAGGCTGTCATTTACCACTGGTGAAACCTGAGCTTACAAAACCCACTTACACTAAAGCAAGAATGAAATGTATACAATTACATATATCATAGAACCACTAAATGCTTAGGGTTGAAAGGCACCTTTAAGTCATACAGTTCCAACCCCCCTGCCTTGGCAGGGACACTTTCCACTAGACCAAGTTGTTCAGAGCCCCATCCAACCTGACTTCGAACACTTCCAGGGATGGGGGAGCCACAACTTCTCTGGGCAAATGTCTCCAGTACCTCACCACCCTCACAGTAAAGAATTTTTTCCTAAGTTATTTCTAAAACTACTCTCTTTCAGTTTGAAGACTTTCCCCCATGTCCTATCATTCCATGCCCTTGTAAAATGCACTCTCCAGCTTTCTTGCAGGCCCCCTTCAGGTACTGGAAGGCTGCTTAAAGCTCTCCCTAGAAGCTTCTCTTCTCCAGGCTGAGCAATATCAACACCCTCAGCCCTTCTTCACAGGAGAGGTGCTCCAGCCCTCTGATCAGCTCCTCACCTTAAAACTCAGTTTCTCTGGAGCTCTCTTCCCACAAAAGTTAGCTCAGCACGATGAAGTCCTTCAATGCTTCACCTGACCATCCACAAAGTCAAACATGCTGCCTCCTTACATTATCCCAGTTACCCAGGCTATTTTTGTGCCATCTGGGCAATTTTAAAAAGAATATTAAAAGCCTAAGGTGTTTTTTTCTCTCCATGAACATTAATAGTAAAGAAGTTGTGTTTATTTTTTTTTCCAAAATCATCTCTGCTGGACAAGCACAAGTAAAAATTTTTTCTCATACTACCAACTTTCAGAATGTGCTCAAGGTTTCTGTGCAATTCAAATAAGCAAAGAGCCTCAAGTCTTCAATAGACGTTGAAAAATTGTTTTATGGCTGGAATCTCATGTGCTGTAAAAAGCAAGCCTCTAGTTACAGAGTTGAGATCAGTGGAGAAGCAGTGCTTCCTTGCACAGGTCTGAGAACATCTTCCTTCTCTCCCTGCAGAGAGAAGTGTTCCTGAGCAGAGTGCTCTTTGTGAGGCTTCAAACTACAGTGGGTGATTTCAATAGCCCTCTCCTTTCCAAGTCCTTAAGGAACCAAGCACTATTCTTTCTTGATTTTCCTGTGAGTGACCTCTTACTGATTGTACTTTAAAAAATCAAATCTGTAGATTTGTGATTTCTCTAGGGATTGTCCTTAGCAAGCCAGCTTTATATTATTTAGCAAAGGCAAACATTAAACCAACATCACCTCTCAGACTCACACTCTATGTGAATGACAACTCCTTCTTAATTTATTCCTTAATTTTTACTTGCAATGATTAATGACTAAACAAATTCAGGCAGAGCTACTTCACATTATGTGCAATGTGCATACAATGAAATAGGAGACAATAATTTAACCCACAAAAATCCACTGATCACAAGTGCAGTGACTCATCAACTTCCCAAAAACATGAAGAAATCTAGCTAACAGATTCTAATGAAGCAAAATCACAGCCTAATATAAACTGCTGCAAATTATACATATTGGTTTTGATGCTTTTTCTTTATGTCTAAGTGCAGTATCAGAGCAAAAGCAGGGAAAAGTACCTGTTTTCAGGTAAGAAAGGGAACTATCCCATGCCACAGCCCACAAGCCCAGATGGAAGCAACATATTGGTGACCCAGAAAAAGAATTTTATTCAAGATCCTCTTTTAAAAAAATGTATATTTATGTCAAAGTGTAAATATTTTTATTCTATAGCTTGGAGCACTGAGACATAATGTGTTGTCCAAAGTTCCTGGGGAAGCCTGCAGTAAAGATGAAAACCTAGACCTTCTGACTTCCAGTTCTGTGATTCAGCCATGAGACCTTCCTTTGCTGTGTAGAGTGGTGCTTTACAGATCCAAGTCTACCATAACTTACACTTATAGAACATATGTAATGTACAACAGAATTTTCCATTGCCTTTTTTTTTTTACTTATTTTATTTAGATAACAGTGAGAAATAGCTATTGCCCAGAGGTGTGCAGCTCCATCACCAGATGCAAGCAGGCTGGACAGTTTCTCCAGTGATCAGGTAATAATTAGCTACACTTTTTACTTTCCCTCAAAGCCAGGCATTTAATTAAGTCATCAGCTACCACAAGTCAGCCACCAACTTTGTTGTTTTTTTTAAGCTTTCATGAAAAAAAGAATTAAAGGGCTTATGGAAAACGCAGTCAGAAGAAGCCTCATCTAGGATAGCACTTAAAATTGATTTCCAATGAAATTATGGCTGGACATGACAAGGGGGGTAGTAAGGGATTATGTCTCTGTGACTGACTCATGTGTTTTGCTGTTCTTTGAAATCAAGAGCATTGATTTTTTTATAGTTTTACTTGGGTTTGCTTCCAGCATCCTGGGATTCCCCAGGGTCCAGAAAGATACAATGCCTGACACACAGGGAAATTGCTGAAAGGTCAGTGTGCTCAGTACACACTGGTAGCATCTGTGCTGCTGCTATATTTGCCAAGATCCAAACAAATTCAAAGAAGAAAATTACATTTGAAGAGCATTTTACCTGAAGTTTTCCAGCCTCCTGAAAAATACGCATCGTTCCTTTTATTTATATATTTGCGCACAGACAGTCCACACAAGTTAAAACAGGCTGGCATCTGAGTTTTTCCCCACTGAGTTTAGCAAACTCACTCCAAGTACAAGCCTAGCTTTTCCCCTAAATTTGTGAGACCATCCAGATCCACATGTACAAACATCACAGGAACACAAACTGGCACTGACACCCAACACAGTCTGGCCAGCTCTGTGTCACCAGCTTGTCAGCAGCATTTACTGGAACTAGCAATGGCAAATCCCAGCTTGCACCCCAACACTAAGACAAAATTCTCTTCCAGGCCAGATAGAAATTAGAAGTAGGTTTATGGTGGAGTTTGGATCACTTTGTAGGTTTGCATAAACCATGGTTTTAGTCAGTGCAGCTTCTCACATTCATCCGAGCCAAAGCTGTTTGAAACCTCAAATCTGCTTTAGGATCAGCTTTTTGCCGGAATGCTGAAAAGCTTCCCCAGTAACCTGCCATGATCTCTGGCTTTGCCTTTTTTCTTTTATGTCTAGAGGTCAAACCCTACTTTACCCACCATGTTATCCAGTGGTCCCACCTCCCATCTCAGGGCTTATTTCCCAATGACACCGGCTCGCACCAACTCTCATCTTAGATTAACAGGCCCTGTTAATTGTTATATGACTTCATAAATTTACACAACCTCTAATTTCATTCAAAACCTGTTTACTTCGAAGAAACTACATAACCTTAATCTGGAAGAAAATATTCAGCCATAAGCACCAGCCTTTCATATCTGCCTATCTTGCAGAAAACTGTTTCTTTTATTAAGGCAGAAAAAGTGCCAAGAGAACTTCAAACACGTTAAAATGCTCAGAGCTTGACAAGAATCAGAGATTTTATTTTAATTTCTATGAAAATTAACTTATTTTCCTTGCAGTAGGGACACAGTGATGTTTTAGAGATGAGACTGTCTGCTGTGCACATGTACTGTCTCGTATTACTCTGGATGCCACATTTCCGCTTACATTATAGCCTCAGAAGACATTATTGACTAACTTAAAAGTCATCATTGAAAAGGTTTTATGTGGCAAGAGTATTATGATCTGATGACAAATTGCCCTATTTTGTTTTATTTTCTTCCCACATCTAACATGACTAAATTATATCTAAGGGCAATTGGTAATAGCTGAAAATGTAATCTGTTAGCAGCAGCAGTGAGCCACATAATCAAATGAGGGAAAGAGGTTATGCAGCCTCTGCCTGTCTTTGGAAATGAGAGTTTGCATAGGAGCACTTAGACACAGGTGGAGCCAAACTGAAAAGGTTTAAATTAGCATAACCATCTCTGGATTTGAATTTACAGGTCACACTTGCAGTAACACCTCACCAGGCTACCAGAAATTAGCCTGACAGAGAAGCCCCTCTTCACCTGGAGCACAAGGTCACTCCAGAAGCACAGAAGGACATTACAGAAGAGGCAGACACTAAGGACTACTCATAGATGAACTCCAGGACAATTCTGACACCTTTCTGAACATGACAGTTCAGGAGATTTCAACTGGGAGCCCATCCTGAAAGGGACACCCTGCCATGCATCTTCAGAGAGCTCCTCACAGGAAAACGTGGGCTGGTCAGAGGCAATGAGCAGAGAGCCTCAGTCACCCAGGTTTCACAGACTGTAAGTGATACCTGCAGTTCTACCAAAAGCTCTCAGAGCAGTGTGCAGGCAGGAGCCAGGCATGGAAACCCAGCAGTCTGCAAGGCTCACAAAGCTGGCGACTCATCTGCAGCAGGAGCATCACTGAGATCTGAAGGCAAATCACCCCCAGCTCTGCCAAGCGTTATCCTGCTGTCTCTTAGCTTAGTGAGGAACTGAAACACTGCAAACAGCAGGAGCCTCACAGAGAGAGCAGCAACTGAAAGGACCAAACTTTGGAGTCACTCAGGTGATGAGAAGTGACTGCACTCTGCTAGTTTCCCCTCTCCATAGGTAAGTCATGGCTTTCAGATAAAGCATAAAACATGAGCTAATGAGACTTTTATTTTCTTTTCAAATCCAGATTACAGATTAACTCAAAACCCCAGTAGCTCATGCAGTGAAGAAATTTTGTGCCTTTCTGCTGCCTTGGGGCCCACAGCTGCTTGACTCAGAGAGGCTCTGTGTGATAAGCACTGTCTCAAGGGCACAGCTAAGGCAATAGCCTGCTGCTATGCAGACTGTGAGCTTGCATACAAGCAGAAAAGACTAAAGCAGGTTTGTTTCCTTTAGGGAAATATTTTTTCACCAATAAACTGTAGATGTGGTGGCTAACTGGGGAGTAAAAAAGTTACGCAAGGTATTTGTTGCTAAAACTGCTGGACTTTCCTTTTTCAGAACTGCAATAAATATTAAAGCAATTTAGAAAGATTTCTAGCTGCATCTGAACTCTGCAGTTAAGATCTATGTTCACAACAAAATTTTATTCAGAGGTAATTATACAAGACATGTATGTTCCCAGGAAGTTTTTTTGATGCTGTCTGGTTTATTTAAACAGTAATTGCCATGCAAAGTTGACTTGATTAGCTGGGCTTTCCACAAAACACTTTAGCTTCTTTAACAATAAGCAGAAAATGGACAAGAATGAGGGGATAGTAAGTATTCAAACAGCTGCATATGCTGATAATGAAAAAATTGATCTGTCAATGAGCCTACAGTCTACCACTTCTGTAAAAGCAGACAGTAGCAAATGAAGTTAGCAGGCCCCCACTGAAAGGTGCCAGCTGCAAATAGGCTGCCTGGATGTCTGGAAGGATGGGGTGTTCAAGAGGGTTACATCTTTCCCAGTGAAATACAAGGCAAAGCAGTACCATGATTAGCTGCAAATATAATGATTTAGCAGCAGGCACAGATCACATCATGCACTGATGGAAGAGCCAGTGTACCAAGTGCTGCACTCTGAGTGTGTGTCCAGAGGGTCTCACGTGCTCCATTTCATACACACACAGACTGCAGAGAAAAGGGTCTGATTAGCAAGACTGATCCCAGTCCAAATGGAGACAGCATTACTGCATTTCTCTGCCTTTTCTGCCAATGTACATCTGGTGGTAATGGAGGATAAATCACTTTTTCAATTATTGTAAAATATTTACTTTAAAACAAACATTTATTAAGTTATGCTGAACTGTGTACATCACTGATATGGAATATCACTGACTAACAAAAGGGTCCAAAAAAAGAGAATTGCTTGATCATCTCATAGGATCATTAGAATAAAATAAATGTGTAGTAATATACCCATGGTATTGCAGAGGACATCTTGCCCATCTTGAAGCTACTTTCAATATGACAGTGTTGGAGACCTGCAGGATCAATAAAACATTGATTTTATGTCTTTTCTTTTGCCAGGCTTGGTGGAGAAAAACTGTCCTTCCATTAGAATGATTTCAAGGATTTCAATTAAGGAAACCTTCAAAACACAACAACTGCTTGCAGAAGAAGCCACAGAGACATGGGTGAGTAAAAACTATCCACTCAAGGGGAAAAAATATTCTTCAATTAGTTTTACCTGTATTGTGAATTTCTGTATGTGTATTTCTGAATGTACTATTAGTCAAGTGATATTTCTTTCAGAAGACAATAAAATTTTAAGGGTTTCGAAGGGGAAATCACATCGTTACTATGATGATTTTGATCTGATCCATTATTTGCTTGTCATTTCCCTTGGGAATGTGATATAATAAAACTCCATTAAATGTGATGGACATGGAAAATGTCCACAAAGAGAAATGCTTCTCTCCCCAGGATCAGTGAATCTTTGTATCAATCTCTTTGTATCACTCTTACTTCAGTAACTATCAAGAATAGCTCAATAAATCTAATTAATAATACTTTGCACAGTACATGCAAACAACAGAACATCCAGCAAAGATCTCCTGAAAGTATCCCTGCAACCTAATTATGAATATACAAACCCTCCACTGGAGGTGTGTGAGCTGTGTCTGAGTAAAGACTTTCAGCAATTTGCTGAAGGTTACACCCCACCCTTCTGAGAGCCCAGGAGTTCAGAGCATCCAGCCCCTTGGACATGGAACTTAAGACTATTATTGACTCTCTGTGTGACCAAAGGGCACAATAATTTTGTTTGTTTATGCCCATCAACAAACAGCCCAAGAAGAAACACTGACTGCTCAGCAGGGTCACTTCCTTGTCAGCCATAGGGTTTGTCACACCAAGGAACACGGCTGCATAAACCCAATGGCTTCATATCCTTTTTCTATAACTCTGAGATCCTGAAATATAAAGGAGTAGACCTCAAATGATGGATTCTATATTCTCCATGTAAAATCTGAAAGCAGCCTGAAGCCATCCAGCAGCACCTCTAAATAACTCCACACAGGACCTAAGCAAGTCTGATGCATTTGCCTTATATTCCATAAAGAACTGCTGACAAAGTTAAATCTCTTTCCCAGCACAGAAGGTGCTTCAAAGGAAAACACAGTTTTGAAAATGTCTCTGTAAACTATTTAGAAATCAAACAAATAATAGGAAACCTATTCAGATAAACTGAGTTTGCTGTATGAGAATGAATGGCATTTGAGTGAATAACCATTTCATTTTTTTATTTTAAAAGTCTCAGTGGACTTTAAAATCAATAGATTTTACAGCTAATTCACTTTACCACCAATTTATACTTTCCAAATAAAATAAGAACATTGTTGATTTCTAATACATCTTCATTTCCTCTCTATTATTTTAATATAGGCATACTATTAATTCTCTTAATTTTTATGCTTATATACTGTTTCATTTTATAAGTCATGATGTACACATGTGAAGTTACTCTACAGACTATGATATTTTACAGCTGTTTCATAAATTAGCCTTCTAAATTGATTAAGCTATTGTCTGGACTCCAGAAATAAACTCCTCAAACCAAATGATGCATTTTTCATCAAACAATAAACACCCACAGTGGAAGCACTTTATTTCTCCAGAGCTGAAAATATTTTCAACAACTGCTTGTCATCAGTACATGAACTATATATATATCATGCAAAGAAAAACCGATTACCCACAGATCAAGTGCAGTGAAGAGAAAGCCACGTGCTCCTGTTGCTGTTTCAATTATCTTGAATTATCAATGTCCTTGAAATGCTCAGTTATATCTCTCACCAAATACTTGGTGTGGATATCTTGAATATATTTGCCTGACTGGACCTGTGAGGTGGCTGGACATGCCTCACACCAGCTGGATTAGCCTAAGCTGGCTCCTGGCTTCTAAGTGCATGAGGAATGGGGGAAAGAGCATCTCAGGGGGAACTGCACCTGCCATGGCTTTTGTCCCCTGCAGAGCATCCCCCAGGTAAGCAAGAACTGGCACCATCCCCCTGTTCAGAGAGGAGGGACAGCTCACTGCTACTCAGCACAAGTGCTGAAGGTGATGGGTATTTGGCACAAATGAAAGTAAGAGACAGAATAAAACTTTACACAAGAAACACCAAATACACCCTGTTTGTTCTGCCAGTTGGAGTTACTGTGGTCACCCTTTCCTGACCATGCTCAATGCATTCACAGCAGCCATTCCCACCTTCAGAGCAGCAAGGATTATTGTGGAAGGCTGGGCAGATGGTTACCCTGCTTTGTTCTTCCAGTTTTTCAAATACATTCAGTAAGTCCTCTATTCTGAAAAATCCGTAGATAGCTTTCTGCAAACAAGAATAATCCTATGTAACTCTGCAAAAATTAGTACTTTGCCAATGAGTCTTATTTTATTTATTCTAGTAGATGATACCATTTTCTCTCTTCTAGGCAATCTATCTGTTAAGATTTCTCCTAAGTGTCTCATTAATGCAGGCTTGGGAACAATGAAATAGGCAATAAAATCAACGTGTGTTGTAGACAAAAGGAAAGTTTTATAATGCATAAAGGAAGAAGTTTTAATGAGCTCTTAAAGCCTACCAGAAGTAAAAAAGGAGCTATGTATGTGAAAAAAAGTAACATCTTCTGAATAAGGTAGACAGTAGCTACTCTTTTAGGATATGAAATGGAGGGTAGGTGGAGGAGACTTTTTGTACTACTGCCACATACACTATGGTAACATGAAAAGAGAAGCTAAACCAAAGAATATTTTTGGTTCCCTTTCAGATTCAGTCATGACTGAAATTGTCCTTCTTTTGTTCAAGAAATACTTCAATTGAATAGGCACAGATGTATTGGAGCTGGAGAAAAAAATATAACCCAACCCACACCACTTTGCTGACTGCTAGAAAGAGACATGGTGTTCACAGGAGGGTAGAGCAACATCACAGTCACTTGTACTACTCATCCCACCCATCTCTCGGCCTAAGGACAAGCAGTTCAAGTTCAGTGCTGCATCGCTGAGTGCTGCTGGTGTCGGGCCAGGCAGGGCTGTGACCTTCTGAGAGCATCTCCCCAGGCTGGGGCAGCAGGACCATGGGGGAGCTCCCACTGACAGTGAGCAGCACACACAGCATTGGTTACAACAGCCAATAGGGAGCGGGCTGGGGCGGGACAATGCTGATGGATGGGCTGGGGAACCAATGAGGAGGGGCAGGAGGAGGGACCAAGGAGAAGGGGCCAATGGGGCATCGAACTGGGGAGAACATTCCAGAGAAATTCCACAGAAGGACAAAAGGGGCGGGAAGGACAACGGGCCAAGTGGGATAATGGAATGAAAATAAATGTATATAAGGCCTTGGAGTGTCTTGGGGAGGAACTTTGGATCACCCTGACTGCGGCGGATAGCACTGCCCTAGGGGTGTGTTAGCAGTAGGCCCTCTCAAAATCCTGGTCAGCAGGCCCACTGGCCTCCACGTGCTGGAGCAGAAAATTAGAACTTGTTTCATTGGCAGTCACCCAGAATATTTTCTTTCTTGTCTTCTGATTATGAACAGCTCAAACAGTGTCCTGTCCTCTAAAACTCCCCCTGTTTATGCCTAGTGCAAAGATTCTCCTGCAAAGCCCAGAGCCTGACCCACTGGTCCCATCTGTGGTGCAACACCTTCTGCAGCTCATCCCATTTGAGCCCTAGGTAAGTGAAATCCTCTGTCTGGGGCTCTAAAACCTTGCCATCTATCGGAGTGCAGGAGACAATCCTCCATAAAACTAAATAACCTAAAATGGTTTTGAGCTTAAATGCAAGTATTACACATAACCACAGTAAGCCTATGAATGTGCCAAATTTTCTCCCTTCTAATATATGTTGGGAAAAAAGTATTTTTTCAACAGGTAAAACTGAACATGTTATTAACATCCAGACAATGTGCTGGTACCAATTGCTTTTTTTCTCTTGATATCTGGAAATAATATGAACCCTATTCAAGGTCTTTCCATGAGGAGCTGAGCTGTAAAATGACAATTTTAAGGGAGAGTAGATAACAATTTTGGTCTTTTCTCCTATCAAAGAGAAAGTTACATAATTTCCTCCATAATAGAGAGGTCTTCTACCAAGAAATATAATTTCTTTTGAAAACTAGTATATGGAGGAAAGAAAGCATTAATAAGACTTTGATTGCATGTCTGCTATTGCTATTATGTGATAATCTTTAAAATTACTCACATGTTGTATCTTGCTTTTTAATCTACTCTTAAAAGGAAAACTGCGGCAGATACTTAATATACTTCATTTTCAAAGCTGTTTCCAGCGAAAAGTCATTGTGGAGAAACTTCTGCTGGCTAATGGGAGCTGTCAGGCTAGCTGGTGCTATCCTAGCTGTCACTAGGCACAGCTGCACTGCTGGCACTCCAAACCCAGCTCCTTCTGCAGGGCGCACATCCAGGGACACAGCCCCAGATGTCTGGGGGTGAGTCTGACCAAGCACTGTGTCCTGCTCAGCACAGCTGGAGCTGCTGTTGGGTGCATTTGCTGGGACTGAACATGTGTTAACTTGTGTTATGCCACACATACAGCTGTATCTGAGCTGGTGGAGTTGCCCACATTGTGTTCAGGGGTACAGATCCCTGCATGGACAGCTTTGGCTGCGAATCAGTGCATGGCAGTTCAGTAAACAGGGACAGAGCTTCCAGTCCCTGCAAGCAATGCAGCATAACTTATGAATTCCTTCAACTCTTTTAGGAAGCAAATTTTGCTTTACTGTTTTGCATTGGGTTTTCTTGCCCTGTCTTTCAGAGGAGATAATGTCTTGCAGAATAACTTAATCCAAATTCATCCACAAAGAGAGTATAGGAAGGGTATAGGAAGAAAGAGCATGACATGGAGTGGTAATTAGAGATTGTTAGAGATATCAGCTCTGATGCCTTTGAGGCAAGATGCTCCCAGAACCACAGTGTAAGTCTGACCATGTTACAAGAACTTCTTTGCACCTCAGCTACACAAATGCACAAGGCAAGAAAAAGGAGTTCTGCAAACCAAGAAGAGCCTTTGTCTTTTACTAAAGCCAGTATTTCCAGACACCAGCAGTCTATCAGTAACTTACAGAGAAGACAAAATAGGACCAAGTCACCCCAGAGCCTATTCCACAGCATCACCTGCAAGCAGATTGACAACACTGACCCATGCACATCTCCTCTAGCACAGCTGGTCTACTACACTTGGTCTCTCCAAATGCTTTCTTCTTTCATCCCTCCAGATGAAAACATGGTGATCTCGAGGGTAAAGCTGCACACTCAACTAGAAATCAGACTCACACACGTGAAATCTCTATGCCATCAAAGAAGCTGTGCACCTCCTGACTGCCCCCTCCCAAGCTTTCCAATCATGCAGAGAACTGTGAGGCCAGGAGACTACCCAGACAACTTCCCTAGTCCTGGGACACCACCCAAAAAGTAGCGAGAATGAGAGATCTGATAACTTCTGATGGCAAAAATGTTGACTGTCTGAGAGTGAAAGCACTTGTTTACTACATATTTGTTCCCTTTCCATGTAAAGCAGTGCATTTCAAGTGCATATTTCCACTGAACAACAGGGAATCAGCCGTTGTGTTTCAGAGTAGAGGTAGAATTTTCTGTATGCAAAATTTGTAGGCATCCCCACCCCAGTTTTGATGACAAAAAGCATTACTAAATATTTTCCAGTAGATGGCAGGGTAACGTTGTGACAACGCTGAAAGTTTGAAGTTGAAAGTGCTCCTGGATAAAGGTTCAAGTACTGGTTAAGTAAATTTAATTAGCAGAATGAACAAATAACTGAAAAAACATCAGTACACGTTGGATTAACTGATAGAATGTGATGCTGGAAATGTAGACGTTCTACTTTAAGGCAGTGAAAGCTTAAAGCTCAACATAGTATAGAAAATAAACTTTGTTATAAATGAGCTTCATCGTTTATACCACAGAACTGACGTGACACAAACCACAGTATCTAATCTAAGAATCCACTGAAGTTACCAGCTGCAGAATACAGTCAGGAGAAAACCAAAAAGGCATTGAAAATATTACTGAAAATGTTCAGCAAAAGTGGCCTTCAGGACCAAAATCAATTCAGCTGGACTGTGTAGTGTTTGCCTTTTCCATGGACTGTGCAAAAATGAGCATCCCATTAAGGGAATTCAGTACTACTTTGGTCAGTTTGAGAAATCAAGATCTCAGTAGGGTAGAGAACAGCTTCTCAGGTTGGGACTCCCCTCAGAAACAGCCAGGAGAAAAGCCTGATGCACCCTGAGGATCTCAGAAATGGTTTTTTACTTGTCAGGAACCAAACCACTCAGCCCAGGATGACTGGCTGCAAAAGGATGAGGTTTCAGTTTCTTAAAACTAAAATTCTCTGAATTTACTTTTCCAACCAGGGCTGTAAGATGTGGCCCACTGAATTTCAAACACAATGACTCTAGTGAGTGACTTCCCTTGTAAGTGTGCCAAAGTTGTATGGTTTTATCCTCCTCGATGGTTTACATGAGGTAGATATAAATGTGGTCACTCTATCTGTGTCAACACTGCTCTGAGAACATTTGTGGGCAACTGCTCCTCTGTACACTGCAGGTACAATGAAATGGCTGCAGGAAAAAATATCACCCTATTTTTTATATGGTTTTCTTTATCAGAAAATATTCAGGCATCAGACACCCAATACTTTTACTTCTCATTTGGTGTCTGCCAGTTTTGGCTTGGCTCACTGAAATGACGTATTTACTTTCACTATTCTACTGTGGAATTAAAAGATTAGTTGAGATACTCTATTTATTCATTAAAAGAAGTTACTTTTTTTGAATATGTAATAAGAAAATGCAGGGGCTGATGACACAGTTTCTGAAAGTAAAAGGGTTCAGCCTGGCACACCATCTCTGTCAGGACGTATTCTGCTTTTATTGCACCAGTGTCCCTCAGCAGCGCTACTCAACTGCAGACCATGCTGAAAAGCAGAATTCTCATTCCTAATGATAAACAGTATCTTCAAATACATATTTCCTATTATTTCCTGTAATAATACACTCAGCTTCCTCTGGTAAGTGTATAGGATCTCTAAAGAGCATAGTTACATCACTGAAAACAGTTTTGAGTTTTGTTTTAATTTTATGAAGTCCTTAATTGTTTCTTGTCCTTTTTTGCTTTCACATATAAATGCATAATTATGTTATAATCTTTAAAAGTTTCATCTTATAGCCACCTTGCTGATGATTCACACCTATTGATTCACCTTGTTTCTGAAAGCATTTGCTTCATAAAAAATACAAAACCAAAAAGAAATAAAACCAGTATTGACTGATTCTCTAAAATCCCATTGTATTTTTACAGTGGGATAAAACACACAGATCTTGATGCATTCCTGAAACTCTTGACTCTGGTGAGAGTGTAACATAAATGGTAATATTAACATAATCATCTTGATCTTTCCCCCCAAGAATAACATAACTCTAACTGTTCCAAGATCACATGTCCTTTCTCCCCCTTTCAGCCTCATGAATTATTTGGCTCATCTTTCTCACTGACATAAACATTGAATCTTGCTGAAGGTCATGCAACATGCCCAGTATCTTTTCATTCGGTTGCAATTTAGCACTGTACTCTGTGCCTTGTATTATTTTACACTCATGACATGCAGTTGTAGATTGTTTTCATGGTGGTATAATGCCTGATAGTCAGTTCATGCAGTGAATGGTAAACACTGATGTTTCAAAAGCTAATTAGTGGTGAAGATTTGTTTTTTATTGCCCTATCTCAGTTTATTCAGCTGGAAAGCCACAGGCCAGGCGAGGTCAGTAAAGGCAATTAGAGAAATGATCATTGTTTCATACAACAGAAAGTTGAAAGAAATAGGATTATTTGGTAAGAAAAGAATTAAAGAGTCTGACACATCTGACATTATTAAGGTAATAGTTCTTAGGCCTTTGGCTTATCCAGCACTAATCCAATAGTCATTTGTCCATTTGTCATCCAATGTATCTGTCTAAAGATAAAAGCCCTCTCAAGTTTGACAGAGAACTGAAACTCTTCTATGTCTGGCCCAGCGACTCCATTTCCAGCCTTGAGCTTCATCTCCTCAGTGTTCTCTGAAGCAATACTCTGTCTCCAGTTTTCAGTAGCTAGAAGGAAATGAACAGGAAGTCATGGGGCAGGGAAGTGGTACAGAGCACAGAAAAAGAAGGGAACCAAAACTCTTTTATCTGTATGAAGTGTTCTCAGTTAGCCTCAGCTTATACATGGAAAGTTTTGTGCTGGGGGGAGGGATGGGGACAGAGAGCTTCTTTAATTTCTCCATGTCCTAAAGAGTTTGGTAGCTTTTCAATAGTGGTGCCAAACCCTCTGAATTCAGATTTCTGTAACATCATTGTGGAATTTTCCCTCAGATCACAAGAGGTGTGGATCGCCCTTTCCTCAGCAGTCAATAATTTATGCAGACATACCTGCCCTTGCCTTAGCACATCAGCACAGCAAGACTTTCTGCAGCACAGGTCACTGACAAGCCTAAGGAACAACACTCTCATCAGCTACGAGTGCATGCAGAAACTGCCCACACACCTGCAGGACAGGGAGAGACCTTTCCATCAAGAGAATATACTGCCAAGCTAGGAGAACCTCAAAAAGGCAATTAAATAACAATGAGCTGTAATTTCAAGAATAATAATATATGGACTTAAATAAGATAACGTTATAGTGACTACATAATAGTGGGTTTGCTTCATTTACAGACTGTCTATGACACAGTTCAGGAATTTCTCCATAAATGAGTGACAAAAGTGGATCACTGCAGAAAAAGTGATCCTTTTTCCTCTCAAATAAGCTGAGGATTTTTCCTCCTCTGGCTGAGGATTTTTCCTCCTCTGGGAGAAGCAAAGAGGGGTGTCACAGCAAAGGTTACTTTTGTAATCCCATGTCTTAAAAAATAAAGCATAAGGAGAAATACAATGTAATTTGTCAATCCTGTCCACTTGTAGGGGATAAAAAAGGAACCACCAACAAAACTGGAAAGTAACAAATCCAGAAATGCAGAAGAGAAATAGTTAGCACTACATTATATTATGAGGTACAAATAAAAACCACCAAAGTTCATGAGTTTCATGCTTAACATTTTTTAAATTTATTTTGAGTTACTTCATAAGATAAGGAGGAGAAATAAGAACAAAACACAAGCCACAGTGCTCTGGGGCACTATCAGACTACGATATTTCTGAAAGGACTGATATAAAGAAGTGTGTCCTTGCTGCAAGAATGTGTTCTCGTTAAAATAAATGAATCAATCAAGTGCTTTGAACTAACACCCCAGCTGTCTCATTCAAGATAAGAATACCTATCCCCTCCTGTGACACCTCCTCCCACACCAGTCTGGCACATTTGGTGCAGGACAAGAGTTCCAGAACCATACAATTTCTCCATCTCCATCCCAATCAAAGTCACTTGCATGCCTTTCAGTTGTCCACGTCTCCCAAAAAATGGGATGCTACTCAACAAAGGAAGCTCTGCTGGTCTAGCTTGGAATTGCAGTCTTTCAGACCAGAATAATGTGATTGTAGATTTCAGTGACTAAAGTTACAATCTCAGATAACAGATTTAACTAAAACTAAAATGCGGTTGGTATTTCAGAAAACAATATGATTTAAAGTACATGCTGAAGATATGTATCCTAATAAATAAAGTTATTTTCTCATCAGTATTCATGCAAAATCTAATTATACTTGGGTCTAGAAATTTTTAAAAAGAAACCAAAGAGTAGCATCACCATACTGAAACAAGATATTTCTAATAATCAAAATTTCCTTTCTACTTCATGAGAAATATGGCAAGCTAATTTCTAAATGTAATATCCCCTCATGTATCTATGTTGACTGGCATATTAATACAGCTGATTTGCTCAATTCTATTTTAAAACTTCCTTTTTTCTTTAGTTTCTCTGCTGTTTCATTACATTGTGCGGCACACAAGCTTGTCTCAGCCGTCCCTGTCAGCTGCTCCACCTAGAGGATGGAGGGACTGAAACCACACAAAATGAATAATTTAATCTTATCTTAGATTTTTAACTGCATGATTACAAGGCTTCCCTGATTACACTGTTCAGATAAAACTATTAGTAATACCAAAGTTCTGTTTGCTCTAAAGTAAAAGCTGCCTTTAACCAAACTATGTTATAGTTTTATAGGAATAGAACCTGGTCACTGTAGCACTAAGTATAAAATGTCAGGGTTTACCTACACCATGTATTATAAAAAAACAATATTATCATTTATGCATCTATAATAATATTATGTAATAATTTAATATCAGGTAAATTAGGGAGCTTTTTATAGCTTAATGAGAGCTAGGGTACACATCCAGAAGACCTGGGCTCTTGTTCCTGCCCAAACCAGGGGGCCAGTCCTCTGCATGCAGCTGGTACAAACACTGTTGGAAGGTGGAATGGAAAAAAGCCTCACAGAGTCCAGACGCTCACTTGACAGGTGATAGTGATCTCCAGGGAAAGGGCATGGAGCAAGTGATGTGATGGCTGCTCCAGCAACACAAGCTTATGTTCATCGAAACTTGAGGAGCCTGAAAGGGTAGACCCTTTCAGAAGGACTTTTCCAAATACAAAAATTCAGCCTCGCGTCACATACAGATCTGAAAGGCATCCAGACAGTGGCAGAGTGTTACCTGACTTAAAGGAGTTTGTAAGAGTGGGGACTCTACTAACTCCTCCATCATTAACTTATAAATAAATGCCACTCCATTGTGTTCAAAATCAGTAGGTCAAGATAGGAAGAAGGAAAAACAAGTGCATAATTAGTGGGGTGAAGCCAGCACAAATCACAAGTCAGTGGCCAACAAGGACCTATGACTTACACAGCTCCTACCACCAAGTAAATGCTTTGCTGGAAGAGTCAGTAAGAAGCACACTCCTTGACGAATTCCCTCAGCTGCCAAGTTTGACAACATCAGATGCATCTTCCCCACAGTCTTTAATTTTCTCTATTTTGGAGACATTGAACAGAAGAAGCCCTGGCTTCAACAGCCGGATCTCACCAGTGCCCGCACCACACCCAAGCACTGGATGCATCCATGTTCATCCCCTGCACTTCTTACATGTGAGGTGGTGGGACCAGGAGCCCAGGCCCTTGACATAAGTAGCCCTGCTCCCTGGAGTGGGTCTGCCTCTCTCTGAATCCTTTGTTGCTATTCCTCTTCAGTTTTCCCTTACAGGCTAGAGATCTGCTTTGATGTATAGCACAGAGACCTCCTCCTGCTCTGAGATGCAGTCCTAACCCAGGCTTTTCTGGCAGTTTCAGCAAATGCACTCTTATCTGATTACTTCTCCATGAGCAGAGGAGCTTCAGCTACTACTCCCTGGAAGCAATCAGAAGAGGATATTAAGACCAAGATCCAAGCGTGGCTCTTAAAGTACTAAAAGCACCTGGAAATACAGATCTCCATGGCTTAACCCACTGTGGCCTTGCCACTCAGCTGAAGGTCGCTCTGCATCCTCTTCTGATGCCACAAGGTCAGAGAGGAAGTATGGGAGAGTGGCACAGGACGGCATCGGCACACATCAGGTCACTGCCAGATTCCTACCTGCAGCTGTCCCACACATCCTAATCCATTTTTTGGCAGCTGCACAGCCTGCACACAATCACATCCAAGCAGTTTTGCTCAAGCTAAAAGACTGCTTTACCCTCTGCTGACAGAGCGCTTACACATCTTTACTGAGTGTCAGCTTCCCACAGGCTGGGACCTCCTCAGACTGAGTTTGAATGGGAATTGGGTGCTGCAATCCCGTTAGGAAAAAAGCCCTTGGGGGAAAGCACGTGTGGCATTTCTCTGAAGCGCAGCATTTCAGTTCTGAAGATTATCTGTGCGTGCTGAGGTGTTAGCCCTTCCTTGCAGCACTTGCTGCCGCACGGGTCTCTGAGAAGGGATGCGATGAGCGGCCAGGGAGGGCACTGGGGG
>JAHLSL010000020.1:1449336-1526862 GCA_025920805.1 Petroica traversi
GCTAGCATGGTCTTCTTTGCCAGCAAATTGTACCTTTACTACAAGTTTTTGCAGCCACAAATGCCTGTGATCCTACTTTGAGATGTCCTGGATTGTATTAATGTGTCACCAGAAGACTGGCATAAGACCAAGGTCTTGGCTACTTCCTGGAATTTTTCATTCCTGCAATTCTGAGCTGCAGTCCATTCAGATAGACTTGTGGGCTTTTGCAAACCTCTCTCTATATCCTAATTTTGTTATTTAGCTTTGGCAATTAAAACAGTGGCATATTCTGGTCATATACAGACCCACCTTATAAACATAATTTCCAAGACAATGGAGAGGTTATTACTTTTCACCAGTTACTGTGATTAAAATCATCCATAGCACGATTTTATAGCATTTATCAGAAATAACAACCTCTATACAAATGTGTGTAAATAACTTCACTTTTGAAAAGGGCCCCTATATGTGGAGGAATTGCATTAAGAATAACTTATCTAGCCCAGGCCTAACATTTAATTGGCATAGGTCTGCCACACTGAGAATTTTATTCCAAGAAAAGGTTCTTGCTGATATTTTTGAGTCACATAGGAGCCAGGGCCTTGTGTTTCCCAGTCATGTGTGTGTACACTCACACTACTGGATGCTGCAGAAGTTCAGTGCCTTTAATGTTACGCTTTTCAATGCCACACAGACATAACCAGTGCACCAGTCTGAAATTATAGAGGTTCTTTAGTAAACTCTTGAGGGCATTCAGCCAAATTATTGCGTGCACAGGGCAATGGGCAGTCATGCTTGGAGAGGGCTGAACTGATGACGTTTGCCTACAAGCAAGACTTAGTGTGCTGTGTGGAGCAGGGAAAACTTGTATGAATCTATCTGCTGTCCTCTTTGTTACTTGTGGAGGAAAGAGGAACAGGCACTTTTAACCTGAAATAATCACTCTCAATTGCAATCAGTCATGAGCAGTTAGATTCCTTTAAATTCTGCCTCTGACAAGGTTAATCCTGTCCTGATCTTGGCATCCACGTGTAACCTCTTTGCCCTGTATCCCAGAAACCAATAAATGTGGAAGACAATCATTAAAAATTATATCCATCTTACAGTTCTGTAGGGATAGAGAAGAATTAGTTGTACTCAAATCTGTTTTCTCCTGTTCTTTTTTCTTTTATGTTCCAAATAATTCAGGAGCCTTTTGTTAAAATGGCATAATAAAAGCTCTATCAGTGCATTGAAAACATTCCGTTGTTCAAAATTTAGAGTTTAAATAGAATTTGTAGCCTGCAAAGTCCTTCATATCTTTGTTTAAACAAGATTTTTTATTTTGTGTTATATTTAAATGTCCTACATCTGGAATTTTCTTTCTTCCTTTGGAAAAAGAAAACCACTAGATGTGCCATGGGGATGGTCAGCTTTGACAAGCAGAGCTCAAAGGAGGAAGTGGAAGGAAGTGAACTGGGCCACATTCTGCATTGCTGTGTTCTTTACTGCAACAGCAAGCCAGCAGCTATGCTGAAAATTTGCAAGGAGTTAAGCAAGGGACTCTTAAAGCCATACAAATGTTTCTAGAATAAGAGCTTTGTATACAAAACTATATTGGATGGTAATTGTACAGCCTCCAAATAAATACGAACACCCAGTAAATCCAGATAATCTAAATAAACAAAGTTTTATTTCTGAGCATTTATACCTCACCAAACATAAGCTGGGCCTTGAAAAATCTCCACTATCAATAGTGCTGAATTTGCTTTATGATCTGGGTAGCCTATAACTCAGTAGGACATGTTCAGAACAATACCTGCCTTGATAAAAAGCAGCAAGCTTCTCCACTAAATATAGAGCTTTGCTTTTGCTGCAGTCATTAAAACACCATGTGGAGAGAAAACTCAGATTTCTCAGTCCATATAAGAGTGCACAACTGAATTAAAACTTTTCAATGAGAAAAGCATCCAAGTTGATGGAGTGCTTTTGTTGCTTCAGTGCATTTTGCAAAAAGTTGATTTGATACAGCAGAGATGCTGGAATTACAGAAGATGTGGCATCAAAAGGGGATTTTCCAGTGTTTTGGCCTTCTTAAGGTACTTTTAAATAACCTCTCCAATAATTACCCACCAACAGTCTTCATTCATTCTTCCTTAGGTTAATGGATTAGCATCTCTGAGTGTTTGTTGACATGAGCAGAGTGCACATCAGACCATTCAAAGACATAGTTAAATCAATGGATCCATTCAAATATTTGAAGTGAAGCTCTAGGATGCCATGTACTTGCTAGTCTTGCAATATTGAGGATTGAAGTAGGATAAAGAGGAACAAAAGAGGTGAAATTTACGGTAAAAAAATTCTAAAATATTTACACACTGATAAAGGCAACATTAAAACTCTTTCATTGTACCACTGCTGAATAGAAAAATGTATGCTTTTTTCCCTAAATGAATGTCTGGATATAACATTAATTTTCAATTACATGTCTAAAATACGTAATCACCTTATTGCTTGCTGCTCTCTTGCTGCAGTGTGTTGTACACTATGGAATCCTGAAACTAAGCCCATTGTATCTTCATGGTGCTTCTTTCTTTTGTTACCCCCAACAGTTCAGACCAAAATAATTTTAGAAGACAAAAACTCATAATGACTGTTTGCTCAAGTTCTGCGATTAATGGTAAAATAATCCACAGCCCTTGATTTTTCCATTTTCTTTCTTCTGTTGTTTGTCATTTGTCACCTTGCAAAACAGGTTGACAAATGTTTGCCTGTAAGAACTTACCAAAGCCTGCAAAACATAGAGTTAATTTATAGGCTTCTTTGTTATAATGTTTTTAAGACGAGTGCTAGAAAAGGGCTCCAGGTTGCCATACTGACAGCCCTTCCTGTTCACTGCCAGGGTCCTACACTCAGAGGACAATGCATTCACAGAATCCCCCACATTCATCCTAGACTGTCAAAATCTGTAAATCTCTACTTGTAAATTATATACAGTCTCTCTTGAATCTTCATAGATTCCCAGCCCTTATTTTATCCTGTGTCAAGAAATTGAGACAATCACCTTCAGGTAGATGATTCTCTCCCTCTCCTCTACCCTTGTGAGAGCCCACCTGGAGTACTGCCTGCAGGTCTGGGGTCCCCAGCACAAGGAAGATGTGGACAGGATGAAGCAATTCCAGAGGAGAGAAAACAAAGATGTCCAGAGTTATCTTGGCTGTAAATAAGCTTTCTCTATATGATAAAAGAGGACATGTATTGTTCTATTTACTTATCATGTAAGTACAATGCAGAAGGTCAAATACTTTTTTTTTCAGGCTGTAGTCAACACTCTCAGCCTGTCTTATAATTCTAAAATGCTGTTACTCAAAAAGTAAGAAGATCATGAAGACAATTTCTCAGCATCCCATATTTTAAGATCAGGCATATTTTTTCACATTGTCTTCCCCAAGGCAATTATTGAATTTATGTTTCTGCAGTATTTGAGTTTCTTTAGGTTGGAGGGGTCTCTGGGGGCCATCTAATCCAACAGCCTGCTCTAAGCATGGCCAGTGTATAGCAGCTTAGTCAAGTTTTGAACTTCTCAAAGGATGGAGTTTCTGTAGCCCATCCAGGCAACCTGTTGCAGGGCTTGACTGACTTCCTGCTTAAAAGTTTCTTCATAAATAATTACAATTTCTGTTGTTGCAGCTTGTCTCATGTCCTCTCACAGCACATCTGTGAGAGGAGCCCGTGTCTGTCTTCTCCATACCCTCCCATCAGGTGGCTGAAAGCAGTGAGTGTGACTCCAGGTAGCTGAGTACACATGGCCAGGGCTCAGCCATGGTGAGATGTTTCCTAAAGTTCCCAGGCAGCTGGAGAGACTAAATAAGCAAATAGCAGGGGGCTGCTGCCCAGTTGGAAAGCCCCAGTCTAGATGTGCAGAAGGAAGCTCTTCATCTCACAAACATCACATACAGTGATATTCAGCATAGTCCAGGAAACAGGAAGCCATGAGGTTATGAAGGACTGAAATCCCCCATCCAGGAGAATGAACACAGCAGCTCTTTTGGAACCAAGCATTAATATTTTATCAACTGACAAATGAGTAGAAAAATAGGTCGGAAATTGTCTACTGGTTGTAAATGAGTGACATTTCTTTTCATCTGCATGTCTGGACCCTAATAATTAGACCTTTTCAGTAGGTGGTTCTCACTTATAAGCCTATAAACTGGCAGTGAGCTTCTCACCTGTGTGGCATAAGTTCTTTCATTTGCATTCCTGTTAACTTTTACTTTTGCCCACTCTTTAAAGACATTGCCTATGGAAACTAGGAAAAGTAACAAGTAGTTTTTTAATAAAAAACCAGCCTTAATTTTGTTTTGTAGCGTCAGCCTTTATACTTATTTTAGACAAGTGAGGACTTGAATGAAAATAATTTAATTTTCTCTGTCACTTACAACCCCACGAAGATAGCATTGGATGTTAAAGCTTTAGGAGCACAATTTATGCATTATGCAGTAAGCTGGCTTCTTGTGCTTCACTTCTGAATTGAATAACCTCACAGTTAATAGGATTACACATTATTCCAAGAACAAGAACAGGCCAGTCTTACAGATGTGAGCAAGCCAGGAAAAGGTATGCATCATTGCCCTGCTTTTCTGTTCTTTTGTGCTCTGTCATCATGTTGTATTGCACAAATGCAGCACTTACAACCATGACCCCACACGCATAGTCATTTTCTTTGGTGGCAGAAGTATGGGAAGGAAACATGTCTATGACATGAAAAAATAACTGGTCAGTGATAACATGTCTCTGATTAATGTTCCTAGTCAGTCCTAGCTGTGTCTGATGTTTAGACTCATGCTTGATTTTGGACAGAGATGTTGTAACTGCAGCTTTTGTCCACATTTCACATTAATTAAGAGTAAAACAGCTCTACTTTTTCTGAAGCACATTGCAGGGGACTTCTCTGGATAAAATGCATGGATAGCATGTGAGAGCTGGCTGTCATGTCACTTAGAAGAAAAGCTTGTCATGTGTTCTCCTGTGGCTCAAGTCTCTTGAAAGTTAATCTCACAAGCAGTAAATCTGCTACTTTAATATTTTCAATTTACGCCATTTGGGCTGGGGAATTTAAAACCAGAACTATGTAATCTATGGACCACTGGCAAACATTGTTGAGTGGTAAATGTTGTTCCAGATACAATACAGCAGGAAAGTTTCCTTTTTATATATTTAATCTACTGGATTAGAGTTTGGGGATTCGTTTCATTCCATCTTTGGAGGTAAGCTTGTACCTGTCTCACAGCTTTGGGTGTAAAGCATAGCTCCAAATAGCCAGGGGTATTCTTTTTCCATTTTGTGCACCACAAATTTAAAAGTAAAAAAAAAAAAAAAAAAAAAGAAAGTATATGTAACCACACTAACTATATCATATAGAGTTTTACTTTTTGTAAGTATTTTACAGGTAGCTCATGTGCTTTGGTGACTACATTCTTTCTGTTACCAGAAATTAGCTTTTTGTTTGTATAGATCTTTTCATGGAAAAAATGCTCTGAGGCTCAATCTGTCCTACAAAATGAGTCTTAGGATTGCAGATTTCCTCCTTTTTTACAGTACTGTGTTACTCTCTGTCTCAAGGAGTTATTGCAGGAATTCTTGTTTTAGTCTAGTCAATCCAGCTTTCTCTGACTTAGGTAAAGTTAAATGGTTGCAGTTTTGGCTGCCTTCATCAGGTTTATCATGGGTCACAGCCAAGTGCTGCCTCTCATGGCCAAGATCCTGGGTGACAGCACTGTACCCACTCCTCCAGTACTCTGGATTCTCTTGCTGCTTTGCCAGACATCTCTATCAGTCCTATTTTGGTCTCAGTCTTCTCCCCATTTAGTTGTGTGATTAATCATAACTCGCTACATCACTTATGGTTAGCGAAGCAGCTGCCTCCCAGATCTGTGTTCCCAGATATCCTCAGGCTGCTCTTGTGCCTATGGCAAAGCAGGACAGGAGCTCTCAGCAAATCTTCCTTTGCATCAGCATCTGGTGTGAGCACATCTACCCTTTCAGTTCTTTCTCTGCTCTTCCTGCTTTCCTAACCTGACTCTAGCATTTTTGGTCCTGCCCAGCAGGTTTGCAGAGGGTCCTGGACATGCAATTCCCAGCATAGCTACCCTGTAACTTTCTTGTGTCACTTGGGGCTAAGAACACCTTCTTTGATTTCTTCCATCTCTTTTTGTTCCCTGATAACATTGGAGAGGATGCACACCAAAGGAAAGATTGCCTACTGCTTCCTAGTTGCCCTGGGAACATTTGTCTAAACTTGCATCTTAAAACACCATTCTTCAGGGAGAACTCTCCCTGTCTCATCAAACATACCCAGGCTGGCTTCTAAAAGCAGCAACCTTCATTGCCAAACATTCTGCTTTAAACCTAATGCCTGATTATTCCTCATATTAGCCATCAAAGTGTATTTATTTCAAATAGAAATGTATCTACAGAGGCATTTAGTGTTTTCTTAATATTCTACGTTCCAGGGACATACATGAGAAAGTACATTCCCAGGAATGAGAAGGAGTAGGTAGAAATCTTACACAGTAGACATAAATTATTCATCTCTGTTTCTTAAAATTTACTGCAGCTATTTATAGTTCAGTTCTGGGCCAGAATGAGGGAGTCACTGTGAGCTTCAGACAAGTAATCGACCCTTTGGCCATACTGTGGACCAGTCCCATTTGCTATCACGCAAAGGTACAGTTTCTGCTTCCATATGCTCTGCGTTCAATACAGGTCACCATACGGAACAGGCAATGGCTTACTGCCATCACACACCTTCCAAACATCTGCTCACATCCCTGAGCTCTGCACAATCAGTGGCCATCAGCTGCCTTGAGCTTCCTCATACACTGTTGGTCCCTTCCTTACCAGGTTTTTGTTCACCCATAAGGGACATGCTATTTCATTTCCTTCTGGAATGCAAATTGCTCTCCACAATAAACATCTTTTTTTGATTGCCACTGATTTTTCTGCTGTAAAAATATATGATAGACCCAAATACAGTAATAACAAGCCCCAGACAGTAATTAGAACACAAAGCTTTATCTGTTTGTATTGTTCTTTTGCCCTTCCCATTGTCTTAATCCAGCCAGTCTCTGTTCCTGCTCCTTTGCCAGAAGTGTGATTTTGGCTTTTCTGTATGGCGCAATGCAGATCTGTGACATTGTACAGTAACATTTTATAGACTGAATATGTGTAATCATAAAGAATGTCAGTCTCCAAGGTTAGTGGAGTAGTAGAAATGAGATGTAAATAGTTACTGAAGTGAATAGGCAGAACTGAAGGGTTTTTTCCAAGCTGCTGACTCAGACAGAGTGTACCTATACAGATCTTCAAAAGCACAGACTCTACATGCTTTGCATAATTGATTTCTGAAGTCATTGATTATATAGCTTTATATGACAAATGAGATTTGCATATTAATTTAAAGTTAAAAATTTTTCTATCTCTTCAAGAGAAATACTTCCACATTCAGTAATTATAAAAGCAGAGAAAAAACAAGGAAAGGCTGGAAGCTGAGACAGACCTCTACATCATGCCTACAGTTTATCTAAAAAACCATAGGTTTTAATTTCTAGTAATGATTCATCCTGTAAAATAGAAGAATTAATTTGCTTTTTCAATAACAGCTGTATCTATTTGCATGAAAGCAAGTTTGTTGCTTTACAGAGAAGAGAGGATGCATAAGAAAACAACCTAAGTCAAATATTACCAGTGAAAGACAGTAATGTTGCTTTCTTTTCTTTTTGAATACAGAAGGAAATTGTTTGTTTCTTTTTATTTTGTTGTTTCCTTTGTAAATAGAATTGATCTGGAGAACTGATCTTGTCAGCAGTTATTTTGTATGCTAAGGCAAATGAGTTACCATAGGTCAAATGTATGTTTAAGAAATACAAACAGTTTTGAAATGGAAATGTTCATTTGGGGAAAGTTCATGCCTATATTTGGATTGCAGATAGATTCCTCTAACTACTAAGTTTCACTAAGTTTCTGTTGTTTACCTTACAAACGTACGAGTAAACCAATATAGTTGGATACTCTTGTGAATTTAACATGATTTGTGGCCTTTAGACTCTTGAGCGAAATTTTCCAAGGTGCTCATTTTGAGGCCAACACTGTGCCCTCAGTCAGTACTGAATGCCAATTGTGTTCGCTGAGAGCATAATGAGGCCAATAGAGAGCACATTTGTAACCCCCCTGCCTCTGTCCAGAAACTGAAATCACTGCTTCAGAAAGGCCTCATTGTGGATGATTAGTTGAGGGAAAATACTGTAGAAAGAGTGTGCAAAAAGTACACAGGCTAAATGCTGAATGTCACATAAGGAACAGAAAAATCCTAACTTCATTTGTATCTCAAAGGAACATTAACCATGATTATGTCACTAGCAAGTACTCTGCTTTACGAATCTACTCTAAAAATAACAACACTGAAATTACTTTATTAAGCATGAAATACCCTCTTTTAAGAACAGTCTTCCATGCTATGTTTTATGTCAGCAGTAGTTTAAAAAAAGTGAATTGTCTGAGATGTTTTGCTGTATGTGCTGTAGTGTTTGGGAAAAATTGTGTATATCCAGGATTCCAGTGTTAGATCCATAAACCTTTCCTGGATTTCTTCTTTCTTACACCATGTTTCACAGTTCATCTAAGACCATGCATGTGATAGAGTTGCAGCACCAAACTGGTAGTGACAGCTCTTAACATGCTGTACCTCTGTTTTTCCTGTTGATTTTGCAAATGTTAAAAAAAAAAAAAAAGAAAAATCTGTTGAACTTTTGGCATAAAACTGTAGCTGCTACTGTAGCTAAATTGCTGCTAAGTGTCTAGGTGATAAAAGCCTTCTCCATCGCCTGTCACTCTGAACAACACCATTGTCAGGAAAATGTATGCATCTTTTTCCAGTAAGGGTAAGACTGTGATAACATTAGCATTTAGACAAGACACTGCGCTGATGATTGTGAAGTACATTAAGGGATGTGTCACTATTTTAAAAGAGCACATCTAATGGATTGTTTATATATGCAGCCTCACTGTACTTACTTATTCATTTTATAGGATACTTTAAATGTAAAATTGCACAGATCAAAGTACAGCTCTCCTGTGACCTGCTCACCTCAAGGACCTGCATTCAACAGAACCAGTTCCCAGCCAGCCGTGTACAGCACTGAAGGAAAATGGACATACTGAGCAGCCGGCACTTTTTGTACTTTCTGCCTACCACACGCCTTGTCATGTTACTGGCAGCTCTGAGCACAGCTGAGGATGTGAGTAACAGCACTTTGAACCGCAGCGACACACCCCCGGGGGCCGCGCCGGCGGTGATCTCCCGCATCGACCACATCATAGCCAAGGAGGGCAGCAGTGCCTTGATCGACTGCAATGTCCAGGGGACTCCCAGCCCACGTTACAGGTGGTACAACTCCAACGGCCGCCTGCTCCAGGAGGAGGAGAATAAAGGTAGGATCTTAGTGATAGCATTGATGTAGCCTGTCCAGAGACACTTCGGATTTCAGCAAGCTGACAAATAACCTGGATTTAATGGCCTGGCTGTGGTATTTTCCTGTGTGAAAATAAATGAGAGCCTGGTGGCAGTTATAAATTTTTTATGCGCAGCCTGGAAGAAAACAGTAACTTTTTATGTGTTATTTATAGCAACACATAGCAAGAAGCTGAAGCAATTAACAGAAGGTGTAGACAGGCCTCTTTTCATTGGAAGACTTTGAGTTTGTTACTGTTTCTCATTCTGTCCTCCTTTGTTCTTCTCTGGCACCAAAAAAAGATTAAAAACCTGTTTCCCAATTCAAAGGAGGATTCTCATGACATATGAGAATAGTTTGTTGGTATGAACTCGACACATCTAACTCCATGATATGCCTGCTGTCTTTATGTGCAGTGCCATAGTAGTGTGAGAAACAGGAGATACCCTGAACAACCAAGTGCAAAACCTATATAGGGCAGCCATCAGAAGGACAGGCCAAATTTGACCCTTCCTGGCTTTAGTTAAGACTCTTCAGTTGCATTTGCCAGAGACCATAATTACACATGAGCTTATTTTCCTTTAATGGATAATCCTAGTTATACTTCTTGTGAGGGTTTGAGGGGAATGTGGTATATGAAAGGTGTTTTTCCCATGTAGTCCTTCCATAGAGACTGCTTTGTTCATAGCATGGTGAAGTAAATAAACTCTTAGTTGTAAGGTAGCGTGCCTAACTAAAGGCTGACCTGACAGAGAACTCTGCTGTGATGGGAGTAACGATTGACCCAGCTTAATGTGAAAGAGTAGTGTGTATCTGAAAGAGCTTGCTGCATAACTGGTTATGTTGTACTGTACAGCATGTTATCATTTTCTCAGTAAAGCTAGAGAAAGGAACTACTTGAGCTACTAAGCAGACTTTTGAACATGATTTGTGTGGTTGTGGCAACACACAGCGATTAGTGTGCTGGACTGTTTTCCTAAGGTTCACTAATAGAAAATTTCCCCTTTAGTTAGTGGATGATTCGTTTAGATGCCTTTACTTAGGCATCTAAATTTAGGTCTTTGTCAGCTGAGAGAGGCAGCTAAAACAAACATTTAGGTAGGTGAGCAAAAAGCTTTGACCAAATCAGTAAAAAGTGCAGACGCAGTATTAAGACAACACCACTTTAACTTAGAATTTGAACAGTGCAATACTGTCTTTCTGTAAGAAATGTTTCCTAGCTTGAGATCTTTCCTTGTGATGTTAAGTATGGTGTTGAATTGTTTTCAAAACCCAGCAATAATACCTTTTCTAATCATTGCTTTCTTATTTGGCTTAATATGTCTGTCAGGATCTGTTGGGATAGACCCAGTCACTGAGTCACAGTTCAATGCCATTATGTCATTTATAACAGCTGGAGCCAGGGTACATCACAAGGCATCTTGTTATTTCACAATTAATAGAAACCAACTTTGCAAAAAGGACCAGCATTGCAATTCAAAGAAATACTGAGCAGCAAATATGCTGCATTTTTAGTTATGCTCGAGGTGGAGGAAGAAGTGTCATCTGTTAGAGATGCTAACGTTTCCTCTCTCAAGGAGTTTCCTCTGAATTTGCCTAACTTTAGCAGATTGGAGTGATTTTTTTTTTAATGTAAAGGTCTGATTTAAACTGAACTTTTATTTATTCTGCATTTTTGAATTTCAGGCAAAATGCTTTCAAGAATTATGCTAGGTTAAAAAAATATTGTTTCAGTTAAGTTAAAACTTCTAAGTAAGAGGATAAAAAGATGTAATTAAGAGCTGTCTGTACACATGAACTGAGGCAGGGATCTTGTGGGAATACTTTCTGCACAGGCTTCTGCTGGAGATAATGTAAAAAACCAAACTGGGTAAGCCATGTTTAATTAGAAAAATTTTGAACATGGTAAAAGCCCATAACTACTCTGAATTAAAGGGGTTTTTGACTAATGAGTTTTAGAATTGCCCATGGTTTCTTCCTTGAAAGAAATAAAGGGAAAAAAATAGAACAGTCTTTCTAACAATGAAAGAACTTCCACGATAAGGATAAAATAAATGTAGAATCGAGGTACACACCAACCTGTGGCAGGACTGCAGTCCTGCCTTGTGATTTTCATGATTGCACAGGGATTTTGCGCAGGTTTAGTTCTCTGATCAGAGGTTCTGTGTCTTTTTTTTGATCTGCCTTAATAGACTTAAATCCCAGTTGGTTAGGTTAGGTCTAAGGAAGAAAAAAAATCTCTGGTGGTAAAGACAGGTGAACACCTGACGTTCCTTTTTGCAGAAGGTTACTGAAATTTCATTACTCCATTCAGCAGATATCTGTCAGGACTGGCTTGGGATTGTGTTACAGAGATTGAAAACAGCTGAGTCTTCCTCTGAGCAGCAGTGTGTACTAGCTGACCTTGTTGGCTTGTATCAGCCTTTGTTATTGCTTCAAGAGGAAATCTTCTGTGTGACATCTCCCTATGAAGTGCTCAGAAGGCACAGAAGTATTCCATTTTCTGGCTGTTCTCCACCACTTGGACACTTCCAGGAGCAGGTTTACATGAGGGAAAGAATTTACACCAGGCTTTCCTGTTGGAGTTGACTTACATGTTTTTATAGCAAAGTTGCAATTTAAAGTCATATCACACCAAATGAAGAAAAAATATACATCCTCAGCTCTTAAATAGTATAGTGATATTTGAATAAAAATTAAGTTCACTTGAGGAACTAAAAAATCTGAATTCATCACCTATA
The DNA here is from genome assembly GCA_025920805.1 of Petroica traversi. Classification (NCBI taxonomy): domain Eukaryota; kingdom Metazoa; phylum Chordata; class Aves; order Passeriformes; family Petroicidae; genus Petroica; species Petroica traversi. The sequence goes on from JAHLSL010000020.1 coordinate 1,461,548, forward strand.
TATAGTGGCAAATACAGTAACTAGGTGAATTTTGAATCACGTTAGCAATGACAAGAGTGATGACTTTTTAACATGTTGTTTCAAATGCAGTTTCATACCTAAACTGTTCTGGTGTGCTAGGTTCAAAGAATATGAAGTGTTCATGTACATGAAATGTATATGGTCATGCAGAGGACAAAGTTATCAATTATATTACATGGATAGAAATTACTTTTAAAGCTAAAAGAAATTCTGTTGTGAGGTGTAGAGGTTCTTAAAAACAAACAAGGTGTTCCCTTTCATGGCCCTTCTCCTTCTGATCGATCTTACTCCTCCTATGCTACTTCCCTCTCTTTAAAATCATACTTCAAAATCAGTTTCTCAACACCTCAGAATGAAGGCAATGAGTATATGATGTCTGAAATGTTAAGGTTTTTAAAGTTTGCATTAACAGAATTATATGAGATACTGTAACAAAACACTAAAAATAACCCAATTGTAAGCAAATGCATTGTCAGGGAAAAAACAAGGAGAGTTTAGCAGGTGTTTCTGCCTCCCAATCCCATTGATCCTGTTCTTTGAGGAAGGGTGACCTGTGTTGGGGAGGCTCTCTGGGGTAAATAGTCCTGTCTTTGTAACTTGACTGATCACAGGATTGTGATAGATGTGATGCATATGAGCATTTTTTATGAGACCCTTTTAGGATGGGCTCTGACTCTCCACAGTTGATGTCAGGAATTCGATAGTAACACAGCTAGGATCTCAGGCCTTTATGATGGTAAATTCTTTGTCTTCTTGTGAATGTTATTTTCTTCTTCCAAAACCTGAAGCTGATGTTTAAGATTCTGCTGATCATGTGACAAAATACTTCTAATTATTCTGTTTCCTCTCCAACAGGAAAATGGTGGTTTCTTGACAATGGGCTACTAAACATTACCCGTGTGTCATTTGAAGACAGAGGTAAATACACGTGTGTGGCATCTAATACATATGGCAGTGTTAACAATACTGTGACCCTGAGGGTTGTTTTTACCTCTGGAGATATGGGAATCTATTACATGATTGTCTGCCTTGTAGCTTTTACCATTGTTATGATACTGAACATTACTCGGTTATGTATGATGAGCAGTCATCTGAAGAAAACCGAGAAAGCAATCAATGAATTCTTCAGAACAGAAGGGGCAGAGAAACTTCAGAAGGCCTTTGAGATTGCAAAGCGTATCCCAATTATCACATCAGCCAAAACGCTCGAGCTTGCCAAAGTAACCCAGTTCAAGACCATGGAATTTGCTCGCTATATCGAAGAGCTTGCTCGGAGCGTTCCTTTGCCACCTCTCATCATGAACTGCAGGACTATAATGGAAGAAATTATGGAGGTGGTCGGTCTGGAGGAGCAAGGACAGAATTTTGTACGGCAGACGGCAGAAGGCCAGGAAACCACTGAAACAGATGAGCTTTACATGATCCCAAATGCTTTGACGCGCAGTGAATCTCCCACAGCTGACTCGGACGCATCGTCACTGCATGAGCCTCCTCAACAGATTGCAATAAAAGTGTCGGTTCACCCATTGTCCAAAAAGGACTGCATGGATGGCCAGTCACAGGAGAGCATGCAGCTGGACACCAAGGAAGAAGACACTCCTCAAACACCAGCACTTCCTGCGGAGCCCCCTCCTGAGCCTTCTGCTGAACTCAGTTCTGATGACACAGCATTGGCAAATGACAAAAATACATGCGTTATATATGAAAGCCATGTATGATAGTTACTCCTGAATCTATGCATAGCAGGAAAATCAGGTGGAGCTCTTTTAAAAATACATATTGTACTTGCCGCTAAGCCTTACCTGGAGACTATCATAGCAGAAGCATGTAAGTGGATTATTTGGCACTTTCTTCTCTGTTTGAGTTTAGTTTACCATGATGTATGGCAGAGTAATTGCTATTACATTGATATTAATTGCTCTTTTTGATTAGGAGTATTTCCAAGAAACATTTACCTCAGCATTTTCTAGGTTGGAGTCACCTGTAGTGGCCTCCTGGAAGTCAGTGGTAGTCTTTGATGTAGGACACTTGAACTTACTAAACATAAAACTGGTTTCCATTTTCCTCCTTCAGACTCGTTATTTCCCTCTATTGCAATTTTGCAAATATTAACTTGTGAATTTGAAATATTGCCCAAGAGGCAGCACTCCAGTAGCCAAATAAAATCCTAATAGATCCCATTTACAAAGCCTGTTTGCTCAGCTGCATTGTGATGTAGAGGGCTATTAAAGGAAGTTAAAATGTTTCCATTTCATTTGAGACCACACTGTTTCGCCACATGGGAAATAGTTTTCCCTTTTCCGTGGAAAGAAGCAGCCAACAATCATTTGTTTTGCGTGAAGAAACAACTTTGAGGTGTATATTACAGATGAAAAAGCCCATATACATCTTACAGAGAGTTGCAGTCCAACAGCTCTGCAGGGTTTTGTGCATACATTTGAGCATTTTCTATGTTGCCAGAAGATTATATGGCAAGCAGCTGCAAATATGCAAGATATCTTGTTTTGAAGTAATTTGGAAGCAGCAACTATGTGCTACCTTACCAGAAGATACACAGGTTCCATAACAGTCCTGCACATGCCAGTAATCAGTTGATGACAAGGCTGAAGTGGCAAAATACCCTTTTACTTGGCTTCTTAATTTTGAGCAAATTCATATATTCTGAAGATCAAGCCTAAATTCATATAGAGGCATCAGTTTGAGAGTGTTGTATCCAAACTGAAAAAAACTATAATCAAGTGTCCTATAAAATTACAAAGACGGTCACGCAAGCTGTTTAATGTGGTACAATTGCATTGAGATTTTGGGAACCGCCTACATGTAGGATGTTCACTGCTCGAGTACATGTGACTCTACCCCAGTAAAGCTTTAATGATCGCAGCAATTGTCGCATTAAAAAGGATCAACATCTCTGCCAGGAAATGCCAGGAGTGGAAGGGAAGTGATAATTTCTCTCGCAGATAGACAATAAAAAGTACCTTCTCTGCAGTGATTCTGGAAAGAAAGCACTTACAAGGAGTTTTTGTAGAGTTAATAGCATATTACTTTATTACCTGACACATTTTGTTTGGAACTAATGAACAAACTATCACCTTAGAGTGTTTAAGAAAGATTTTAGTGTAAATATAGATACTTAAAATATATCTGGAATCAAGTATATTGTAGAAAAACAAGTCTCTTAGGTCTGTGGGGAGATGATGTATGGGTGGCTCTCTGGACATTTTTACGAAGCATCCACATCTCCATAAGGTATCTGTCTGAGGCAATCAGTTATATTAACTGCATGGGTAATTGAGACCAGACAAAGTCAATTGCAGGGACATAAAATAACCCTTGATAATGAGCTGAGGTCTTATGTCAACTTCCTCATGTTAAAGCGCAGAGCCTCACCAGCAGTGTAATACAGGAATACCCCATGACTTACATAGGTGGTGCAGAGAAGGCTCCATATTTACCTTTCTGTGGTTATTTTAAAAAATTATGTGTTTAATAATGGACTTCAGATTTTACAACCAACTTGTGAGAAATGGCAGCATTCAGATGTCTCTTTTTTTTTGTGCTCACCACAGTGGCAGGTTTCTATACAAAATGCACTTGCACTTGCCCAAAAGGAAACATGCAAGGGCAAAGTCCCTTTAGGAATGTGACTGGAAATATTTGAGTTCCAGCGAAGCAATATAAATGTAAAGCAGAGGTTAGTTTAAGAGAATACCATAAAGAACCTCACTTCTGACCTGTGTGACTGACAATAGGATGATGCAAACTGTTAACTTCTTGTCTGAATCCAAAGCACATTTCTCTTTAGTATTCGCATCAGTTTTTCAAGTTACTTGATTTGCTTCCGATATGAAAAAGGACAAGGGCAGAAACAAAAGCAGGAACTTGCACTAAACTCCTTTAATTCACCTTAACCTCCTAGGAAGAGGCATGTTGATGTTTCTGCCTGTCCAGCATTTACAATGTCCATGCATTCTAAAGTTACCTACCTGGAGCCCAACTAACATTGCACAGATAAGCAAGGATGTTCTCCTTGAAAGCATAAAAATAACTTTTAAATTACACTTTAAATTTTTTTCAAAGTTATAAAAGTATTTATTACAGTATTTTAATTTTAATATTTTTAAATTATTATGTTTTTCTATAGTGATCAGACTCCTTCATGTATTTCTATGGTGTTCTGACCCTGACTGCTTCTCTCAGGCTGTCCTCCAACCTCTTTATTATTTATTATTTGAGAAACATTTGAGAGCAAACAATCCCCATGGATTTCTTCAGTATCACTGTGTAAACTTCCTTGAAGATACAGATGATGTTTTTCCCCAAAGGTTGCCCACAAAGGGCACATGTTTGATGTACACACAAACGCACATTGCAAACCACACAGAAGTGCAGGTACTTGAATTAGATACATGCAATACATGGAGTGCTGGATCCCTGCTGTTGCAAGGTCAAAGGGAGCCCTGAATTTTCTAGAGCTGGAGTCCCTCAGAGCTGAGAGTTCACAGCAGGACTGCTCCGACCAGTCTGGACATTTAGCTTTGTGTTATTATCGGAATAAACTCAGAACAGCAATGTAGCTGAGGAAAATACGGATTTTATACAGAACCGGCGGTTCTGGTTTATGTGATTTTTTGTGTTTTTGTGTATGCTGCTCAGTATCTTATGCATCCATTATATGACACTTCGAAGCCTAAAGCTTTTTATATGCTTTCAGGAACTTCCTTCCTGAAAGACAGATGGGAAGCAAGGCCTAAACCTGTCTTTCCTGTTCCAAATTTTCTGGCTGTGCTATTATAAAGTATGCAATTGTGTCTTGCAGTATTTCTTAGCAAATGGCTACTTTATGGTCCAAGAACACAATTAAGAAACATAAAATTAATAGTGGCTCTAAGAAAACATTAATGTTTGCATTGTTATGAATTTTCATGCACCCTTAAGCACTTCAGGGACATTAATCTGTTCCCATCATTGGACTGTGCACACTTTTTGTTACATTTTTCTATTTATTCTACTACCAAACACTAATGGTTCTTAAAACGTTCAGAATTTGGAAAATCCAGTCCAAGTGAAATTGCATTCTAAAAGCAAAGGAACACCAAGCCAGTCTTAATAAGGAAAAGAGATTTGCACAATATGTTTACACCATTTTCAAATATTATTGCCAAAACTTCATGAAAGGTGACTAGATTTCTGCAGCAGAAGAAATCAGTGTTAGATTTGAATTTTACGCTTATTATTCTTTTTTCAGTAAATGTAAGACCATATTATGCAGACCACTTAATCATAGTTTTCACTATCTATTCTCTCAACATTTTCTTTTTGAGCAGCATTTGTTTACTGCTGATCCTTTTATTGTTCTCTGATTTGAGCGTGCTTGTGATGAAACCTACCCTTCAGTTATTTTTTGTCTGTCATAAAAAAATTTTAAAAGAACCCATAGACCAGCATTTTTGTGCAGGTTTGTTGGTACTTGGTGAGGCACAGAAGTATACTCCTGTGCTTAAAAATTACTGTATAATCATAAGATTTGCAAAATGGCATATACGGGCAGATGTTGATTTTTTTTAAATCAGTGCCTGTTTTATTCTAATGTAGATACTATGTCAGTTCCTTGATTTGCAGTTACCTTTTGACAAAAGTACTGTAACATATAACCAGGGCTTTCTGACTTTCAGTTTGGTCAGATTAACTAATTCTAGAAAGTGTTAACAGTGTCGAATTTTCAAAGTTCTCATGGGATATCTTGGCAGCATGCTATTTTAAGAGTTGGCCTCTTAAGTATGCCATATTTAGTGGGACAACTGAAAGCTTCTTAGATGCAAAGGAAATGCTTGCACTAAAGTATCGTAAGTTATATTTCATTTATTATGAAATCTTTTCTGATCTTACAAGAAATGTAAGACAAATATGAATGTGTTCTTTTGAGAAGCAGTTGCTGTATTTTGATTTAAATAACTGTTATGATTTTATAGCTCACGGCCGTAAACCACAAAGAGAAAAGTTCATGCTGAAGTGGCAAAATTAAATGTGATGTAGCTTGTACATTGATCATTGTTTCAATAAAGAATTTGCACAGAGTATGCTGAGTTTGTACGTATTCAACAAGATGTTTGTTGTGCCACGACACCACTTTCCCACAGAAATGTATACTTAATAGCCTACATCCTGCATTAGTTTTTGGAATAACCAGCTCAAACCTTTTCTGCGTCCATTTTTTTCTCTCCCTGTCTTACCTTCCTATACTCTCTTCTGTCCCCAACAGCTCTGCTGTGCCACTTCTCCAATAAGAACAGAATGAAGTTAGTTGTCAGGACAAGTGTTTCTGCACCCCAGGCACTCTGTTCCAAACTGACCTTTTATAATTCCCCAAATGGATTTTTTCCCCCAGCTGTACCAGGCTCTAATGCTGTGTACTATATTTAGCCCTCTGGCTCCCAGGCCCAAACTGAGTCATTTTACTCTTACACTAAAGGCTGACTTGTGAGTCTATGGTATCATGCGTAAGTCTGTAAATTGGGTAAAGACAGTAATGTAAACTGAAGCTAAGTTACCAATTTCTTATTCAAAATCAGAATGTATGGCAGCAAATGATAAAGGTGGCAGACTGAGGACACTGAAATTGCATACCATAAGACAAGGCAAAAATGAGAAAAGCCAGCCTCATATAGAATAAAGAATACGTATAAAACCTTGTTTATGATTCAGCATCAGTATCAAATCATTTTGCCATTCTAGAGCCAGTTTCTATTTTGAGAACAGATTCCTGTTATGTCTGCTCTAACCAGAACCTTGCCTATGTGGCTAAGGACCTTAGGCACAACAGTAGTATCAGAGTTATCAAAAAGAGCCTTTATTCCCTTATCTGCCATTTTTAGAATTATTTTCAGGACTATTTAGCTATGTATCAAAGCCATTCACAGACTACCACCCTGTTCTGTTGTGGAGCCACAGAGTTTGAGATCTCATGCTGAAGATGCAGAAGCTGGACCTTCTGAAATATATTTGCCTTCTTTCGCATAGGTTTTGATTTTACCACACAATAAACCATTCGTATTTATTAACAATTCAGGCCCAGTCATTCTCAATTGATAAACACAAAGAAGCAGAATAAATGGCAGCAAGACTCCCCTCTTTCTGAAGCCTCTTACTGCTTCTGCCTCAAGCTGCCTAATTGACAGGCAGCTCCTGAGTTGTTTGGGTATCATTTAACTCCTTACTGCTGGTGAACACTGCCTTAGTCAGAAAATGGGATTTAAAATAAAAAAAACAGCCAGAAAAGGAAGCTTCCTTCTAAGGAGACAAGCATAGATCTTGCCTATTTAAAATGCTTTGTTATCCTTCCCTGTAATATGTGCAGAGTAAACAGCCTCAGGAAAAGGCTGTAAAAAATAGAGAGAAATTTAAGAAGATTAATGTAGAAAATTTTTTGCTCACTGAAAACATCCAGAGGTGATTTATCTTCAAGGTATATTAAATTCTAACTGGTTTTACCATAAACAAGTGGTTTTACCATAAAAAAGTGAAGAAAAAGGAGATTCCTAAAAACAATGACATTTTCATTCCCAATATCAAAATAAATTATTACAAAACTATGAAACATATTTCCCAGTCCTTCTCTTAGAGTGCCTTTTATTAGGCAAGCTATTTTCAGTCCTTTTTTTGTCTAGGTAGCAGCTTCTTTATGGGTTTAGTGGAAGTGCATTTCTTTTCTGCTGTCTTCTTGGTTAAATATTCTCTACCCTGTGTGATCTCCTTCTGTGACATCAAAAAAGAAATCAATATTCCATTGGAGATTTATCTTCTTGCTTCATTTTCCCAGTCCAAAACCTTATTTTTTGGGTTTTTTTACTGCTTGGATTTTCTTTTATTTGCCCTAAAATTCTTCACATTTTAAAATAAATCAGAGAATTCTAGTGGTATTTTTCCTGTTTTGGGGCAGGATCACTCATACCCATCTCTATAATCCATTTTTAATTATCCAGACATACAGTTAACTACTCCCAACTTGGTGCAGAATGAACTGCAGCAGATCTTTTTGCAGAACAGCATCAAGGGAACAGGTAAATCCATAATTCCCAAGATAAAAGTGGAATAAACGTACTCATTCATTTGTGGGTCTGTGGGCATGTTATGTTCTTTTGTGTGTTCACTTGAAAAAAGTAATATATGACACACCTCTGCCTTAACACGTGTCTTTTCCTATCATTGATGGAATAGCACATTTGCATCATCTATACAGCAGTTATCCACTCCCTTGATTGGTTTATCTTGTTCCTTGTACAGCTGGCCAAGTGCAGGGGCCTCTTTAAATTTGGTGTTTCTGAAGAGACTAGAGACAGCTTCAGGTCACTATGTAAATTGTATTAATTTCAAATGAATTGATAAATGCTTTTCCACTTTTTTTAAACTGTATTTTTTAAATGCTGTATTTCTACCTAGGCTAATATTTACATGCTAATGGAGTCTGTTTTTAACTAGGAACTCCAGTTTTCATAAGCATGCAGTAAAATGACAGTAATCTGCTGCTGAATAAAACTGCTTTTTGCAACTACAGTTTCTACATTTCATAATCCCCATGTAATCTCTCTTAAGCACAGAGCTCATTCTTTAATATATGTGCCCCAAATGAGGGGAAAGGATCCAAATCTCTGTTATTCATGTAGACTGCATCAGACTACTAGTTATTCCATTAGAACATATAATAGACCTACCCCGACACTGTAACTCCCGTTGCAGTTACCAGAAATAGCCCCAGAGCATCAGCCAAATGTTATATGATACACTGTCACGGAGAACTGTGTTCCTACTCTACACCAAGTCCGGAAAAAAGGCTTCAGAAAAAATCCATCTCTTCTCAGCAGGGAACCAGGGAATGAAAGCCTCTGCAGGACTTAACATTTCACATGGTTTTCAGTGGGGGAAAAAAAAAAGCCAAAAAACCAAAACTGTAGGAAATTACTGGGGACCTTGTAAAATTGCTGCAGAAGCCAAAATATCACCCAAGAGATCACCTCCAGAGAGGTGTCACAGAAGTTCATCCCACTAGGCAGCTGTGAGTTGTCAGACAGTAGCTACTGATATTTCTCAGGGTAATCAAGTAAGGAGGCAGCGTTGTTAGAGATCATGTAAATGAGCAGCGTCAGGAGACTATGGCCAGTGTTGCAAGGTGCAGTCCCCAGACTGCTCAGGTGCTTGTGCTGCATCTGAAACTCAAGCTCTTTTCCTGACTGGAGATGGGCACTGGTAGCATTACCAAAGGCTGTGTGGTGATGGTGGAGTCAGACTCTTGCATGAGAATCCTATTGTTTCCTTCTGGCTTGGTGTGGTAACCAGAGACTGTAGCACTACCATATAGCTGTTCTTCAAGGGGGACTAAACGTGGGCTCTTCAGTGAGGCAACTGCTGAAGAGCCTGTGAATGCACCAGGAAAGAGCTGTTCTGGCAGGTGGGAGCCTCCCTTTGTACTGTAGCAGATAAAGGCTCTCCCAGAGGCCGGCCAGCATTCAAATGGAAAAGGACTGTGCTGCTGTGGATCTGGACAAACCTGGTGCGAGGAGAACAGGTGGATGGGAGTGAGCTGGAGGCAGCCTAGGCCAGTCCAATAGAGACAGTCCAATAGAGACAGTCCAGCAGATGTGGAATTAAAATGACAGTCCCATGCTTATTACTGGAAAACACCTCCAGCAAAATCATCTCCCTGTCCCTATCCTCTCTACTCTAAAGAAGTGTGCCACACTTTGGCAGCTCAGCAACAGCTCCTTGTCCTACCTATTCAGGCTCTGACCAACCGAATTTCACTTCTTATTGAGCAACTACAAGGTTGTCTAATCCTAATAGATGTTTGCTGAGGCTCTTCTTGTGAGTCTCTCCCTGTGACTAATTTACAAGAAGGCATGGGATTCACTTGCCAGCACACATGTAAAAAGCTGGTGCTCAGAGACTTAACAGACTGACTATTCTCTTTCAAGGGAGGATGTGCAGAAGCTAGGCACATAAAGATGAATTAATAGATTTAAATCCTCTGTCTGGTTAAGCCCTGTGTGTTTATTCATCTTCTCATTCTGTAATGGAAGAATGCTGGCCAGATTAACGAAGTACAGCATAACCTACTGTGTTTTAACAGAGTGTTTTATATTTTTTTCTTTTAACCTGTAAAAATTGAGTACTGAAAGGTTAAGAGAACACGGATTCCAGAGTTAATCACAACATTTTCTTCTCACCATGACATAAACTCTATTCTTTATGTATTCGCTATTTGCAGAACAAAGACAGGATATCCTAGAAAAATCAATATTTTCTCAGTGACAGTGGTTGTCCTCAGCTTGCCTCCAGGTAACAGAATAAAAGGTTCTGGCAAATGCTTTTGATCAGGTACCTTGTTTGGAAAGTGACTACAGCAAGGACTTCCATTTTGTAAATGAGGTCTGTTGACTTTATATTCACTTACCATATAACGGATTGTAAAAAGCCAATTTTACTGGAGCAAAATTACACAACCTTTCACAAACCTGGCCTTTCTTTTCTTGTAACAATCTGCTATAGGATATAATATGTTCTACAAAATTTTATTGCTCTCCTCATGCAATTAGAGAAATTTTATTGAAATACAGTGTCATAAAAAGATAAGTCTCCCCTCATATTTTTCCTTTCAAAAGCTATCATCAATAACTCTGTAGTTTGTGTCACATTGTAGCCACAAACAATAAGACAGATATTGATAACTTTTCTGCCCTCTTCAGCCTAGACCACGCCACTCCATAAGTGTTGACAATTTGCTGGCTTTGGAAAGGCCTAAGCATGTATTCTCAAGTGGCTAAAAGGAAAATGTTCCACAAATGCCAAGCTGGAACTTGGCACCATGATCATTTGGCAGATGAACAGCACTGTACATAAACAAGTAGAGAGAGGAAGCTTAAATTCTAAATACCCTCTTGAGAAAAGATAAAAAACAACCTTAGGAACAGTGAACAGAAGCTGTCAGAAAATATAAGATCATTGATTTTTGTCATGAATGACTTATGATTATGGCTATGTGGTTGGGATGGGAATGGAAGATTATGCAGAACAAAGTATTGTGTTTTCCAGTCTCATGAGTGATTCCATTAACACTTCCATTAACATTCCATAAGGCACCATGTCACATTTGTTAGATCTTTGGGCTTAAATTTTGTAATTTACTCATTAATCCAATTATCTTCCTGTTTCACCACATCTTTAGATAAAATTAATGTATCATCATCAATTAATAGAAACTTTTTCTATTTCTGTGCATATCTCAGTAGAGAAAAATACACAGGGTGTAGAGATTTTTTACTCAAATGATCTGCTTCAAAATGAAGCTGACCAAGCTTCAATTTTATTTCCACACCTCTCATACTTTTATTATGCAACATACAAACACTACAAATAAGGATGTACATGGCTCAGAGTTTAGAGTGCCAGCTGGCTCTCTGACAAAAGAACAGATTAAGCAAGGTAGTAGGATCTCTGATCCAGCAGATGAACAGGCTGTGTTCTGCCTTCTGGATATTGACACTGCTCAGATCTGAAGGGGATCTGCTCTGACCCATGTGCACTTCAGTTGTGCACTGCACAGCACTCAGGATATTCAGCAATCTGTTACCACACCCTTGATATCTTTCACAGTCACTATCCAATACCAATTCAGCATTTCATAATGCACTCTTAGAAAAGCTTTCAAAATCTTACTGTGCACTGGAACAGCAGGCATCCTCCTCAGAGACTAAAGTACAGCCTTATTGAATCTTTAGTGAACCTTTAGGTCACATCCAGTCCCTTAAAATACAACCAAAGATTAACAGAAAGTAGAAAGTGTACCTTCAAACTCACCAAATAAGAATATTCAGTCTTAAATACTAACACTAAATTACTACTGTGCCAAGTGGCATTCTGCTGTAGTCTCTTTTCCAGGTCTTTTGCAGCTTTCCTTTACAGTCCGTGAATTTCTCTTTGTAAGCCTGAACTACCCTCCACCAAAAAAAGTCTATGCTTGTATTCTGCTTTTTCTTGCATTTACTTGTCACTTGAAAGAAATCCAGTTGTGCAGTTAGGCCCAGATCCAGAAAAACACACGAGCACGTGATTTATATATATGAATAGTATCATTGTGCAGGACTCAGGCTCTTTCCCAATATTTGCCATCAGTCTTTTCCTTGCTATTGCTTCTTTGTTCCCCATTTCTGCATGCACCCTTTCTGTTTTTCCCAAGATTTTCCTACAAATACAAAACCAAGTACAGTATATGTGTATGATCATGATCAGAACTGAGGGGAGTGGGGTCTCAGATGAACTGAGACATGAAATACACGTGCAGTTGTGTTTGAAATGAGATTTCAAAAAGTTCTCAGTATTGCTTTCAATCTTAATCAATTAACATGTATCTGAACAACTGCTGGATATCTTGCTTATTCAACTTAAACTTTAGGAAGCTCATTCTGGTAGCTCACTTAGTTGGGGAAATACCATTAGAGAAGAAGTAGTGAAGGTTTATGAGTTACAATATAGTTGGGACATTAAGCACTAAATATTCTAAAACAAAACATTTAAAACTTAATAGTGTGGGTTCTATGATATTGTGAACTTTTTTAATATTCTTTCACCTATGAGCAGTGGTGTATATTTCAAGGAGAGATATCAATATGTTTCAAACAGTCCCATAAGTAAAATAAACATTTACAGTTACTTATTAACTGAGACTGATCACTAACATGAATTCTCCTGGAAATAATTTCATATACTCAAGTCATTTCAATTATCATGCTCTTGGCTTAGGAATACCTCTTGGAAATTCCCACATGTTGAATCAGACATTAATAAGTGCTGCTGGGATATTTACTCCAGAATACCAGACATGAACTCTTTGCAGATGTGCCCGACATGGTGCAAATTCCCACTGGATGATTTCAGTGTGAAGGTGCACTATGATCTGCTATACTTCTTATAGTGCAAGTATAGCAGAAATGCCAGTGCAGGTCAAACACTATCATAAACTCTAATAGGAGTTAAGAGCATAACTCAGGGACGTGTTCACAAACTTGCAGAATAAAAGTGCTGGTATCACATAGCAGATTTCTCAGCTTTCTGAGATTAAAATCAGGAAAGAAAGTTGAAAGTTGAAAGAGAATTTTTAAAAATTGCATTAGTGACTTGTAATGCATGCTACATCATTAGTCTTGTTCTGAGAGGAAGGGATAATGGTTTTGGTGAGAAATTTTGGTTCAGCAAGGCATACAAGGTCAAGAACAAGAAATTGATATTACTGTAAAAGTACACTCAATGCTGTTGTCCTGATAAAATTAATTCCTAGTTGCTCACAGCCCTTTAATTCGATATTGCTGGTATATTTTGAAAACACTGATGATAAGCTTTGGTGTTAGAGCCCATTCGAGTTGAATCTTAAGTCTGCTAATGCTATGGCACTAACATCTTTCTAAATGTTTCCAGGCAACAGAAAGAAAGTAGCAAATGGTAAATAACTCAAATATGCTAAAGAGGAACAAACTGATACAAAAATAAAACCTCCTTCAGTATGAAACTCTTCACTAGTAAGCAATGTTTACTCCTTCTCTGTTTCATGCATTAAGAGGAAGTACAGAGTCCCACAAAACAAGGGTCAGTGTTTTTCAGTTATTTCACTGTGTTTTTTCCTCAAAAGTTCCTCTGATTATTTTCAACACTTCAGCAGAAAAATTGCTTCAACCCATGAAAACCACTACAGAGTTCTCCAAAGACTTGATAAAGTCACTGAGGTCGACTGAATGTCTCCCTGTGCTTTATATACCTCTGTTGTGTGCTGGGGGTTAAGTGTTTCCCTGTAACCACTCTTGCAAAGCCTGCATACTGTGGTGTGGAGTCTTGTGATAGTTATATTTTTTACAGCTCTGGCAAACCAGAGGTGCTGAAATTGCAGTTTGTGCCAGCTGACAGCAGTTGCCGACTGCAGTGAACTCCCCTTGGGCCAGCCAGCGTCCAGAAGTGCTCTCTGGTATTTTTCTGATTCTCAGTGAGTTCTGCCATCCACTCTAACCCATCATTAGAAAACCATTCTTCTTCTCTAGAGCCCAGTAATCCATACTCTCAACCTGCTGTTCTTTGGATACACTGCAAAACACACAGGCACTCGCTCCAACATCTCTGATGGCCTTTAGGTGTGATGGCTTTAGAGGCACCACAGTTCTGGGTGTGGAATTGCTCCTTATTACAGCTACTTCAGAATCCCTCTTGGCACAAAGCAAGTTTAAGGTTCACATAAAAGCATCTTTCTAGCTACACCTCTTTTTTCATTGTACAGTTGAATAGTTTGCAGGTTTTTCTTGCAAATGGTTCCCTTGTTCAGTGACACACACATCTTGGGGAACAATCATTAAAAAGGTCTTATCATGCTGGAGAATGATAAACTTTATAAGCCACTTTCCGTATAAAATCCAGCCAGTGGGCATAAGTCATATTTTTTCCACCTTATCCCCAGTATCAGTCGACCATTTGCTCTTTGTTAAAGTAAGCACTATGTGACTCCCTTGGAGTGGAAAAACATCTCTTTGCCAGACAAGGTATCATGTCCTATGCTTGACTGCCTATACCTAACAGCATCCATTGGGTTACATGGCAAGATTTTGAAAGCAGGGAGGCTACAGGAGTGACTTTTTGCAAGAAACTGTCAGAAACTTCTCCTGTGTCCTATAGAGCCAAGGTCAGCCAATTCCAGGATGGGTCCACTGCTGGCCAAGGTCAAGCCCATCAGGGATGGTGGTAGTGCTTCTGGAACAACAAATTTAAGGGGGAGTTACTGTGCAATTTTAGCCAGAGAGGTGACAGAGAATATGTGAGAGCAACAGCCCCACAGACACTGAGGTCAGTGGAAAAGGAGGGGGAGGAGGTGCTCCAGGTGCCAGAGCAGAGATTCCCTACAGCCCATGGTGCATCCCACGGTGCAGCCCACGGTGCAGCAGCTGTGTCCCATGGAGGACCCCATGCTGGAACAGGTGGATGCTTGAAGGAGGCTGTGATGCCATGGAGAGACTGCAGGCTCCTGGCGGGAGTAGCAGAGATAATGTGGGATTGATCACAGCCCCCACTCCCTGTCCATCTGCACTGCTGGCAGGGTGGAGGTAGAGAAAATTGGAAGTGAAGCTGAGCCTGGGATGCAAGGATGAGTGACAGCAAGGTTTTGAAGACTTGGGTTTATTTATTATTACTCTACTATGATTTGATTGCCAATAAATTAAATTTATTTCCCCAGTCTGAGTCTGCTTTCACCCAGATTGTAATTGCTGAGATTTCTCCATTTCCTTATCTTGACCCAGGAGACTTTAATCATATTTTCTCTTCCCTGTCCAGCTGAGGAGGGGAGTGACAGAGCCATTTCAGTGGGCACCTGGCATCCAGGTAGGCTCAAGCCACTACACAGCCCCTTCTATCAGCAAAGGATAGAATTCTTCCTTTGTCCTTGCTGATGACTCACTACACATTCCAGTTTAAAGAACTGAACTTTATGGTCCATATTGCATATTTTTCGATTTTTATCATAAAAAACAACTATGTAGTTTATTACTAGCTCCATAGAGCAACCATGATAATAATATCACCACTTTGGGCTCACAGTGGGCTTGGTATGATCTTTCCTATCTTCTGTGTTCAAAGCATCCTGTAAACTTACTACACTAAGACAGGAAGGCATTTTTCAGGAGGCTGGTTTTACATTTCAGTTCCTTTACCAAAAGGATATGCTCTTGCTCAACTTAATGCACTTTGAAAAGGAGTTAAGCCAAAAATGAGACTCATGCTAATTACAGAACAAGAATACCCACATATGGAGTTACTCAGAAATAGCCATTCTTGAATAGCATTGTATAACCAAGCCTGGGACATGTTTTTAAGGTTATCTTCATAATCATGATAAATAGAGCTTTAGGAATTTAGGGTTTGGGGTTTTTTGTTTGTTTGTTTGCTTTGGTTTTTTGTTGTTATTTTTTTTGGTTGGTTGGTTTGGTTTTTTGGTTTTGCTTTTGTTTTTGTTTGGGGTTTTTTGCTTCATTTTTGTATTGGGTTAGCATGGCCTGGTTTTTGGTAGCAGGGGGGCCACAGAGGTGGCTTCTGTGAGAAGCTGCTGGAAGCTTCCACTATGTCTGGAAGAGCCGATCCCTGATGGAGCCAAAGACACACATGCCACTGGCCAAGGCTGGGCCAACTAGAATGGTGGCAATGTCTCTGTGATAGCATATTTAAGAAGAAATCAAAACAAAGGCTGTGGTGCAGTTGTAAGTTTCCAGCCAGAGGAGAGTGAGAACATATGGGAAGAACAACTCTGCAAACACCAAGGTCACTGAAGAAGGAGGGGGAAGATGTCCTCCAGGTGCCTGAGCTGATATTCCTCTGCAGCCAATGGTGCAGCAGACAAAATTTAAAAGAAACAAACCTGTGGAACCTGTGGCACAAAATTTGCTTCAGATAAATTGTTGAAAAAGCACACGAGTATTTTTATTTCCAAGTTCTACCCAAAATTTCAGTAAAAGACACCCATTACCATGTAACTAGGAACCCAGAAAAAAATTTCCACACTCCTAATAGCAGAAAAAGTAATTAAATTTTAATTATATCAGGGCATATTAATGCAGCCCACAATGGGAAAAAGATACTGGCCTCTTATGTTAGCTTGGTGACTCAGGCACCATGGCAGGATTTCCTTCCCTCTAAAAATTCTTTAATTGGAGTGGATGATGAGGCATCTGTTGCCACTCCTTTGGACGATGAGGCATCTGTTGCCACTCCTTTGGACTCAGTACAGCCATCTACGGAAAGGCACAACAGTTTTTGTAAATGGACAATGGAAAATCTTTTTGACAGAGTACACAAGGCCAACAAGCAGTGGAGCCAAATCCATTCCTGAGATCCCTGAAGAATATCAGCAGCATCACGGCAGAGATTATTATGCTCTGCAACAAATGGAAAGCACTGGAATAAGCTCACAAACCTGATCCACAGAAAAAGCTAGCTGTTGGGACGTCTGGCTGTGGGTTAATGTTCCACTTCTTCTAGGAAAATGTTGCTAACTTTTATCTTAGGAAGACAGTTCACTATTTTGCCTTGCTCCTTCTTTCCCTGGCCCTTCAGAAAATCTTGGTCCATATCTAAGAACAGGATTATACTGTTGCAGCAATATTGCAATATAGTTACTATTTCTGGCAAAATGGGAAATATTTTAAAAGCAGGTAACTTCAATTGAGTATCCTTTGTCCCTCTGTATGTGCATGGAGTAGCATAGGGGAGAGAGCAGGACAGGCATCTTTGAAAGCACTAAGGAGCACAGAAACAATTTGACCATATGTTTAGTGTCTGCTTATTAGGAATTTTTATTAAATGTATGCAGCCTTTTAACTTCCACACATTCACAGTCCAGTGATGAGCTAAGTGAATTTCCTAAGGAGGAAAAGCTTCCCATGCAGGCGCATGCACACACTCCCACCCCCATGTACAAGCACAGAAGAGGGGAATAATTCTAAGGGAGGAGGAGACGCCCTCGCTCTGAGAGCTGCCTTCCATTACCTACAACACACTGCAGTGCTGACCTTGCCAGGAAGTGCTGCAGCAGCCAATTTACCAGCTCAGGAATCACTGAAGTGTTATTTTGCCAAGGACTCTGAAGCATTTTAAGGAGAGGTAAAATGCTTCTGTTTTCTTGTGTTCAGAAGAGTCAAGAATTCACACCCTCACATTATGAGGCCACCCAACAGAGACTTTGAAATAATCTCCCTGAGATGATCAAAGGTGTCTGTGTTAAAGACACCTTGAATTTTTGTGAGCTAAAATATGGAAATGTATGCATTCTAGAGAGATCCTGCATCAAAATTGGCAATAAAGAAGGGAGGTGGGACTGTTGTAAGACAGACACATTTACAGATTGATTTGCTCCACATTACCTTTTTTTCTGAACAAAACAGTGCTGTTTGGAAACTGTATTAAAATTATTTCAGTAAGAATTTATATAGTTTCCTCAAACATTTATTGGAAACTGTTATAATCACAAAGTTCAAGAGAAATATACATAATATTCAGGATCCTGAAGTCATAATCCTAAGGATAAATTTGTTTGAAAAATCCTGCAAAAGCTTAACTTTAGCCAATCTTTTATTGAAAATATATAAACAGAGAGCAAAATAGAAGACAAAAAAACAGATCCATGCCTAGTTTTCCATCACAACTATTATAAGTATACTGAGGGATTAGACTGCATGGGATTTCAAGCAGGAGAGGATCTCTGCAATATTGTTCTGCACAATCCCCATTAGGAATTAATGATGCTTCAAGTAGGATTAACTCTTACAAATTTTGTCCTACGGCTGCTGCTACAACTATGGCAATGTTATGGCTGCTGCCCAGGCTGTGCTCTTAGGGGAAGAGATCTGCAACAGAAACAGAGAGGCACAAGTTCCTTGGGGACATTTTACTGATCTGCACATCACTCAACTCCATTAGCCACATATCTGGGATTCCCAGACTTCAACATTCCCACAGAGTGTTCCATCATCCCTAAAGCTCTGAGAGGACAGCAAATGTCAACTGAACCTCATGAAAACTCCTGCTTTGTTTCCATTCCTGTGGGATGTTGTTTCTGGGGTAAATATGTTTCTATGATAAATATGTATTTGCATACACCTTTAATTCAACCTATATTCATCCTGTCAGCAAAACATCAGGCTTATCAGAATAAACGGGTGGGAAAACACTGCAGAATTAATGGAAGCACTCAACCCTTTCTAATTATACACTGCATTAAACTTTTATGAGAGAAACCATATAAAGATGCTCTGCTGTGAGTGTATTCTCAGAGTAGCTAATTTAGTTTGGCCAGTTGAGCTGATCAGGCAAACCAAAATTTAACCCAACAAAGTAAAAATATTCATGCAAGAGTGGAATCCCTCATTAATCTCTGAACAGAACAGAAACAAAGATGAAAATTCATAGCCAGCTTCAAAAGATAATAAAGAAATCATGCTGTATCACAAAAAAAAATCCTAAGTCTAAAGCAAAAGGTTGATCCAAGGCACCGTTTCTAAGCATGCATGTTTGTCTTTTGTTCATTTTATTTATCTGCCTTTGATACATCAGCTGGTGCTGGATTTTCTTTATATTACGCTATTTATTTCTTCAGCTCAAACCCGGATGCATGTCCCTGCTGTGCAGTACAAACATGCACATTATGAAACATCAGCTTTGTTTCATAAAGCAATGAACTTAAGGGCTAAACAGACAAGACAAGAAAATTGTCAGGGAAAAGGAAAAGTCAGAACACCCATTCCACATTGTGAAGTTGAGGCACAAGATTATGATGTCACACTGGTAAATGGCAGCAATGTTTCATTACTGGCATACATAGGGATAGGGTTACATTTTACATGTACCCAGGGAGACACAGAATATACATGACACTGAGCCCCAGTCTGCTGCATGCCGTTCAGAGGTGCTGACATACTTTCTTTGACTGTTTACCAACAAAAAATACTTTTCATAGAATCACAGACTGACAGAAAGGTTTTGGTTGAAAGGGTCCTTAAAGATCCTCTAGTTCTAAGCCCCCCTGCCATGAGCAGGGACACCTTTCACTAGACCAGGTTGCTGAAAGCCCTGTCTATCCTGGCCTTCAACACTGCCAGGGATGAGACAGACACAACTTCTCTGCGCAACCTGTTCAGAGAGAAGTGCCTCACCACTCTTACAGTAAAGAATTTCTTCCTAATATCTAGTCTAAACCTACCCTCTGTCAGTTTAAAGACATTTTCCCTTGTCCTATCACTATATACCCTCTCCAGCTTTCCTGCAGGTCCCCTTTAGATACTTACTGGAAGGCTGCCTCTCTTCTCCAGGCTGAACAACCCCAGCTCTCTCAGCCTGCCTTCAGAGGAGAGGTGCTCCAGGCCTCTGATCATCTTCATGGACTTCCTCTGGACTCAACACTGCAGGTGGGGTCCCACAAGAGCAGAATAGAGGGGCAGAAACCCCTCCCTCGCCCTGCCGGCAACACTGCTTTGGATGTGGCCTATACAATTGGCTTTTTGAGCTGGAAGTGCGCATTTGCTGGTTTATGTCCAGCCTCTCACCCCCCAACATTCCCAAGTCCTTCTCCTCAGGGCTGCTCTCAACTTATTCTCCATCCAACCTGTGCTTGGGATTGCCTCACCCCAAGTGCAGAACCTTTAATTTGCCTTGTTCAACTTCTTGAGGATCCATTTCTCAAGCCTGTCAAGGTTTCTCTGGAGACTATCCCTTCCCTCCTAGCTGTACCACACAGCTTGGTGACATCAGCAAACTCGCTGAGGGTGTGCTCAATCCCACAGTCCATGTCACCAACAAGGACACTGGGACAGTGCCTGTCCCAATACTGATCCCTGAGGGACCCTGCTCAAGGTTTTATTTTCCCTAATCCCTGGCTGCTCAGACAATCCACCTGTGTTCCTCCCAGTCTGCCTGTTCTTGCTTCCCTGCTCTGCAGGGTTTCTTTTCGAATTTTAGTTTGTCCAGGAGCTCCCTGTTCATGCATGCAGAACCCCTGATGTTCTTGACTGATTTCCTCTATTTTGAGATGCATCACTTTGTAAGTATCTGGGATGCTTATACTTTTGTACAGAGTAAGCACATTCATTACACACACAGTCTATACACAGTATGGAAGAAAACACAACAGTGTTTTGGCAGTGTATATATCATTTATACAGTACAATATACTCAAACAATTACCCCAACAACCTCAGAGCAGTTTGATGCCTGCTTGGTATTTATTAAAAAAACAGTTTGTGGCTTTGCCTAGTAATTTGTAGGTGTTAGTACCTGCTGTTCGCCTTTTGAGAAAGAGATAATTTCATGTTCTGAGTTGTGACAGTCGCTGGCAGGTTGGTGGGTGGGCAGCCACCCCTCCAAGTCTGTGATTTCAACTTTTGAGAAATAGGAGGAGTGTGCACTAGAAGAGAATGTGGGCTAAGCTGACCTGACCTCCACAGCCATATCTGGAAACAGAGAAGTGGCTTTGGAGTCAAGGGGTGTCCTGCTTTACCAGCACCTGTTGTCATGCTGGGCAGACTCTTGTAAAAGTCTCCCTCCTTGGCAGCTGTTGGAGGAAGACAGCAATTGCAAGTGTGTAATAAAGACTTGACCTGGATGGAAAACAGACTTTTGCCTAACAAAATATGGTGATATTTCAAGTTGGGAATAAGCCCTTCAACATTTTCAAAACTCCACACAGGGCAATTTTAGTAAAAGTGATAACCACTCTGTTTCTGCTCCATCATTTTTGCTCTTGGGATTTTTTTTATAGAAGATAAGAAAGAAATTGAAATAGATATATTATTCCAAACAACAACACAAAAATCCAACAAAACTTATTATTCTAAATGTGTCAAAAGTTGGGTTTTTTCCAAAATTAACATACGCAAAACTAGCCTTTTAAAGACTTCCAAAGTCAGTCTTATCTCTGATGCTTTGACAATCAGCTCTAATAAAAATACTTACTGTTGTATAATTCTTTGAGAATCACAAATAAATGAATTTATTATTCACACATAGTGAATCATCATCATCATCATCACCATCATCATCATCTTTGTAGACAGATATAGATTTAATACCTTTTTTTTTTTTAGCTAAGCTACGTATTCATAACAATAAAACAAGAAGTCTGGCAAAATAAAGCTGACATCTCTTATGGGATGAGATTGACAGAATAAAATGGTTACACTAGATACTATGTTAAATCCTGCTTGTCTGAATAAAGATATTTTACAACATATATTGAGTTTTCTCTGGTTCCTACAGAAATTTTCTGTGGAAAATACTAATATGCTGATAGCTGCATTGCATATATTGCAGCATAATTTGAAGCTTCAAATCATATTTTGGAAAAACTTATTCCTAGAAATCCCAGATCAACATCTGATACACTTCTAAAGAGATACACACTTTTTCAAAGGGAAATGTGGCAGTCAGAGCAGAATCTATGTAAGGATCTTTAGCCGTAGACTGTAGAACCTTAGTCTTGATGGTCATGTTGTCTTTTTCTTTAAGATTCTTTTACTCATACATCATGATGGAAACTGCTTAAAATGAAAACAGCTGCTTCCTCATTGCAAACTTTGTGGTATTAGGCACAGTCTGAATTTCGTTTTGCAACAGCATTTGTCATTCTGCTGAGGGCAAGCAATGATTAGCAATTCTTTGCTGCAAACTTTATCAATTAACTTTAGCAGCTTCTCCATGTGGTTAAGGCAGGTGGCCATGTAAAATCTAAGAAAACAAGCTGTTTTCCTGTTCTGTGTCCCACAGAAATGTCTGATTTGCCTATGTGCTTGAGCTCTATGGCATATATTGCTTCAATATTCAGCAGCTGTGATTACAGATACATGCTAACCTTGTTTAGAAAGGCAGGCGACACTTTTCCAGCTGATAAAGTGTAAATTTCTACTTCATGACCAATTCAGATTTTTCCAACACTACCTGAACACACAAGAACTCAGCTTGAATGCCATAGCTCTAGCAGAGTGGAATACAGAGCACTGAATTGGAATTTAGAATACCTGAACTTTGTAGCTAGTCTGGTGAATAGACCAAAATCCTCCACATTTGGAGCCATAATGCATAAAACAGGAAAAAGATTATCTACTCATGAAAAGTGTAATGAAAAGCCAGTTACAATTACTGCTGACATGATACCACAATTCTTTTGTGAACTAGAGTTAGGTCCAAGCAATGAAGTCTGGATCCTAATGCTCCATTTGCAAGTAATTTTTCCTGCCTAATGTCATGTTAGGAAATATCCTCAGCACAGGCTTTATATATGAAAGGTAACAAACACAGCACTCCTTTTCTTCCAAGATTTGTAACATTTTCTCTTAGGATTAAAATAATAGCTGTTGCTTTAGCTTTTCTTATTGAATTAGAAATCACTCATGACTTCACTCCAAAGGAAAAATTTCTGAGCAGTTACAAGTTCTGAAAATAGAAGCATAGAAAAAGAAGACCCTGGTTTGTTTTATCCTTTGCTAGTTGAACAGCCATAGCAAAACATAGAAAGTACACAGTGATCTATGTGACCTGACATTATGTATATAATTCAGTGCCTTTATCTACTAGATTTTCTCCTATAGCTGAGGCACTCAAGTTTCCCGGACAAACAAATGTCATCTTGTCACACAGAGAACACCTCAGATATTAAAATATGTTCCACCTGCATCAGGACAGTAAAAGTTTATCCCAATTCCATATGATAATACAATTAGAAATGGAATGGGCGAAGTTTGGAAAAAGATCAATCCATCGAATTAAAGTGTTTTCAATAAATCCTGATGGTGCAATACCATTAACAGTGGACACCTCTGGCTCAATCACAGGTAAAAAAGAGTTTTTCTTCTATATTCAAGTTTATAGTTTTGAGACAGTAAAACCAATTTTTATATATATAAAAGAATTATATAAATAAATGTTCTTTAAGGACTACTTGTACACTTTTAACATTTCTGTGACTGCAGTCCAGCCTTTAAGAACTTGTCAATGCCAGGAATCAGAGTTTACAAGGGAACAAAATGTACTTTATAGAGAAATTAGTAGTAAAAGCAGATGAACTTGTTCTGTTGAAGGTTTCAGTATGTGCCCTTTGAAAAATACATGCCCCACAATTTACAGCTACAGTGAGTCAGAGAGGAGAACTGGGCAAGGCCAGCTCCTCAGAGAGAAGAATGACTCACCAAAATGTCTTTAGACTGAGCACCCTGGTCCTGACTTCCTAATAATAACAAACAACACTATGGAAGACATGGAGGTGGTCAGACAAAGAAACCTTTGCTCGGGTGGGATCACATTTTCCTAGCCCTTTATCATCTGCTTTAGTTGAATAACTTCATCTTCATATGTAGAGCTGTAAGATGAGGAATTCTGAGCTCACCGAAAAAGCAGGCACTTTTAGGGGAGGATAGGAATGATTCAAATGCAAGTAAATAAAATGCAGATAAAATTAAGGAAAAAGTTCCTTGAAAAAATTAACAATTACTGGATGGTCTTAGAGATGCTCTAACTTAGAACAGTTTCAGATGTTGCCACTTTTGTAATTATCAGTCTTTTACTCTATATGTGATCCTTTTCTCTCAGAAAGGCTAGAAGCCCCCTCACTGTGCTGCAATCAGAAATGGCCGAGGCTGGTCCTACATTTCTGTCCCCTCAGCAGAGACATAATCATGGCAAAGAGCCCTTCAAAAGCCTGAATTATCAAAGCACTCAAACATAAGGAAGGAGTCCTTGGGGACTTAGCAGTATCACAGAGTAGGACTGGCAGTAAAATAAAATTAAGAGATCATTCTAATACCCTACTCTGTGGAGCAATGTAGACTAATCTCAGTAAAATGGATACCCAAAAACCTCTGCTCTAGAAAGAGCTCTGGCACTGTTGGGTGGGGAGCTTGATGGAGCCACCGATGCCCAGCTGGGTCTCTGGCTAAATCCCACTCTGTACAGAGCTAAGCTGTCTCTGACATGGCACAGCTCTCTGAGTCACCACTGGGGCTGCCTATGAGAGCAGAAAGAAAAGGTTCACTCCTTCCCAGGACTTCCCCCCAGGGCAAACATGACCATCCTCAACGTAAGTAGATTTAACCAGTCACTAGGAACAAAATATGTTCAAAGAATTTTTGTTCACTGTTTTTGTAAGCTTGCCATCCTGTTCTCTGTCTATAATGGACCAGCTGTTGGATTTAATTAGTTTTATATTAAATAGCACATATGGTAAAAGACTATGTACAATTGCATATGAGTCTTTCTTCATACTAATTTTTAAAATGCTTTAGTCTTGGTGAAATACCATTAATTTCAAATACTTCCCCCAAATATTTCTTTCTTGGGACTTTACCTGGGGGACTATGCTTCTTCTTGATAGAAATTATTTGACAGTAATCAGAGGAAAATTAATTCTTTCATTGTATAAAAGGGAATAAAAGCAAAGTTGCCATTCAGTTTAGTGGCAGAATATTAGTGAGAGGTTTCGACAGGCTCCTGAAATCATGTTCTGCAATGAAATTCAGTTTAATTTTATATGATCATGATCATCTTGAGAAATTTCAAGCTGCCAGTCAGCCCCAGCTAAAACCCAACCTGGTCCTTCAATGCACTTGGGTTTTATATAAATGAAATTTATTTTGTATATATAAATCTATAAATATGTGTTATTTTGTATATATTTGGGTGGTCTGCATTTGTTTTGGGGCTTTTTTTTTCCTGGAGCAGTCAAAATTATTTATATGTTGCTTTCAGAGTTGGCAGGCAGTTTATTTCATTATCAGCATTAACCATACTTCTTGAATTTCCTGTCATTTAACAGCATCCTAATTGATTACAAAAGAAGAAAGAGAACACTGAGTGCCTCTGCAGGAGACTGTGAAACTAATGACAGATATCTGCTGAATTCCAGTACTTTTCTAAAGAGGTTCACACAGTCAGTGCCTGAGGAGAGCAGAGGTCTGAAATGAAAAGTGTATCGCAGCTTTTTGCCCAGTTAATCACCTTGTTCAGAGATCACTTTGTTCAGAGGTCACCTGTTATACTTTTTAAAGTCACAATTTTAAAATTTGTTATGTCTCAGTAAATATTTTAATAGAAACTAAACCAACTACAAAACTACAAATCCAATAAAAACATTATTTAAAAAAAATATTCCCCAGAAATATATGTGACTTTAAAATCCATGTGTATGTATCACAATTAAAATGTGCTTCAATGTGCTTTGATGCAGGATATGAATATTGATTGTACCTCTAGAAATCCATGTGATTCTTGATCCGCTTTTTCCTGCCCTCTATATGACAAATAGTGGGCGTAAATCTGTGAAACTAACTGTGCCAAATAATCTACTGTCTTGGAAGCTGAGAAGGAAAAGAAAACACATCAGCCTGTTTATTCAAATTTTCTCTAAAGAAACCAACAAGGAACTGATGACACCTTGGAAAGGATATTTTTCCTTACTGCTACAGGTAAATACGGGTTGATAAAAAGTGTTCTGAAATAGAAATCTCAAAAATTAGAAAAACAAAATCAGCTATTTCTCTCTCATAGATATACCTGTTCTGAGTCGAGAGTTGAAGGTGAGAAGTCTAGCAAAGTTTGTTGCTCTGTGACAGAGCAGAAGGAAATGGTCTAAATTTATGCCAGGGGATGTATAAATTGGATATTAGGAAAAAAACTCCTCACTGAAAGGGATGTCAAGCACTGAAACAGGCTGCCCAGGGAAGTAGTAGAATCACTACCCCTGGAAGCAATCAAAAAACATCTAGTTGTGGCACTTAGTGATGGTTTAGCAGTGAAGGCGACAGTGCTAAGTTAATGGTTGGACTGGATGATTTTAGAGGTCTTTTCCATCCTTAACAATTCCATGATCCTATGTATTCTATTGAAGTTGGGTATTGCTCAGTTTTAAAATAAAACATGTAAAAGATTTATATGGGGAAAGGTTAAAAGGGAAAAAATGCTTTGTTCCCTGCATGAATAAAAAGAGGTTCATAGAATATACTTGAACATTTTCATTCTAAAACTGTTTTATTGAAAAGATAAGTATTTTTTGACATTCAAGTGCAGTCTGCTTTAAAAAGGTGTGTTTCAATTTGTGAGCTCAGCATCTTTACCACCCTCAGAAGAGGATGAAGAGTTGATTCTAGACCTGTTTTTGAAGCTGAGTGCTGTGACATACATAACGTGACACAGAAGGTGTCCTTATTGCTATGAGACTTAATGGCAGTGACTCACACCAGGAAGCTTAGCAGGAACTCAGCTCTTCAAACAGCCAAAGTCTTTAAAGGCCAAGTTACAGTCATCGTTTCCATGTATGCAAAACAAGAAGAGATCCAACCAGAGAAAGGATTTTTGTACCATTTGAGATTCTCCTGAAATAGCACTGGGAAAAGCTTCAGGGAAGCCAATGAAATTGCACAAGGAGTTCGTCTGTTTGACAAGCATCATCTTTGCAAACACAGCAAACAGAAAGACACCTTTAAAAAAGTAAAAATATATTTCCAAACAGAACTGTATAAGAGGAAAATATTACCAGTCCATCAAAAATAAAGATCATGAAATCTCAAACTAAGCAGATTTTTGATAGTTTTCTAAATGCCCTTCTGCTGTCAAGGCATTTGCATTCACAAGCTTTCAAGCTTTTCTTCAAAGAGGAAGCTTCTTTCCTATGGCCAGGAGCTTTCTTTAATTAAAAACAAACACTCCCAGGCTGTATATAAACCAAGTGGATTTTACAGACTGAAACCTCAGCAATGACCCTGGGGGTGCCTGCCTAATCTACACAGCTGGATTCACTTCCCCTTAAAACAGAAGCAGAGAGGAGAGACTGTGTGATAAGGTCTCATCCCAGCATGGAGCTAGGCATCCCGCACAAGTCCCAGAATTGGAAAGTGCTTCTCTCAATAATTAATAGAAGATCTATTGTAACTGGTAACAAATCACATCAACTCTTGGACTCCAAGGCCACAATTTAAGGAAAATGTGCCAAATTAGATAAGATGGTGATTTAGGAGAGAAAATTACTATTTTTTTACAACATGTTTATTGACTGTGCTCTGTATCTGTCACTGTCTGGGAAAGTTACAACCTTCCATCAAATTTGGGCAAGTAATGCCAAGCCTACCACCTATCATAAACAGCAGAATTAGATCAATTGACTCAACACCACTAACAAAACTGTAAAAGAAGGGTGAACAAAAAAGGAACTAATAGATCACTAGGCTGTATCAACTGAGTTCCACATTCTTTTTGTATTTGGACAAAACTCCAGTCAACTCTAGTGAAGAATATAGGAATATGCTGCAAACCTTAGGAGATGCACTAAAGCTGCGTGAAGAACTTCCAGTTCTTAATTGTCAAAACTTTCACTGAAATGATCTTTCAAAGCATCAGTTAGTGTAGTATTGCAGTGAAAAACAACCTGTTTAGAAACAAAACAAAGCACCTCTGTTTTTCCTTAGGGTGCATTGTATGCTGTTATTCTTCATTCAGTAACCCATATCTGTTATTGCTAAGCTTTGTGCATCTTTAAGAAAGCTGTTTATGAAAATGGTGTTGTACCGCTTTCTG
The DNA here is from genome assembly GCA_025920805.1 of Petroica traversi. NCBI lineage: Eukaryota > Metazoa > Chordata > Aves > Passeriformes > Petroicidae > Petroica > Petroica traversi. The sequence goes on from JAHLSL010000020.1 coordinate 1,489,691, forward strand.
TTTTGGTAGAGAATGAGAGTTATTTGAAATACATGGAAATTTTATTCAATCACAATTTCAACTATTGGTAACTGAAGCATTGCTTCTATGTGTCCATCTTCTACAATGCCTCAATAAAATGCCCAATTAAAAATTACAGCTTATGCTTTCTCCATCTATCAAGCAGCCTTCACAATTATATCTGCCAGTACTAACTGGCCTCCTGAATCATCAACACTGTAAAATCCCACTTTCTCATACAGGCTGTTATTCAGCCCTGATAATTCTTTTTGCTTTCAAAGACACATCAAAATTTAATGAAAATGTGGAAACTTTTTTGATACAATGGAAAACTGCCTATTTTATATTGCTCATCTTGTTATATTCTAAAACTGCAGCTTCTTGTCCTGAGGGTATGAATGAGGTATCTGGTATTATTCAAATTTAGCAAAGGGCTGTCATAATTCACTATTACTGATCAGAATAATTTGCAAATGTCCACAAAGAACTGCATCAAAAACATCCTTGTCTGAATTTAACACAACTGCAAAGATGAAAATACATGATAAATAAAAAAGAAACATAAGAAAGGAAAATTAAAGAGAAAAAAAATTATTTTCTTCATTGTTTCACTAACATTTTTCCTAAAATTACTGCTGATTTCCCACCCTTCCTTTATGTGAAACTACATCAGTGTAGCTCTGTGTGTGGCAGCTCTGGTCTAGTTTGGAACGGCAGCAGCACAATGAATCATATGGCTGTGGCTGAACACCACAGTATTTACTTTTGCCACAGTGAGTAAAAGCAACTTGACCACCTCTACCCTATACCTTAGATTTCAGCTGTCATCTTACTCTACAGAAGAAAAATGTATTGACTGAATATTTTTCATATAGCTCTTTATAACCACATATGCTACCAAGTGTAGAGGTAGAAAAGCTAAGTATAGGAATTGTAGGCCAGAGAGGTTTGTGTCAGTCTAATTTCTGTGGCCATTTAATGCCATATCTGACAGGCCTAAAAAACATCTGAACATATGAGTTTTACCTTTAGAGAGCTGCACTGGGTCAAGCAAAGGAAGTTACTGATGATGACCTGAATTTAAGGATTTTAGTTGTCTGTTTAGATATAAGATGGAAAATGTTGAGTACAGGGTCAAAGGAGTGATATAAGTCCAGTGGGAATTTTACCAGAGAAAAAAGATTGAGTGTGGCACTGATGATCTATGAGGCAGAATACATTTCTACGTAATATTTTGTACTTGGTGCTTAAGTATGGCAGACCTCCCAGACAGACAGCACTATTGTAACACAACTGAGAAATTTAAAAGGTGAAAATAATTGATTCCATATTATGATAATATTTTAAAACTGCTCACTGAAAATTCGGACTTGCAGAGAGGGATAAACTCCTGGTCTGTTGAAGGATCACAAAAACAGCTGTACAAAAAACATAATACAATTATCTTCCTACACTGAGTATCTTAGGCTTTGCAGTTTGTTAGTCTAACACCTTTGTCTCTATTCCTAGTCCTGCATTTATGTAAACCAAATTACTTAAGTTATTCATAGCTCTCATTAAGTAAATAAGAATAAAATTCCCCTTTATAAGTAAACACGGGTGAACACACATCTGAATACAGTGCTATGCTATGCCTAACAGTCTCTCTAGTTACTACAGTTCAGAAACAAATTGTACTAATTTTTTCCCCACCGCCCACCAAATGCAAAAAGACACATAAAGAGAACATATTTTGACCCTCTTGCCAACAAAACAGCAACATATGCATACTGAAGTAGGAACAATGTGCTTCACTTTTGTGGTGGTGTGCCAGTAACACATCAGCTGGGCTATGGAACAAAGTCTACAAAGCCTGAACATTAGCACTGGAAAAAAAAAAAAGAGAGAGAGAGAGAGAAAAATTTGATTTTTAGGAAGACAACAATGTGACTGAAATGCTCCATACCAAGCATTAAGAGCCCAGCCCAAGTTTCTCTGAAGTCAAGAGTAAAATTCTCATAATTAAATGTTACAAAATGGGGTACAATGAGGAAAAGCCACTTTAAAGTCACAGCTCTCTCTCTGACCTGGATCCTCAGAGAAAGAGAATAAAATACTGTATGAAAATGAAAAAATCCTGTAAGAAATAAATTTTGACAATATTAAACTGTATCTGTACACACCAAATAGCTGATATTGCTTTTACCATGTTTTGCCCATTTCCATGCTAGTTAGGACTGATATGTAAATACTTCCTTAAACATCTTTACTTCAGCACAATGCTTCTATAAAAATGCTTTGGTTGCCAAAAAAGTATCTATTCTAAGGAAATTATCTTTACTTCTGTTTTTTTATTTCTACTTTTATTTAATGAAAAACTGGCAGTTCTTCAGGACTCCATGCTGCTGCCTCTCATAGTCTTGTCATTTGTTGAAAATCTGCCTGAAGGATGAATTCACAAGCATGGCAGTAGCACTATTTATTTTCTAGCCCCTTTACTCTGCTAATAGACTTTAAGCAGCAGCACAATCCAAACCATTTATAGTGAATGGAGAATCCCAGCTCTTCCAAATAAAACTTGTGACTGAAAGCAAGTAGTATAAATTGTTTACAACCCATTGGGAGGGTGTGACTAATGTGTGGCTGTACTACTGCCTGTTGCTGGATAGAATTAAAACAGTTTGCTTTATATCTCTGAACCAGAAACTGCTGGCTAGACTCATAACTTCATCTGATTTCTCAATGTAAATATTTCAGGGAATCTATCTATCTATCTATCGATCTATCTATCAATCTATCTATCTATCTATCTATTTGGTTTGGGGATATTTTTTCCCCAGGTTATTCTGTTTCTGCTCCAATAATACACAACACTACACTTGAGTTTTGCCTAGCAAGGAATCCCATGGGCTCTAAAGTCAGGGAATAGCTGATCAGGAGTACTGGTATTACTGTGTACAGACAGGCCCTGAGCATTATCCTCCTACAGAAAACTTCACTTAGCTGGGACTGTAGTGAATTATTTACATCCTGCTTTCTATTTTACAACTCAGCTAATCCTGGGGAGAAACAAAGCTCTGCCCAGTCAAGCAAAACCATATAAACCCTCTTTTTTTCCTTTTTCTTATTATTTGGATTGCTCATAAGTTATCACAGAATAATTGAATACTCTGAGCTGGAAGGGACCCACAAGGATCATCAAATCCAACTCTTAAGTGAATGGCCCACAGAGGGACCAAACCCACAACCCTGGCATTATCTGCACAACGCTCTAATCAGATGAGCTAATCTCACTGGCATATGAAAGTTTCCATACAACATCTATAACTTCCCCTAGGTCCATATTCTCTGTGTTCTCTTCCAAAGTAATACCCAATTTGAAATTTCCAGGCAACTTGGATGATTTTCTCTTCTTTTGTATCCTATTGACCTTCCATGCATTTTTTAATTCAGCTAAGTACATGGTGTCATTTCACAGATTCAAGGTCTCGGCTGGGCCCAACAACCTTCCCTCCTTCTAGTTACTGGTATTTTCCTTTCCATTAAATAAATATGACACTCTCTATATTTCTTATACTGCCTTTTTCTTTTTCAGTGCTTTACATCAATCAATCCAACTTACAATTTCTGAGGGAATTCACATAAGTTTTTGTAGCCTTGGCACACTCTTGAGATGCATGTGAGACATAAGGCCTTTGCTTGTTTTTGAAATCACAGGTAGGAATGGGCTGCCTGGATAGCAAATGTCACTCATCTAAACTGCATAAATATATCTGCATTCAAACATAATTTTACATTCTGTCAGAAACATGAGAAACATGAAGAATGTCTTCACTTACAAATTTTAGGCTGTTAAAAATTTTCTTAGCTCACCTCTTTTGAATACCTGATACCAGCAATGACACATAATCCAAAAGCACTCTTGGAATCTACCATCTTTAGTAAACCTAAATAAATATTCCAGTTTTGCCTAAAGAACGCCTTTCAGGTTTCCAAGGCAGTGTGAGACAGCTGCCAGAAGGTTTTTTCAAAAATTCTGATTCAAATTGAGCACGTTGTGGGGTTGGAGTTCATATTCACCCTTTCTCTCAAGAGCATCTGCATACAGCATTGTCTAGCAAATTGCTGCAAGCTGATTATTACATATCTTAAATTGCAAAACATTTTAAATAACAAGTCTCTCCAAATAGCCTTTAGACTTCATAAGCAATAAGAGACAATGGAAGGCATTTGTAGAATACCCAGAATTTCAGCAGCAATGGATGAACTATTAAAAATTAAATCAGTTATTAAGTAACATCTGTTCTGTTTCCTGATATCCCATTATCATCTCCCCATCACCTTTTCCTTATATACTTCTGCTTCTTTCATTGCCAACCAGTATTTCCTATTTCAAACACACGAATGTGGGCAGGCAAGGTGGAGGTGTAAGGGAAAGCTTTAACTGTACAGCCTTATAGTCACTGATGATGTGTCTGCTACTGATTGTTTAACCATGATGTAAGCATTGTTGAGTGATTCTACAGGCAATTAAGAGAAATTTCTGCATTGGTAGCTCTGGTCCTTATAAGAGATTTCAACTTCCCGGACATCAGCTGGGAATTATCCTGCTGCTGTGATGAGCAGGTCTTGGAAATTCTTGATGTTTGTAGGAGATAACTCCTTGCCACAGATACTCAGTGTCAACCAGGAAAGATCCCTCCTAGACTTGCCTTCGGGAATACAGAAGAAGGATGTGATTATAGGTGGCTGTTTTGGCCACAGGGAACAGAAAATGGTTGAGTGCATACACAGCAATGACTACTCAGTGGAAAGAGAAGGAATCACTATTTCTGGGACAGAATAAAATCTTTCTCCAAAAATACATTTTGCCTTACAGAAATCATCACTTTTCTTGTCAAGAGCATTCTAGGTTAACAAAATAGGAAATTAAACGCACAAAAATAAATCACTCAAAACCAACTGTATACCAACTATGGGATATACAGAACATGGATATATATTACAACGTTTAATGGCAGAGCTTGAAAAAGAAAATTAATTACAGGTTATAATTATATATATAGCTTAAAAAGTTACTCAGATGATTGGTGTTTATTTACAAATAAAATCTCTGGTTGCCTTTGGAAGAAAAAAAAAGAATATATAATATTTGAAATGCAGGAAATTGTTTCTTAAAAGTAATATTTCTCATCTTGAATCTGTATTTGGTAAAATATATTCCTTCTATAGATGAAAAAATACATAATAAAATATTCTAGTAGGACAGCTAAAATAGCAAGCTATTAATCTGGTTTTTCATTCAGTTTTGATACTTCTTAGATTACATATTAAAAAGCTATTGTTCCAAAACTGCACTTAGAACAATTCATTAATAATAAAAGTATTTATGAAAAATACTGTCTATGTGTCATTTAAGTAATTGTTCTTGTTTATAAGTGTAAGACAATTGTTTTTTCTATTTTATGAAGTGTGAAAGAAACAGTTGCTTCTGTTATATTAACTCATAATTATGAGTTAAGAAAATCAGAAAGGGACAGTTAATGGTAACATATTCCATGCCCAGCTCCTTGAAAGGCAAGTTTTACAGAAAGATTCCATTTCTTCACTTAGCAGCCAAAAACAAATCCAAATCCAACACAAAATGCAACCAGGTCACAACTTGTTCCACATACTTGTATAAACCCATCACTATTGCTGAATACATCTTTGTTGTTAATATGCTGTCCTAGCTATAACTTTGGGCTATTTTTTTTATTCTTTTGGTCTCACTAGTCTACTGAAAAATAGTAGACACTTAGAAAGAAGCAACTCTAGCACTTCTGAAGAACCTTGTGATTATGGCAAAATTTTTCTTCCAGTTTCATTGACCAAATTGAATTATTCCTAAAATTCAAATCATATTTTCCCTTCATTTCATAGTGTCAATAGTTCAGGGTAATCCTGTAAATAGTTTTAATATTCCTTTAGACTATTAGATGAGTGTTTTGAGCACGAAAGCTTATTCTGAGTGGGTACATTTTCAGGCAACATAGTAGATAATCATCTTTGTTTTTTGTGATGATTGCCTGTAGAAATATTGGACATGACACGGTGTGTGGGGTTGAAGGACCAGTGCTGCATCCATCCCACAGTGTCCCTCATGGAGCCACTGTGGCGGTGCCTCACCAGCACCTGCACCAACACACAGCCCAACCCTGCAGGTGGACACAGGAGCCACACACTCTGGAGCATTCCCAGAGATGGAGAGTTGGGAGGGGTCATCTGGCCTGCAATTCCAAGACATTTATTCCGCAAAGGAAGCAGAAGCCAAATGACCTGGAGACAAGACATCATCAAGTTTTATCCCAAGAAGAGAAAGGGGAACTCTTGGACGGAGTTAGGTGGCGGGGGAGACCACTTAAAACAACATGGAGGAGAGTGGATTTAGTCACTGCAACATGGACACACTAAGAGATAATATTTATTGGCATTTTTAAACTGTTACCTATTATTTTTTCAGGTTATTAAATTCTTTCCAGATCATCCTAGTTAAATTTTAAGAGGCTTTCTCATATAAAATCTGCAATGAAAAGCCTGTCTGACGGCTTTTATGAGCTTCCTTTTACAAATTCAAAACCAAGGAAACACACCTCTGCAAACAGACTAGGACATTGCTAGAAGCTAACAGTTTGTCTTTTTTCTCTTCATGCTCAAACATGAAACTGGCATTTATTAAGTTATTCAAATGTATGATAAAAAATATCCACGTGCCAGGCACTAGAAAACCACTGACCTGAAAAAGAAAGAAAAAAAAGGTAGTCTCAGAAAAAGGGATATGAAAGAAAAAGCAAATTAGTAGATCAAAACCAGTAGGTCATCAAGTCTAAACAATGTATATGAGAGCACAGAAGCAGTTTACATATAATATTACTGAATTACCAAAGAGATTGTGCTGTGCTGTATTAAAAAAGAAAAAATAGTTGTAAGGTGGCAAAATGTCATATCATACCAAGCTACTTGGGTTTGCACTGTCCAGAAAAAATTGCAAGAAAGTGCCAAAAGACCTCAGAGCATCATGATAGTATAACTGAGTACTTAATATGCACATTGGAGAGCATACACATTCAAGAGAAATATACAAACCACCTTTGCAGTTTAACTGTATCCAAAGAAACCTGCATGTTCTTACAGAAAGCCAGATAAACTGCATTTTAAAAAATTGGAGACAATGCCTTTATGTTTATAAACAGTAAAGTCTTATCTGGTGCATTCTGTGAAGCACTGAACACCTACTCTGTAAAAATATGTATCAGAATCAGAAATGTCTGGCTATCGACAAAGAAAGATGATGTGCTGCTTTAAGGATTTGTATCTTACATCAGGAAGAGGAATACTAAGTGACATCAAATATGTAACGCATATAATGAGTGAAGCACTGAGCAACTATTGTCGCTGACCTGTGATAGAATAAGGACATAAACAATCAATCAAAAAAATAGTAATCTCCCAAATGATTAATTGTATTTTTACCCAAACAGAAATAAAACCGAGGAACTCACTGCAAAGGCTGCCAGATATCTATCAATGTGCCAAAGTTAGACTGAAAATTTGCATTTTACCAAAGGTATCAAGTGGTAGTATAAGACTGATAAGGATCTTAGAAAGGTCATTAAACTGGCTACTTTACAGACTTGGCCAACCTCTAAACAGATCAGAAGCCGCAATACTGGAGTATGCCAAGCTCTTACAACTTTCATTGAAGGACAAGGCCCTGTTCATTCATTTGATAAAGAGCTAACTGACATTGTGCCTAAATCTAAATTACAAGCCTTGTATTCATTAGAGGGAAATCAGACTTGATTAACTCTCTGAAATTCCTAATTCTATCTGTAAGGCACACCCAGGGACTTGCAGTTTGACCCAAGCACAGAAGGATAAAAGAAATGGAAGAGAAAGGAACAGTCACCAAGAAAAGTATTTGGGAGTTTAGAAGTTTTGTTCTGAAAAAAAGGTCTGGTTTAAGTGTATGACCAAGGTGAAGAGGGTGAACTTAATTAGCATTAAATATTCTTCACTACAAACACAGACGGTGGTCTGGTGACAAGGCTGATGTACCTTTTGTCTCAGTATTGGAGCTGAAACCAACACAGTTTTATTCCTGCAAAGACTGAAAGATCAAGTCCTCAGTAATTAAGTACAAATATGATTATGAGAGCACCTACATTAACAGAAGAGGCTGAGAAGTATAGAAGATTCTTTTGCATTGAGCTGGCACATGGCTATTAGAGGATTAATAAAGGAAAAGCAAGGTCAAACTGAGACGCTGTGTGTCCTTTCCTCCTATGTGGAGACCCCTAGGCCTGCTGACCAGGATACTGAAAGGGCCTACTGGTAACACTGGTATCCCTAGGGCTGTGATATCCTCCGCAGTCAGGGTGATCCAAAGTTCTCTCCCAAGACACCCTGATGCCTTATATACGTTTATTTTCATTCCATTATCCCAGCTGGCCCGTTGGCCTTCCCGCCCCTTTTGTCCTTCTATGGAATTTCTCTGGAATGTTCTCCCCAGTTCGATGCCCCATTGGCCCCTTCTCCTTGGTCCCTCCTCCTGCCCCTCCTCATTGGTTCCCCAGCCCATCCATCAGCATTGTCCCGCCCCAGCCCGCTCCCTATTGGCTGTTGTAACCAATGCTGTGTGTGCTGCTCACTGTCAGTGGGAGCTCCCCCATGGTCCTGCTGCCCCGGGCTGGGGAGATGCTCTTGGAAGGTCACAGCCCTGCCTAGCGGGACATCACCAGGGCTTGCGATACTCATGGCCTAGTCCAATCCTCCAGCAACATCATTTGAAGAATTATTATCTTCTGTTCTTCAGATGATTTGTGTTTTGGTTTGGAATTACCTAAAGAACCCGAATGGATAAACTTCAGAAGAACTGAAACTTTGAGCATTATTTTAATTCCCTGATGAAACTGATTATAATCATCAGTTTACAATCACATCTATCTTGATTGTACTCGTGCATCTCCTTCCAGCTGGCTGCTTGCTTAGTTTGTTTCCCCAGTGGTTTCATTGTTAATGAATAGAACACTGAATTTCATTGGTCTATGAATCACTTTGATTTCTTCCTAGGCCTTCCATCAGACAGAGTCACCTCTCTCTTAAATGAGACAGTAAACCAAAGACCTTCAGTGCTCAAGTGAAGAAAAAACCACCAACAACAAGAAAACACAACAACAAACAAAACAAAAAGAAAAAACAAAACCAACCAACCAAAAAAAAACAAAACCAAACCCGAAACAACCCCACCAAAATAAATCAACACCATCTTCATACTAGCAGAATTGGAACAGTAAGTAGCACACATACATGAGTCCATGCTCACACAATATGAGGGCAATCTGGTTTAGTGAGGAAACATATTTCAGCTTCAAATTCTTCAAGGACTCTTCCAAGCCAAGTCTTATTTTACATATTAAAAAACTAACTTGATAGTATATTTTGAAACAGCACCTTTACTCAGTGGAGCCTGAGGAGTATGAGAGAAAGTTTCAATAACAGCTTAAGAAGGAGAAAGAAAAAACAACCCTAAGAAAAAACCCTCCGAGTAGAAAAACCCTTCGGAGCCGAGTCATCAAAGAAGTGGCAGCAGAAAAAGCCAGCAGAGAGAAAAGGAACTGATCCACCTACAGATGCAGAGCATTCATACTACTGTTAAAGCAAGAAAATTAAGTACCAGTCACTGAGTCATCAAGTCCTTTTTAATGGTGGTGCTACTGCTCTGTATTGGATTCAGCCTTAAATGCCAGTGATGCAGGCAAGAGGGAGACTCAGTATGAACAGGTCTTCAAGTAACTCTGTCACACTGGATGCACTACTGAATCACCTGATGGCATTTAATTATTTAATGCCATGCTTTGCTTTTTACCATTTTCTTTTAATCACCTTTACTAAGGGCTAAGATGAGGGTTCTCCACATAAATGATCACAATTCAAGTGGGCTGCAATCACTAATGAGTACGGGAAAAGTCCAGAAGAAAGGGAGAAACAGGGGGCAAAGTTCTTGGTGTTGGATCTATTTCAGAGGAATCCTTCTGACTCAGGCTGGTCTCAATTAGTTTGAGAACTGCTCAGTGCAACACAGAGAGGTCACAACAGAAGGCTGGGAATAGATTTACTGGACACAGTAAGTTCCCCTCTTTAGAGGTATATTCCTTCCTTTTCATGTTATATCTAGAAAATCAAGTTTTCTTACTGTTACCTGGGACATAAAGTACACTTTTTCCTGGAGAGCATTTACACATGATTAATTAAAACATATTAAGAATTGTACACTCCTGTACAATTGAATATAGTCAGAATATTTAGTGACAGTTAGCAAAGCATCCATACTGACAAAGATATTTTGTTTGTAATCAAAAATTAAGTTTAACAGCAGAGTCTATTTTCTCCTCTGTCATTAGGAGTTGAAGTGTGACTTTTTTGCTATTTTTTTTTGCTAGGTTGCTATGATGACCAGTTTTCAGACTTAATTTCTTTTAAAACGTATTCTGAATTTGTGAAATGTATTCTCAGTGTATCAGCCACTAAATACACAGATGCTATTATCTGTTATTTTATTAAGCACATCTTTCAAGATTGAAAGGAAAAGTGAACCTGAGTGCAGGCAGTGAGATGCATTCATGTAGAAATCGCTTTGTTCATGTGTTTCATCTTCTCACCTCAGGGAGTACCATCTTTGCAGAGATGGCTGCCATCATCCCTCCCATCTGCATCCTCTTTGGTGATTCCCTAGAGACGTGCCTGCCTTTCCAGGAGAGGAATTATGCACTGGAACATGATCCCACGGTTTCACATGACAAATTTTATTGTTATCACCTGATGTGCCAGTATCAGACTAAGCAACCAGATATCTGGATGGGTTGATCTTATTGAGAGTACTGTAAAGATCAAACTAAGGCTCTGGGAGAAATAATGAAGAACAAATGCACTCCATAGCTATTTTTAATACTTTTTTAAAAATAGCTATAAAGCCATGGACAATCAGAGCCAATTGCAACTGAGAAACACACATTCCAAAAAGTGAATTTTTTTTTTTAAGTATTGATTTTCATATGTACTATAGATTTTCAGGTTTGAACTTGAATATTTTTCTGGTTTTGGATAACAAATTATTCAACTTATTTGGGACTGCTGGTGTTGAAAAAAATAACTAATGGAATTCAAATAGCATCTTTCTAAAAATTTGAAACAGAATGAGATTAATTACCAATATTCAGTGATCAGATCTCAGATTTATTTTGTATTATTCTTAACACCCACATCCTGTCATTGCCGGTTTTTCTACTTTTCTCTACATCTACCCATGACTCATTTGTCACTTGCAAATCTGAAGCATTTAATTTTAGACATTTGTCTTCTGAGAATCAGTCATAAATACTATAAGAGCTGACAGTCTTTTAAGACAAAAATGTCATATCCCTCCCAAGATGTTGAGCCTTATTCTCCATGCTCTTATCTTCCTATTCTTCCACTTATTTCTGTAGAGGTAGTTTTAATTCACATTAGCCGCAATGAAGAATCAATTAGATAATCAAGGCTTAACAAAGAACATCAGTTAACTAGGAGCAAAGGATTCTAAATACTCGTTTGTGCTGTAGTGATGTATTTTCAGCAAGTACTATTTTAAGGGAATTTGCACCTCCTGCAGTAGAAATGAATAAATGTCAGACCAAAGAGAAAATATAAAATCAATATTACCCAGTTTTACTTTCTTAGAAGTAGAAGCAGACTAAATGTGTATGATGACTGCTCCAACCACTTGCATCATTTGTCTTGTAAATAATTTTAATTTTTCTATGTTGTTTTCTTTCCCCTGCTTTAAAATTGAGCTACTGCGTTCTTGTTTTGCTGTGATATCCAGGAAAAAACCTGCTGGGATATCACAGCTATTGTGGAGCTCTGCCAAATGAGTGAGCCCACACAAACTGGCACAGGTCAAATGTTACCATATCAAATGTTCTTGACATGTTTTAAAAAGATACATTTTAATCATATTGCACGTGGGATTTCTTTGACTGTATATAAATGGGGCCAGGCTGGGCCTGTCTAGAAGAAACAGAACTCCATGAAAACCAAGCCCAAATCCTGTCCATTCTCATTGAATCACAGAATCAACTAGCTTGGAAAAGACTTCTGAAATCATTGAGTTCAGCCTATGACCTAACACTTGTCAACTAGACAAGTGTGAGTGCCATATCCAGTCTCTTCTTAAACATCTCCAGGGAGGTGACTCTACCATCTCCCTGGGAAGCCTGCTCCAAGGCCCAGTCACTCCTTCTTGAAGAATTTCTTCCTAATGTCCAGCCAAAACCTCCACTGGTACAGGTTAAGACTGTATCCTCTTGTCCTGTCACTGGGGGCCTGGAAGAAGAGGCCTTCAAACCCCCCAGCTACAACTGCCCTTTAGGTACTTGTAGAGAGTGATGAGGTCTCCCCTGAGCCTCCTCCAGGCTAAACAACGCCAGCTCCATCAGCTGCTCCTCACAGGACCTGAGGTCTGGACCCCTCACCAACTCCATCACCCTTCTCTGGACACACTCTAGCACCTCAATGTCCTTCCTAAACTGGGGGCCCAGAACTGGACACAGAACTGAAGGAGTGACCTCACCAGGGCTGAGTACAGGGGAAGAATCACTGCCCTGGTCCTGCTGGCAGCACTATTCCTGATAGAAGCCAGGATGCCATTTGCCTTCTTGGCCATGTGGACACCCTGCTGGTTCATGTTCAGTCACTGTCAACCAGCATCCCACAGCTCCCTGTCTCCCTGACTGCTGTCCAGCCACTCTGTCCTCAGCCTGTAGTGCTTTATGGGGTCACGACCAAAGTGCAGGTATTTGGTCTGATAAATATAATGTCGTTGGATTCAGCCCATCTATCCCAGCCTGTCCAGGTCCCTCTGCAGAGCCCTCCTACCTTCCAACAGGTTGACACTCGCACCCAACTTGGTGCCATCTGCGAATTTGCTACTGGTAAACTCGATCCCCTCATGCAGATCATCAATAAACTAGCATATCACAGATTATCCTGGCTGGTATAACCCACTCAGATTTTTCTTAGGAAAGCGTCAGTGCCTCCACAATTTTACTTAATGATTAAGTAGTAATAATGCTTTGAGACCTTAACAAAACAGGGTTGTTTTCAAGTGAATTGCCTTTGAAAAAGTTAAGTCTTGAAGGCTATGGAATACAATAGAGTAAAAAGTACATCTGAGGAACTGAGGGAATGGCATCAAAGTGCATCTGTTAAGGTGTCTTCCACTATTCCCAGAAAGCTACTGACATGAAGATACCGAATTCAAACTGTTGGCAAAGGAAGAGGGACAGAGAGACACAGAAGAGTGGGAACAAGGAAATATGGGGAAAATCAATTGTAGGCCTAGGCAGGAGTGTGTAAACAAGCAAAAGAACTCAAGACAACAAAATTGAAATGCCTTTAATGTGGGTTAAAGCAACATTCAAATAGAAGGAGAGGAAGGAGAGACTGGGAAGGTCAGCAATTTGCCCTTTATGTTGAGAGGAGTGGGAATGCACAGAGCTCTAGGGATCGACATGAGCTGGCTGGCACTTTTCTGAGTAGGACTGAGACCATCATGGGTGACAATGCAGGGGGCCTCTGCCAGAGCCCACTTGTTAAAGAAGTAGATGAGGTGTTCTTAATGTAACTGGTTGTTAGCCCGTGTGAAAACCTATGAGCTCTTCAGAGGCCCTGGATGTGTAAAGTCTTGCAACTGACACTTCCATTTTAGTCACCAGTAGTGACTACATTCAAGTTATAAAGGTGATGACTACCCAGTATAAAAATAGGCCTTTGGTTCTTGCACAATAGTCAGGCACACTAAAGGCAGACTCAGACTTGCTCCAAATGTCTTTGCAGCCTCGTGGGTATCTTTCCACTCACTCCAGCAGGAGCTGAATAATAAATGTTGCACCAAAGATATGCAAGGCAGGCTCATCTTGCAATATATTCATAACAGTGACATTTGAGGGAGCTGCAATGGGCCATGAGTCATGTACTGCTGATGTAACAGTCTGATAACAAAAAATGTTACACACATAATAAGGAGAGGGGGGTGGGATAGGAATGCTTTGCAGAATAAGTAAAAGTTGTATGCCTGAAAAGCCACAGAAACTAAAACTTTGTCTGGCTGTAAATGCACTCAGAGGTCTGAAAGCAGTGAAATTTTTAAAGACTCAGTAAATCAAGAATACGGGAATTTCCCACCCAGCCACTTGGGGTAGTTAGGTGATACCTAACTAAAATTCTAAAGTTAAGAAATAACAGCCTGATAAAAGCTTCTTGTTTTGCAATAGATTTGAGTGTTATCTATAAGTTTGCTATGTATAGTCCCAAACAGATTCAATTCTCCTGTCCATCATCAAGCACACCACTGTAATAATTCCTTAACCACTGGCTCATGAATGTAACCATTAAACAAAATCTTTTGAGTTACCAGAATAAAAATACTCTGCCTCAGATTCCTTTTTAATATTTCAGAGACTGATTCAACCCATGATCCCAACATCCAGAAGCAACATCCCTTTGTCCACTGGAGCAGGAGCTGAATCCAAGTTTTTCTATCTATCAGCAGTCACTTACAGCAGTGTACAGTAAGGCCTGGCTGCTCCCTAAGGGATGGAAGGTGGAAGCCAAGCCTGATGTCCAGCCAGCAGATCAGGTGTTCTGCCAGCCAGAGCCCAGCTCCACAGTACCCAGGCAACGTGAACAGGACAGGACAGACCCAGAGATGGCAGCCAGGCTCAACCAGTAGAGCAGATCATCAAGCAGATGGTGGCAGATCGGAGGTCAAGCCATGAAAGCAGCCTTCAGGTCGGGGTCTTGATCAACACAGTCCATGGTAAGGCAGGGCTGTGGCTGAGCTGGAAACCAGCAGTCCTCTGATACAGCTCAGACAGGGACTGAAGGCCCTGGGCTCAGCTGAAATCAGCTCCCAGGCCCATGGACAGAGGTGTAGACAGGGGCCCAGCCAGGAGGTTGGTCAGGACCATTAAAGCCTCGTAGTGCCCTGAATATAGAATGTCCTGAATGGAAGGGACCTATAAAGATTACTGAAGTCCAGCTCCTGTTAGGGTCCTTCAGCAGCAGAAACCAATCGAATGATTCATCATGCTGTTAAAAATTGTATGTAACAAACATAGATAAATATCTGCTGAACTCTTTTGGTCAAAGAGCTAAGAATGATCAGTGTAATTTCAGTTTTCATCTAGCAATGACAGATGTGGGACCAGCTTTGTGACTATTATGAATGAGGAAGGAAGCTAAGACACAATTTATGTTTTACAAAGGTGGTTTTCTTGTGGTTTTTTTAGTTATGTATTTTAAAACTATGAAACATAAGGAGCCACTACACATGAGAGAATTGCAGGTTTTACAATAACTGCCTCTTACTTGCTTAAAGGTAATGTTGAATATGTATAAATTTTTATTCTGGTACTTCAGTTGTTGAAATATAAATGGTCCATAAAATGTTGGCCCTGTTAAAATCAATGACGATCACTGTAGTTCCCCTTTTGAGAGTTAGGTTTTCAGTTTTTCAGTCCTCAATACTTGATTTACTGAAAATCAATGGTTAAAATAGGCAACTCTTTCTACATTGACATCTGCCTCAAAGTTTCATTAAAATATTGTTAAAATGTTGGACAGATGGATTAACTGAGACCAAACATCACCCCACACAAATTAACCCTACAAGTATAATGAAAGCCCTCTTTCACATATGCTACTATAAAGCTTTTGTTAATAAGAATTCCCCTTCTTGGGTACTCAAAATGAAGTATTGTTCATTGCCATATGGCTCACATTAAATACAAGGAAACAAACAAAAACACAGTAAGTCTTTGACATTTTAATGACTGTGGATCAGCTACTCCTACCAGAAGCTGCTCTATTGGCTAATTACACTCACTGGTAAAAACATTAATTTCAGCTCCTGCCTTTTTCTGCTAACTTTGAGTTAAATCTTGGTGCTGGGAAAGGTTATATTCATTATCAATAGCCCTTAAAGACCTCATCTGTGATGAGTGTCCCTTCAGCATTTCCTAATTAGAATATGAAAGAAAGCTTTTGAATAAGATTGATTACACAAGCCAGAAATAGAGAAATGCTAAAAGTGAATGGACATCAGAGCTTCTCCATTTTAGGATAGGGAATTTTCTTCTGTGGGGGAAAAAGGCTTTTATAGGATCCATCCTGGTGGTCTAGCTGGCTCCAAGGGCTAGTCAATAAAATTTTGCACAAACATAAGGTTCCCATTAATCTTAACTTTTAGGACACAGGTGGGTTACTGAATGGTACCAGCTACTACTGCTACCAGAAGCATGTGTAGGTTTGCAGTAGTTTATAGGATCTTCTCTCCATCTCCTTTTGAAAAGCCAGATTTGCTATTGAATATATATGAGACAGAAAATATCTTTTTAGTACAGTATTGTGTCAAATGTAAATTAGTTCTCTTTAGAAGGAGAGACATGGTGATCAGACTTCAGAATCACCAGCTGACTGAAGACGATATTGGCTCATACAGAAAGGGAGTAATTAATTTAAGTATATGAAATTTCAGTGAAAGACTGACGCATATGGTAAGAACCAAGACACCATTGGACTGCTGCCTACCATGATGTCAGGGTACTACTTTGTATCAGAAGAGATGTCCAGTGAAATGAGGACAAACCCACAAAGTAATGTTATTATCTAATTATGAACATTCTCCTGAGATCAGGCCAACCATGGCTGGCACCTTTTTTTGTAGTCAGTCCCATATTATATGGAGGGAAAATAATAAACCTTTGTGAATGGACAAACGGAATTTAAATGTCATGGGCTTATGGCAACATATAAGAGATATGAGAAACGGAGTACCATTAAAATACTTCTTATACTAAAACACTATTAAAAGATAGTGTTTTAAGGCTCTAGGTGATCCCACATAAATATTTGGAAAGAACACAGATTCCAAGAGAAATACTCTGTTTTGAACAACTCAAAGCCATGCAAGCACAATGACTTTCCTAAATACCAGTGTTGAGAAAACAAGGAGTAGATGTCTTTTGAATCTGATGGTGATGGAGACAGCTGCACCGATACATGGTTGTGGCTCCTAAAGGCTCAGACTTTGGGTAGCACACCAACAATTCCAACATGGAAGTCTGCCCCATCATTCTCTGTACCCACATATTCACTCTGATAGATAAACACAGAGAGAAAAGGATCTATTAGCTGTCAGAAAAGGATCGACTAGCTCTCTCCTTGGTCTCTACTGAAAGATGATTTTGCCTGTTTTCTCCCTAAATAACTTCTAGTATTTTAAATAAAACCTATGGAACTGGAAGATTTACATTTGTGCTTCAGAAAGGTTTTGAAAATATAAGCATACCCCCCCAAGGAACACGATTACTTTCAGCACTTCCTTGTTCTGCATGGAATATTACTTGGACATCATGAAGGGAATGAGCACAAGAAATACAAGGTGGGTTCTGGAGGTCAGTAGGCATGCCGACCAGGATTCTGAGAGGGCCTACTGGTGACATGGGCCCTAGGGCTGTCATCCTCCACAGTCAGGGTGGTTTCAAGCTTTTCCCCTAAGATTCACTGAGGCGTTATTTACATTTATGTTACTCTCACTATACCAGTTGGCCTGTTTGCCTCCTGGCCCCTTTTACCCTTATTAGTAAACTTGCTAGAATGTTCTCCCCAGTTTGATACCCAGTTGGCCCCTTCTCCTTAGTCCCTCCTCTTGTCCCTCCTCGTTGGCTCCCTAGCCTGTCCATCCTCAGTGTGACACCCCCTGTCTCTCTCCTTGTTGGTTGAAGTAATCGTTGCTCCCCATCAGTATATAAGGTCTGTTCTCCCCTCTTTGCTCCCTGTCTTTGCCCCCAGATCCTTCAGGCTATTGAATAAAGCCGGCTCCTGGATTCTCCACAAAGACTCCTCTTTACTGTTGTATGGGTGTTACCTTACCCCGCTGTGTGTGTGCAATTCATCAGCCTACTGTGAGAGTGCATGGTTCATGGACCGTCCCGCTGCCCTGGATTTGTTGCAGCTCTGCCCAGCCAGGCTGACACCAGGGCTGTGCGACAGTAGGTAAGGAATAGGCTCAACAGAACACAGTGATATGTACTGAAAGTAGAACTACTCATTTGAGGGGCAGCTCTTAAAGGAGACCTTCAAGGATCCATTTGAGGATGAGTCTTTCCTTAATATTTTTGCTATGACCAGGACACAAAAAATACATGTACTAATTACCGTTTGCTGATGTAAAACTGTGAGGCAGCAACAATCTTGGCTAAAGACCAGAACATCATACACAAAGAGCTCTATGACTTGAGGACTGAAATAATAGAAACTGGATTAAATTTTAATACTGCAAAATACAGTGTTACGCACTTGAGGGCTGCTATGAAATACAGACAACTGGAAGCAGTATAGAAAAAGGATGGCCATCAAAGTATAGAAAAAGACAAATGAAATCATATGATACATCAGGAAAACTACTTCCAGTAAAGAAAAAAAAGTATAATTACTATTGTATAAAGCACTTCTGGTGTTGCAGCACAAATGCAGTCTATACTTCCAAATATCTATATTAAGAAAGATACAATCTGAATTAGGTGCAGAGAATTCTTCAAAGATAATCAAAGGAATAGACAGATTCTCTGTCTTCCAAGGGAAGACTTAGAGACACTGAATCACTTACACTGGGAAAAAGAAAGTTAAGCCCATTATGATACCACATATGCACTGGGCTTACAGGGCAAGATTTTAATAGTGCAAGGGCTACAGGGGTGGCTTTTGTGACAGACCGCCAGAAGCTTCATCCATGTCCAACAGAGCCAAGACCAGCCAACTCCAAGACAGGCCACCAGACAAGGCTGAGCCCATCAGGAATGGTGGTAGCACATCTGGGATAGCAGATTTAAGGAGGGAAGAAAACAAATCTTCAGAAAAGCAGCAGGCAGAGAGAGCAACAGCTCTGCAGACACCAAGGTTAGTGGAGAAGGAGGGGGAGGAGGTGCTCCAGGTGCCAGAGATGAGGTTCTTCTGCAACCAGTGATGAAGAGCATGGTGAGGCAGCTGGGTGCCTGAAACCTATAGAGGTCCATGGTGGAGCAAAGATCCACTTGCAAGACCATGGAAAACCCACATCAGAGCAAGGGGATGCCCAAAGGAGGCTGTGGTCCCTTGGGAAGCAGGCTTCTGTCAGGACCTAAGATGAGGCCATACCGAAGCAGTTTTTCTGGGAGGACTTGTAACCCTATGGGGGATCCACGCTGGAGCAGTCTGTTCCTGAAGGACTGCACCCTGTGGAAGAGACTGATTTTGGGGGAATTCATGAAGAACTGTAGTCCTTGGGAAGAACTCACATTGGAGAGGATTGTAGAAGGCCTTCTCCCTGGAGGGATCTCGCACCAGAGGAAGTAAAGAATGGGAGGAGTAACCACACCCCCCCTTTCTTGTCCCCCTGCACTGTTTTGGGGGGAGAAGTAAATAAAATGGGGAGTGAAGGTGAACACAAGAAGATGGGGGAGTTTGGGAGAGGTTTTTAGGATTTAGTAAGATTTCTCATTATTCTACTCTCATCTTTTGGTAATAAATTAATTTCCCCAAGTTGAGTCTGTTTTGTCTTTGACATTAATTGGTGATTGATCTCCCCCTGCCCTTATCTTGGCCCATGAACCTTTCATCATATTTTCTCTCCCTGTCCAGCTGATGAGGGGAGTGGTAGAGAACTTTGGTTGGCACCTGGCATCCAGTCAGATTCAACCCACCACTAGATCAGATAGCAGAGCACCAGCAAGGAGAGATCAATCTAGGCCAAAGAACATCGGCAAAAGGACAAATGGATTTATAATGGCCATAAATACTTAGGTCAGATCAGGAAGAGGCTCCTAGTTTTTAATCAGTAAAATGCACTTTTGCAAGAGCCTTCCAGCAAAAGTAGTGAGCACTTGAAATATCACTCACTTCAAAATGCATCTTAAGCTGTCCACAAAAGGGACTCTAATATGTTCTGTTATATGATTTCTGAAAACAGCTGGAGGCTAAACCTTGTGACACATACTTCATTTCAGAACTCTTCCTATTTTCCTATGACTATTCAACAATCCATACAAATGCATATGTTCCACCTTACAGGATCTCTCCTTGGACTGCTTGGCATCATAGTTGGTGTAGCCATGAAAGAAATACCTGTGTTGCTCCAACCATGTCACTTGCCTGGTCAACTAAGGGAGGAAAAGGGTTAAAAACGCCTTGTTCAACCTCTCACTAGTTGACATTTAACGCTTATTTCTTCTCCCACCCAGAAGTATCAGCCTATTTCAAATCATGTTATTGAATGAACACACATATATTTCATCAATAACCATTTTCTTTAGCTTGGTGACAAAAAACAAAATTACAGGAACACTTTGAAATAAATAAGTACGTTTTGTGTGTAGGCAAAATCTCTCTAGCCCTGCCCTTGGCTTACTGCACAGAAAGTTAGATGACATAAAAAATGCTATCCTAACAGTAACAATTCATTATGACAACAAAATTAAATGACTGTCTTTGTAAATTCAAAGGTCATTTGTAAACTTTCATCAGCACCTTTTACAGTCTTGACTGATAAAAATAATCCAGCTTTTTCAACATAGGGAAATAGGGAATAAAAAAGCAAATTAAATTAGCCTAACTTCCATGTACTGCCAGAATATTCTTTACAAATAAAATTATTTCAGTTTAACTTTTTTTTATGAAAAAAGCAAAACCAGCTACTTGAGGAACATGCTTTCTTACAGATAATCTGTTACAGATGCAGAATGCATTTTTTATTAATTTAAATCTGTTCTGGCCTTTGTGGTTCTGCCTCTATCATGGGATCTGAGAGCTTCTGTTATTCCCTGGGTACAAGTGCATATTCCTGGGTCCACACCAGCACAAGCATTACTCATTTTGTGTGTATTGTTTCCAAGGAGGAAGACATTTAAGGAATGATCTGGAGGACAATCACAGAATACTCTACTCTATTGGCACCACAAACTGAAATGTGCTGAACCCAGTCTTCCAATTTAGGGACTATTTCTTAATCATGGGAAACTTAGTAGAATCAATGTTTTCAAATTGTGGATTGCTATACTGCTACTTCTAACTCAGAAATATAAAATTTCTCTCATAGTTATTATTGCATACATACATGTGTGCATATGTATATATATGTATCTATGTACGTATATGTATATGATTAATATATTTTTTCTCTAGGCAGAGCAAATGTACAATGATAATTAATACAATGATACAATGTACAATGATAATACAAGGTAATTCTAAAATAATTTTATTGAAATGTTGTGGATGTGAATTCAAAGAACTTTCTCATGACTGCTTTAGTTTTGCTATATAAAAGGAACACAAATATTTTTGTCACAGTATAAAGATAATAAGCACACAAGACTGAAAAATTATCATTTCCCAAGACATACCAATAACCCAAATATCTATAATTGGTGTGTTCTAAGAGCTATTAATACTATGAGAGTCTAAAAAAAGCAATTCATCAGTGTAGACAGACTTGCTGAGACCTAGGACCTATGAAGTGCCAGTTACACTGTGAGCCATCATAGCAGAAAGGAATGGTGAGAGTGGCAACAACATGTTACCAACAGATTCGAAAAGACACAATTTCACAGGCTTTCAAATGACCAAATATAAATGGGCAAAGGTCATTCATACCAGGGATCCAAAGGCACTCAGACTGATAAAATAATTTATTTCATATGCTGGTAGCTACACAATCAGGTTTGCAGGCAAAAAGAGACATTGTCATATGGATTTTGACACTGTAAATGTAATCAAGTACAAAAGGGATCGAAAGGAAAACGGGAAGATAAGAAGCTCTAGAACAAATGAAGTTAAAAGAAAAAGTGGATTTTTACCTACTGTTATTGTAATAACACATATTTTCATCAGACGTTTAACCTTGCATCAGATTTATTTCCCAACTGGTATGCATCAAGTGTGTTGCAACAGCAGAGTCCATGGGAAGAGGACCTGACTGCTGGCTTACAAGACAACCAAGCAAGTTGATTCTTACTAGGACTGGAGTCAACATTTATTTCTACAATTCAGATGTGGTAAGGACTAGCAAGAATAGTAAAAGCAGAAATAGAAGCATCTCTTTCCGCCCACTACTCTACTTTTGGGGAAATATTTAGCTTAATAATTTATGAATATTCATCAATTCCTTAGATACTGACTAAAGCTCAGAATATCCATGTCTCAGATAACCAAAGTGTCAAAGCCTGAGGCTACATTGCTAGCAATTTCCATTGGCAATATTGAATTCAGGGACCACCATAAAGTTACTGCTGCAGCAAGAATAAAATTTTAGCACAGCTTTTTTCACATCTTGACAGTGACAGAATCTTCCAACTATACATCATAATTCAGGGCTGCTCTAGTAGTATGAATTTAATTTAGCAAAAGCTAGCCTCTGTGAGATGAATATAATATTTCAAATATGACAACATGTCATATTTTAAAACTGAACAAAGTCACATCTTTCCTATTGATAAGGAGTTCAACAAATGCAAAGTAAGCTGTATCACTTCTTGAGACATGTTTCTTCAGCATCAACTTCTACACAATACTCCTGCAGTGGTTCTTCATTCCTGTATCTAATTCCATGAGCCAACAGGACATCTCTTCCTAGAGTAGTGGTCACCAGAAATTAAGACAGGGAATTTGAAAGTGATGGAGAGCCTGAGTAAAATACAAATATATGCAAATTCTATTCAGTTACAATACGCCAGAAGAGAGCCATGTGAATTTTTACAAACACCATCAAGTTTTGCAAGACACAAGTAAACAAAAGAGATTTCCTCTACACAAATATTGATGGAAGACACAAACACATAAATCTTTTGGACAAATCGACAATCAACTATGAGAATTTTTTTACATTCCCAGCCCATCGTAAGTTTTTTCTTGAAAACATTGTAAAGATAACATAGGTAATATAAAATCCTGATCTCTATAAGACAGCAACTGATTTCCTGTAATAAACTGCCAGGCTACAGTCTAGGACTTTCCACTGAGAAAACAATTTTAAGCATTTCTTTCTTATCACCCAAATCATCTTGACCCAGTTTATGCAGGAGTGTCACAACTGCAGTGCTTAAAATGTATACTAAAACTATACATTTTGTTCACTCTCTCCCAACATTTAGAAAAATGATAATTTTTTTCCAGTTTGTAAATAGATATGAAATTGTCTCAGGCCAACATTGTACATGGTGCTTTTTTGGGAAACAAATCATAAGGATATCCTTTTATTTTTATTTTTTTTAAATTGGTGAAGGTTAAAAATACAATAGCGAATACAGATAGAACAACATTCCAAAAGGACAGTCTCCTTAAGACATGCAAACCCATGCAGGATTTGTGATAGAAATAGCAGTCTAGGTTTCCACAGTAATGATTCAGTCATTATATGACTGTGAACTGCTATCCTGCTCACATTAGTGAATTATATTGCAGTTAGAATCATTCAGTGGCTGGATATCTTAGGGACATTTACTTCATGGCTGGGCTATTACCACATTTTATATAGCAGACATACTTGCCTTTAGCTCATTCAGATAACAAAGCAATCTTTAAACAGGCTTGTAACCTGAAACCATCATCCATTCTAACACCTAAACCTTTCATGTGCAGGACTAAATACTGTATTGAACTGCTATTATTAAGGCTCTGATGAGAGTAATACTACATCACCTCACCAACTCTAACTGGTTTGTCCTCCAAGGGGCATGTATTGAGTAAGGACAGCAAAAAACAGACTCTAAATTGATCCTGAGTTATGGCCAAACAGCAGAAATCCCATCCATTTGTAGGTGAAGTCAAGACTTAGATTATTAATTTGATTATGTAAATATCTAGGGGTCTTCCAGATGCTTTAGACACCCTGTTTGACTACTTGTTCTCTTCAGAGGTACAAACACATCTGTACACAGACCAGTGTTCTCCAAAGAGGATCAACTTGGCTACGTTTGTGGTTGCAGAGTTATCTTACACTCAACCATCACACAGGTTGTTTCATGAATCTGTTACTCTCTGCAGAAAAATTACTTAGGGAAGTTATCGCAGGCTCTCTCCTCACTCTTCCTCAGCGCCTGTGCAAAAATGATCCTCCACTCCATTATGTTCTGTTCATTCATGGTTTGTTTTTTTTTTTCCATTCAGTAAATATCTGTTTAAAGGAATATTATTTAGGGAGTCTTACAGATCACTTGACTGGATCCACTGATTTGCCTCATGCATACAGATATTTGACCAAAATTACATAAGCATTAGCTTTGAAGACCAAATAGCGAAGTCCCTTCTTTTGGAAGCCCTATATACCTATATTTTTAGTATTTTTGCCTTCAGAAGAAGGACATATTTAACAAGAGGCACATAAAGGATCTACAGTTCCTGCTCGACCCCATTTGCTCTGCACAGATTGATGTGCTGTCCATGTCATGTTACAGAGGATGTGTTGTGCTGTTCAATAGCACCCTTATTCACATCCTGACTGCAACCAGTCCTGCTGTATAGCAGTACTGTGTGAACAGATTGCTTTCATGACAGTTTTGAAACTCACAGGGAGCCAGTTTGATTGCAATTTTATTTTTAACCATCCTACAAGGGATGTCTACAATCTAAGACACAAGTGTCTCCAACATGTTGCCAGTGTAAATAAGTGGATGCCTCTGAATGGTTACTTTATATAATTTTAAAGGGCAAGCCATGATCCTGGAGAGATTCAAAGTCCTAGTAACCAGTTTGAAAAAAGAACATACCTTTTTTTTTTTAGTTCCTATCTTCTTTCTCTTGTGGTAACTACATAAAAATGTGATGAATTCAGGAAACTGCTCCAAAAACTGTATGGAAGTATCCACGTTCAGCTTGAATTCTGTATTCCTGGATAACCAGAGTAGTGTGACTCAGAGGACTGGCTAAGCTTCCCAATCATCTGTTTCACAAAAGTACTTCAAGTCCTTTTTAAACATTTCCAACTACAATTGGGTGATTATTTTAGCCCTTTGCACTTACACTGTGAAATGCTCAAATTAAACAAGACCAATTAAGCACATTCTTTTTGTACAGGATGATATTTATCTCAAGTGGTGTAATTGGCACTTTAGTTATGTGTATTCTGTGTAATGCAGTGCAATGCAGAGAGATCCAGCCTAACAGGAAAGAACACAATCATGGTAATTACAACAAGAGTACAGACAATGTGGAAGGGAGGAGAACTTTGAGCAAAATTAACTTCCGGAACAAAACCTTCTGTAGCATCCACACTTGGGCTCCTCTAGACAGCTTTAGAATATTTTTACCAGTGAATAAAGCAAAGTGCCATGCATTAATTGTCTTTGATAGACAAGAAAAAATGTTTGCATCTGAGTACTGGATCCTACTACAGCAGATTCATTTTAATCACCCGATTCCACTCTCCTTTACTAGACAGAAACCCACATCTTCCAGAATAAATGGCCACCTAATTACACCGTCTCTAGGGCCTTATACTCTGTCCAGGTAGTTATTATCCAATCAACATTTCCATGACAACTTTCTTTGGTCAAATGGCCAGCAAGTAAAGCCATTCACTTAAAGGGATAGGACACATTTGGGTTCAAAGTGAGATGCAATGAACTTTCACTTTCCATATTATTCTATCTATTCTGAAGGATACTCACATGGGATTCCCAACTTCTTTAGCCCCCTGTTGTATTCTCCACTGAATTAAGGCTCCTACAAAATGAAATCCACTTTTCACTGTGGAACAGTTCAGTGAAATCCAAATACATTGTCAAGA
The DNA here is from genome assembly GCA_025920805.1 of Petroica traversi. Taxonomy (NCBI): domain Eukaryota; kingdom Metazoa; phylum Chordata; class Aves; order Passeriformes; family Petroicidae; genus Petroica; species Petroica traversi. The sequence continues at coordinate 1,515,567 of JAHLSL010000020.1, forward strand.
CTGAATTTGAGAGAGGGAATAAATGAATCATATGGAAATAAGATCACATGCACCAACTACATGTAAGAAGTGTCAGATGCCATGTAATTTACCTCCTTTTTTGAAAAAGCACATGGACTCATTCAGCAGCTGTGAGGCAATACCATACAGGCAGAAAGAAAACACCATCCTGGAGAAGGATTTCTGAGAAATGCAAGGAGTTAGCAATTAGCTACAAATTGCTTAATTAATGAAGAACCAAATTATGACACTAATTAATCTTGTGATTATAGACTGATTTAAGAATTGCTGATAAGTACTATTAGTCAGCAATGCAGCCATATCATACAGTATTTCATTTGCTTTAGAAAAGATGAAACTGTGAGAAGTTAATGCTCTTTCTGATTTATAGAAATTTAACTGCTTGCCTCTTATTACTGTTAGTAGCCATGTAGTTAAATGACCTTTTATAATTGCCTCATTTTAAAGAAACAAAAAGAGAGATTTAAAAAAATTATTTCAATTCTTAATGTCTCTCATGACAAAACTCTCAATTTTGTTGACATCTTGGGCTTTGCCTCATATTACAAAGAACACCTGGTTACCAATATCAGATTATACTAAACTGATGAGTAGGATGATGATGATGATGGTCTTTTATGCTTTATAGCTGTTTCCAGGTATATGAACACACCCTATTAACTGTGTAATAATCCTGCCTTCTTCAAATTATGTTTCTGCTGGCTCATTTGATTTATTCTGAATTTTAAATTTTTTTCCCTGAAAAATGAAGCAAAATCAAAAACTATTTTACATAGAATGTTAAATTAAATGTTGCAAAGATATACTTTCAGGGTGGGGGGGGTGAAAAGAAGGAAAAATATATTAGTTATCTCACAAATAAAAGCTAATATATTAACAGGGAATATGAGAGAAGACAATGGCAAAGTTAAAGAAGAGCTTGTTACAAAGTATAAATGAAATTTTATATAATTTTCTTATGACACTAGCAGATGGTCACGTCTCACATAACTGACTGAGCATGGAGCCTGCTTTGCACTGGAGTCCCTGCCTGCTCTCTGGGACGCTCCACTGAGCGCACCCTGAGCAAATTTGCTTGTGACACCAAGCTGTGTGCTGCAGTTGACCTGCAGGACGGAAGGGATGGTATCCTGAAGGACCTTGGACAGGCTTGAAAGGCGGGCCTTTGAGAGCCTCACAAAGTTCAGCAGGGCCAGCTGCAAGGTCCTGCACCTGAGTTCGGGCAATTCAAAGCTCAAGTGCAGGCTGAGCAAGAATGGATTGAGAGCAGCCCTGAGGAAAAGGACTTGGGTGTGTTTGTGGATGAGGAGCTTGACATGACCTTGTAATGTGCTTGCAGCCCAGAAAGCCAATCACATCGTGGGCCAGCAGGTCAAGAGAGGTGATTCTGCCTGCTTGGCTCTTCTGAAATGACACCTAGAGTGCTGCATCCAGCTCTGGGGTCCTCAATATAAAGAGAATAGAGTCCTGTTGAAGCAAGTCCAGAGGAAGTCCATGAAGACAATCAGAGGGCTGGAGAACCTTTCCAATGAAGACAGGCTGAGAGAGTTGTGGTTGTTCAGGTTAGAAAACAGAAGGCTCCAGAGAAGCCTTGGAACAGCCATTCAGTACCTAAAAGGGTCCTACAAGAGAGACAGAGAGTGACCATTTACAAGGGCATGCTGTGATAGGACAAGGGGGATTGGCTTCAAATGGACAGAAAGTAGGTATTAGGTACATTTGGTATTAGGAAGAAATGCTTTACAGTGAGGGTGCTGACCACTAGCACAGGCTGCCTAGACATGCTGTGGATGCCCCATGCCTGGAAGTGTTCAGGGCCAGGTTGAACGGGTTTTGAGTCACCGGGCCTTGTGGAAGGTGTCCCTGCTCAAGACAGGGGGACTGGAACTAGGTGATAGTGAAGGTCCTTCCAGCGCAAACCATTCTGTGATTCTATGAAAAAAATACTGTTTACCTTTTCTTTAAGAAGACTAGACAGCAAATGCTGTTCTACATGGTTTCAGAGATGTTATTCCACAATTTTATAAAACCAAGGTGTTTGACAAAGACTGTAGCCTGTTTCAGTCAATGGCTTAATGTCAGCTGGTTGGCTGAAAGCCACAGCCACAGAACAATGGGTATTGCCAGAACCTTCTAAAAGTACAGGTGCCTACATTCTTTCTCAGACAATTACAATAATTACTGATCACAATACCCACATACAGTAAAACATATAATACAATGTCTTAGAATATATTAGAATTAAGTATTGCAACTTAATGCATTTTTCTGGGAGGTCTTATGACATTGTGTAGACTTGAACATACATGACTGACAACAGAAAATGAGCATCTAATAAATACCAATTTGAAAAAAATCAGTAGTGCTTAAGTGGTGTATTTAGGTGTTTAAGTGGGTAGGTGACACTCTGAAGAAACTGAGTCTTTAAAAAGTTTGCATTAAAAAGAAGCAGGGTTTAGAACATTTTAGTAATGTCCAAGATTTTTTTCTTTGCTATTAATGTACCATGGTCCAATTATAGTGAAAGCACAATTAGCAGTAATTCAACAAGAGTTTCCACAAATCCTTCTTGCAACATCCATCCCATTTGCTGCTCTTCATTCCTCCCCTTTTTCTTAATTAGTTCCCTCTAGTTACACAGAATTATTTGACTGATAGAATCAATGTAAGAAGTTTTTCTATTCTTTTAAGCCAGTCTTGTCACTGTAACAAAATAAAAACAAAGAGCTACAGCTGCCATATAAATGAGTGCATTTTCTATGATGAGGTCCCTGCCTAGCTTCCTCCTTTTTCAGATGAAATTTTACACCTGTTATCTCTCTGATAGGCAACAAATGGGAGAGCAGGTAAGTAAAAAAAGTAAATAGAACAAGTAAGAGAAAAATAAGAATGATGTTATGTTGACTTCTGTTGTGTTTTGTGGGGTACTACAAATGCTTTAAGCTATGTCCTACTAAAAAATCCAAAACATTAAGCATTTTTTTGCATTTGGATCTGTTGAAAAGTGGGACCAGAATGATAGGGGTTAAATGGCCAGGAAGTAGGTACAGCTGAGACCCTGCAGCCCATCAGCCAATTCTGATATCTTGGTAAGAGCACACTATATAAGAGAATGAGCCTCCTAATAAGAAGGTATACAACTTTTTGGCCTACTTCAAGGTTTTGTGGCTTTTTGTGACCTGCAATGGTAAGAATTTCCATTGGGAGTTGTTTGTTTTCTTAATCTGCTGGCATGTGTAATTTAATCAGAGGGTTTTATTCCCTTTTGCTCTGAGAAAAGTAGAAGAATAAGGAGCTTGTCTTACAATGGTTGGTGTATTTATCTTTTTGCTGAGAAAGCAGCAGCTGCTGATCAGCAGAGGTACTAGCTAAGTTGTCTTGAGATTGAGTGCTATGAAGTATGTAAAAAAAAAAGTCAAACATAGGGGAGCTGACTTGCAGAATTTGGGTTACGCAGCAGAACTGAACCAATTTGGTTCTAAACATAACACAAATTTATTTGTCCTCTGAGGCATCTTGTATGTAGTGTTCTTAAGCTTCAAATACATTTTAAATGGAACAGGTAATTCTCAAATTGTTTTCTTGTGTAAATACAGAATAACATGCAAAGGGGATGAAGAGAGACACTGTCCTATAATTTTTCACCAATGCAACACAAATGTTCTTCTGCTGTTTGTTTAAAAAAGTTGAGTTGATAAACTTAAGACAGTTGTTAGTCTCTAAATGGGAAAACTGATCTCTCTGGATGTGGAGGCTTGCATCTGTATAGTTCTGCATGAGACTCTTGATGACTTTGTTTTTTTGTGTGGTAGTTTGTTTGGGGTTTTTGGATTGCTGTTGTTAACTGGGGACATTTTTTTTCAAGACCTATTATTGGTTTTGGGGTGTTATAGATTTTCTTTGAAGGAGATATGTGGGGTTTCTTTTTAAAGCCATCTTGGCTAGCCAGTACTGCTAACTGAGGAGTCCCTAGGAGGGGTGCCATATTAGCTTGCAGGACAGGGGCAATGCTTGTGTATTTTTGTCAGTATAGTATGAAAAAAAGAGTGCTTAAACTTTGGATTGAGCTAGTAACTAAGTTAGTGGCATACAAAGCTTTCAGACTACTAAAAGTAGGTGATCCAATGCAGTTTTGTTATACTCAATAATATCCATAATATCTAAGAGCTGTGGGTATTTGTGGCTTGTGAAAAGTAGCATGTCTCAACAGAGACAAAGCTTAAATTTACAAAATCGCAACAGGGAACAGTGATGATGCTAAAGACAAAATCCTACTGTGAAAGAAGTATTTGGTACCTTTTAGGCTCCCTGAAGCTGAGGAAGCATGTCAGACTCATCATGTGGTGTGAAATGTCTTTTGGATGTGCTGTATTTGCAGATTACCTGTGGAATCTGTCCTAACTGGGTTACTGCACTAAGGGCAGATCCAGCTCTGTGAAAGGAGCAGAAGGCCCAAAGCTACAGCATCAAGGGGGAATGCCAGGCTCTGCCTTCTCCCACCACCATCCCAGTGAGAGAAGGCTTGTTTCCCAATACTGGGCATAAGCCTGCCTCAGAAAGAGTCTTTGCATATGCTATAACCATGGGTGAGGGCTTTAGACAGATTTCCCTGCTGTGGCACTTGTTTATGGTAGCTCATAGTAACAAGGCAGATGAAAGGTGAATGGGATCACAGAAAAGAGAGTAGGGTGTTTTCTCAGTGCTCCCTATGTTGTGCAATGGCTCAGCATAGCCATTCCAGGTGAGCATCACAGCTGATTGGTTCCAGACTGGAAAAAGTAGAGCTGTGGCAGCTTCAGTGCTGCACCTGAATTAATTAGTCATGCTTATAGACAGAAAGGGTAACTTATTTGGGAACAGACTGTGCTAATGCTACACAGCTCGAGGCACTGAAGCTGTTAGCTGGGAATGGCACGGTGAGAATAAGTGGTATTTTGTGTTACTAGCTAGCAGAAGTTTACTGTACTGCTACACTAGAAACCATATGGAGTGAAAACATCTGAGAGGGTCTGAGGGAAGAATTTTAAATATGAACATAAGTCCAAAGTTGATGTTATACTTTAGTACTGCCTCTAAGGCTTATGTTAAACCCAGTTTTTGTTCTTTTTAATGTTTTGTGGTTGCCAGAGTATCCAGAAAAATGCAAGAAGAAAGGCTTCTTACAGAATTTGCTAAATATAATTGTATTGTTCGCCCTGAGCCATGCACTCAGTCCTCGAGTTAAAGGACTCTCACAGCAGTAATGGCTACAAAAGTTACGATTTGCATGTGGTTTATTAGAAAATCTAGATTATTGCCCCGCAGGTTGTTAAAATACAAAACAGGATTTACCCTGCCCCTGAAGAATCTTGCCTGTCAGCTATAGCCAGCAATTCTGTGTCTCTCAGGTAACAGGAATATGATAAATTCTCCCAACTGGGCTGATGAGTTCCTGACTCACTCTAGTCGAAGCCGAAGTGACTCAGAGCCACAATTTTCTACCTCCTCACCATGTTATTTGTTGGGAGAGGAAGTCAAAGCATATGTACTAGATAAATGTTAATACCACCAGCTGAAACTTAGGGAATGCGTATTATTTCATTATTTGTATTGACTGTCACCCTAACAGCCAGTTACAGCAGAATGTAACTTGGTTTCCATGTAAGGAAACTATCCCATGAAAAGAGGGTCCTGAAGTTCTGACACTGAGGACTGGGAGGTGGTTTCTATATACTAATACAATATGAAAGACCTGCCTGTCTTAGAACTTACTAAGGGTAGAGCAGTCTATGCAGGGTTTGTCTCACTGGTAAACATGTTTATTGAGTGATTCTTCTTGCATATCAGAAATGTGAAACCTCACAAGGGGTATTGACAAAGTAGTCATTGGTTTTTAAATGACTTGTTATAACATTACTTTTATTTTTATGTATCAGACCAAAAACTTTCCATTTTCATTTACTGCCTCCAGTGACACCAACTTGACTTGATACTTTGGCCCCTTTATCATTAAGCAGTACATATGCATTTTGTACAAATGCGTGCAAGAGCCTAAAGTGAAAACTATAGATTAAGAGGACCAGAATACTTAGATATGACAAAAAACATAACCCCCCAAAAATATAATTCCTAGACTGCCTGGTTCAATCTATCCTGGCTTTAACAGCTCACCAGAAATAAAACTGGATTAGATTTACTAACGCCATAGTTTACTTTCACTTGGGAAAACACTGCTTTGGATAGATATTCACATTAGCAGCCCTTTTATAGGAGTAGATTCTTACAGGAAAACTCTTAACTTCCTGGGATAAAGCATTCAGATGAACTGTGTCTTGCTGAGCTTCACACACAAACCAGGCAACTTATAACAGTATGTCTATGGCTATCTGTAAAACTTAACTGGTGCTTATAGGAAATGGTCCTGCATAAATTGCAGTTCTGTACAACCTCAGGACTAACAAGTAATTTAAATGCAGAATATTGTAAATGGTCTGTGTTCCAAGCACTTATAATTTATACAATCAGAGTGTTTTCTTCATATTCAAATTACAGGAGAAAGCAAAGGTTTGGCTTGCAGTAAACTACTATTCCCACCAAAGAAACATAGTCTACTGCTAGCTGCCAGATCTAAATAAATAGTTGTTCAAATGCTGGATTACTGAAGTATCAAGCTGTTAGTTTACACTCTTGTCAAGAGCACTTATAGCAAGGCTCATCGAATTGATGTCTAAATAATATTAATTTATCTTCTAAAATATCTATTTAACTTTGAGGCCTTCACTTGAATGACTGTATCTTCACCCACATTCCTTTTTAAATGTTCACAACACAAAGTATCCTGAAGCCTCTAGGCTGTCTCAGGAAATACATGTCCTGCAGTATCCTGATCAATTTTCTTCCAGTTATGACTTTCCCCTGCTGTATTTTTTCATTTATGCTGGTGTATACAGCCTACCTTGCAGAACTGCAAGGGGAGCTGGCAGGGATCCAGGACAACCTGTCAGCACAAGCAGCAGTGAGGTGATGAGTCAGCTGAGGCACCGTGTGTCTTTGTGCTCTGCTGCAGCACTGCTCACTCCCAACCCTCCCGGAGACAAGTCTTGGCTTTGACCTTGAAAAGTGTCCACAGCTCCTGCTCATCCTTATTTTGATGAAAGGGAGGATATGTCCTTCAGTGAACCTGAAAATGTGGAGCTGCCCTACAGAAGCTAATAACCCAAGGAACAGCAGAGGCTCTGTGTGATTTGAGAATTATGTGAGGCTTAACATGAGAACAAGTCTGGCAGTTTTGTAAAGCAATTCATTAAGAACAGTCGCATAAGCTGCAGTGTTAAAACTACTTTAAAATAGCATAATTTCACTGCATTTGTGCCACACTGCATTCAGTACATCCCCAATATGATAGTTGCACACAGAAAAATCCAAGATATGCTAAATACACCATGATTACATAGAATAAGACAAATTTATCTAGGGTTCAGAAATAAGATGTCCACATTGAAAGGACATCAATGTAGTCACTCGTCTATGCAGGTATTTATTTTATCTTCACTCTATACTGCTTGCTAACAAGAAGAATTTAAATGGCTCCCTCTTGTGTCAAGAAAAATTCAGTACCATGTTTGGCAAAACTAGTCCTTGAGCAGAAATTAGAATTTATCTATATTTATACTGCAGAGTCTAGTTACCAATATGTTGTGCTGACTGAGGAGACTGAACACAGTATTCCTTTCTGCTCAGGTAGTCTCTGAAACTACCTAAAAGAAGTACCATAAATAGTTACCTTTCAGCTGCATATGATGAAGGGTAGGAAAAATAGCTCGTGAACCGTATGTATTGCATCCCATCTAATTTGCTAATGCAGTCTAGACTAGATAGAGATCTTGTCTTGGTGATCCCTGTCCTTAAGGAACTGTAACATCTTAGCACAGAATATCTGGATTAGCAATGCTTAATTTACTTCTGGTGTTTTTCTCAGGTGAGGAAATCTTTACCTTGTAAGGGGTGGGAAGAGAGCAATGAACTGTGATGGAAAGCTCTGAGCATGAAAGAGTCAGTAAATGGCAGTGAGGAAGCAAAAATCTGATTTCAACAACCCTGCAAGTCTTTCCTTCTTTCTAGTACCTACTAGCTGATAAAGTTTTGTTCTGGCATTCGAATCATGAGAGCTTGCTTCAGAATAATTAATACCCATAAAACTCTGAAATTCAAAACTGAGATTTTTTTTTCCATAACATGGGACATACTTTGGTAACTTTGGATATTAAGCAGTAGCCTTGGAAATGAACATAAAAGAGGAAAAATACTTACAAGACACTATAATCTTGCTAACCTCAAGAGGCAAGTAAAATACATTAGGAAATATGTATATGTGTATCTACAGAAAGTATCTACAACATATTTAGAGAAAACAGGTCTGAAAAGGTTTGTTTCAAGGAAACATACTTCAGTTCAGTGGTTTCTCACAAAATCTGTTCATGTATAGTTATGAAGTAAAAAAAACAAAATAAACTAAACAAAAAGAATCTAGGCCCACTTCAGAGTGGGACTAATCATACTGATGACTGGAGAGCCTGATAAAGCTACTTTGCAGACAATTATCTTGAGATAATCTCAGTTTATCCTGATTCAGAAGTCTGGTGGTACACACGCAGGAAGCTATGTTTTCTAGCTTGAGGGGGAGGCTTTAAAATACCATATTATGAATTCTGCTGTAGTCATTTATCCTTCATAAAAAGTCTTCCCTGTTACAGCCTTACAGGTTGTTAACAGAATGAATGACAATATGACTACCAATATCAAATTATGTATGCTTTTCAAATCTAGGACTCTGTATCCTCCTCCAAATATTGTTCTTACATGTCCTACAGAGGGAGTTACCATGTGTTCACAGAGAGGAAAAAATTACTATGATAGTCATTCAGTATCTTAGGCCTTCTTTTTTAAGGGCCTCTATAGTGGCACCCCATGGTCTATTTCCTCACTTCAGAGAAGAACTGATGAGGGTAGACTTAACTGAGGAGAAACTGAAAGGTTATCTTGAATCTAAAGCATGTACTTTGGCTCAAAACTGCTGTTCTGAAAAGACCTCAGCTGCCACCTGGGACTAGATACTTCTAAACTCAAAAATACTCCTTTTTTCTATCCAGCCATGCAAAGTTACTTTTCCAAACACAACTGCCATCGTGATCTTAATGGAACTGAGCTACCTGCCTCATAGTCCAAGCTTGACAGGACAGGATGAGGTAACTGGACATTTCATTACCTATTTCTTTTGAGGTACTCATTCCGAAATTGTTTGGAAGGTACTTATAAAAAGATTTAGCTGCACTATATTATATACATACATAAAATTATTTTTTGGATCTCATTTTATCTTAAATATGGCCAAACACTGGAACTCTTAACAAATAATCTAGCTGGGGTATCTGCCTGGGCAGTGGAAGAGACCAAGATGCTCAGATGGGGAGCATTTGGTATCCTTCTTCCTGGATTATGTGCTTTTTTCTCTCCTGGGTTATTTCTGAACTGCAGGCTGCTCTAGAAGAGAGGTGCTCTTGGAGTCCTTAATAGCTTGTGTGGAGAAAAGAATAAAAAAATTGATTGATCAGTAAGTCTCATGAGCTGCACCCTCAGGGGTAAAACCCCTCCAAGTTAGGCTTTAGACACCAAGCACTAACATTAATTCAGGAGTATTTTTCTAGGCAGTTTGCATTCTTTCCAGTATAAGTGTGCCTTGTGAGGTATTGGCAAACCTAAAATGGGGCCACTACAAATTTATTTGATGCTTATGTTACTTCTATTTCAATGCTATAATGCAAAATATCATACAAGGTAAAAGTCAATCTCTTTAAAGGTGGAAAACTTTGAAAAGCTGCTGTTTTCTTGTTGACTCAAAGGCAGGTGTTCCACGCAGACCCTATTTACTTGTTTTTCCTTTGGTTGGCATTTCATCTAACCTCCACTATGGCTAAGGTTTTGTATACTAGAAATTAAGAGTGAGACTAATATTAGAAAGCATTTCCCAAAGAAACCTCAGGCCAGTATTCTTGACACTTTTCAGAAAGAAAATTAGGTTTGTGGTTTTTTAGTAAGCTTTTGTGCCTCTTTTCTGCTTAACCTCAGGTGATGAAATGTAAATACAAGGTTTGGATGTGAAATTTAATATTCCTTCCTTGTGCACGCAGGATTTCGGTAAGCAAACAGCAGGTTTGCTGCTTTAAACAATAATTTTTCCATGTGAGAAAAGTCTTTGATGCAGACTTTGTTCTGCATCTACATCATAGCAAACCTCACTGTTATGTATGGGCAGTAACATCATTAGTCAGGATCAAGTTTCCTGTGACTTGTGTTTAACTCTGAATTCTGTAGTCTGATTTAACATCACGGAGTGTTTTTGTGAGTCATACAGCTGTCAGGTGGCAGAAACGCACTGCAGTTTATCCTAGACCTAAGCTAACAATCTATACCACAGGAAATATTTACAGACTTAATGGACTGCAGGATAAAAAGATCTCATGGTATTTATTTATGCCATGCAACGCATCTTTCTTTCTGGTAGGCAGTGTGAGCTCACCAATTCCTGTAGCTTAGCTACAGTTTCTTTAAATAAACCCACTGTGGCCTTGCCTAGTGAAACAAAAAAGTGAAGGTTTATATATAAGCAGCTTCCCACTGCCGCCTCCTGGTTTTCCAGGCCCTGTCCTTTGGAAGGCACTGGGGCGGATGTTGCATAATGTGATTATGGGCTGCTCTAAACTCAGGAACGTGTCCCACTTGCTGCATGTTACACTCGCTGCCTCGCTCCTTTCATTGCAGCACAAGCTGCGGTGCTGCTTCTCATGTTCCTGGCAGCTGTCAAATGCTAAAGCAGATGATTAGGGGATTGGGGCCTTTTATTTTTTGCACTGAATTTTGTACTGGATAGCTTCCTCTCTCTTATGCCTTTAGCTCTGAAGGAGGTAACTGCATTTCAGGTTACGTCTTCCAAATACACCAAAAGCTCACATTACAGGAATTTGCACGCATACGTAACACGGATTTTTTTTTTTTTACAATGAGCCTGGAAAGCGTATCTACGCGGTGCGTCCACCACTGAGGGAACATGGCGGGGGGAGTCTCCAGCACCAGCCGCATTCACCATCCGGGGTGGACTGCGCTGCTTCTCGTCCCGGGGAGGTTGCAAACAGCTCCGGGGGGAGTTGCCCCAGTCCCGGGGAGGGGATTTGCCCCAGCCCGGAGGTGAGAGCTGCCCCAGTCCCGGGCTGCCGGCGGCCCCGGCGCTCGGAGCCCCTCA
>JAHLSL010000020.1:1527262-1573994 GCA_025920805.1 Petroica traversi
TTCATCCCGGTGCGGCCGCGCTGCCAACGGGGACGGGCCGCGGCCCGGGTTACCTGGCGGCCCTGCCTCTGAGGGGACGTGTGCGCAGCATTGGCCTCGCCCAAGAGCAGGATAGAAACCTTGCAGCCTTTTTTTTTTTTAATTTTTGTTTCTTTCAGATAGGTGGGGAGGCGGGGGTAGTGATTCCTACCAATTCATGGGGGCTCATGTGGGAATAGGGTGGCTGAGGCTGCCGCCCCACTGGAGTGTGCCCGTACGCATCGTTTCCTAGCCTGCTACAGCTCACGTTACATCATTTCTAAAAGCAACTTCACCTTTAAGCTGTTTCTAAAATGCTGCACTGAAACTGCAGCAGTCGTGATGTTGAATAGCAGAGTTCTTCAAATAGAAGGCCAGAGGATTTTTGCTGTATTATTTAGTTGAACATGACAAAATGGTATTCCTACGTTTAACTGTCTGTAAAACGCATACACATGCAGTCTGCAGTGCGACTGGAAATGGTGATTTTAAAACCATGTAGAATTAGATTAAACTTGGGGATTGTTGGCTCCTTTGCTTAATTAAATAATAGAAGTGGTTCTGTTGCTTATAGTGACTATTAATATCAAAGTAGCAGTTGGCTATTTCAGGCATGTTTGGCACATACATCAGACTGCACTTCTAAAGGATTCTGTCCAAAACTACTTCTAGGCTGTATATATGCTACTGTAACTAACATGCCCTAATGGATCTAATCCTCTCCTCATTAGTATAAAAGCTTTGTAGAACCTTTTGGTAGAGCTGACAGAAAGCTGACAGAACTCTGGTTTGTGTTTGATTTTTTTTGTTTGGTTGGTTGTTTTTTTTTAATCTACAGAGTGAAAAAAATGGAGCTGTCAAGAAAAGAAGATCAAATCAGGCTGATATTCCTGACAGTCTTTGCCAAGAAGCAGAAACATGCTATCGGCTTAGACTGCCTGAGGACTTCTACCAGTTTTGGAAGTTTTGTGAGGACCTAGATCCTGAGAAACCAAGTGGTGAGGTTTTAAATTTTGCCTCTTCTAATGTTCACTTTCAAAAGCAGCCTGAAGGCAGGCAAACTGGAGGTGGTCAGATGCATTTTAATGAAACTTCAGTTTTTCAGTTGAGGTGGAGGATATTTACATGAGCATAAATTAAAGTAATGGCTGTAATCCTCAAGATGTACACTTCGGGCTTTCTAAAATGTAACTATTGAAGTTGTGCAATGTAAAGGGACTAAATATGGTCTTAATCTGCCTTTCTTGCAGGTGCATTTAAAATGTTCAGTATGGAACTCATGAAAGTTTTCTCTGTATCATGGTTTAATCCCAGCTAACAACTAACCACCACACATGCACTTGCTCACTCCCCCTTGGTGAGACAGGGGAGAGAATCAAAAGGGTGAAAGTGAGAAATCATGTAGGTTGAGCTGAAGACAGTTTAATAGGGAAAGCCAAAGCCCACGAGCAAAGCAAAACAAGGAATTATTTCAGCGCTTGCCATGTGAAGCAGATGTTCAGCCATCTCCAGGAAAGCGGGTCTTCCTCATGCTGAGCATGATGGTGTGTGCTGTGGAATATCCCTGTGGTCAGCTGGGATCAGCTGTCCCCTCTCAGCTTCTTGTGCACTCACAGCCTCCTCACTGGTGGGATGAGAGTTTGAAAAGATTTTAATGCAGTGTAAGCACTACTAAATCTGGATTTCAACCTCTTCAAGTTTATTGTATAACAGAATGGGGCATCCTTGAGTGCTCAAGAAATGACAGTATCTTTCAGAGCCATAGAATGGTTTGGGTTGGAAGGGACCTTTAGAGGTGATCTAGTCCAGCCCCCTACAGTGAGCAAGGATGTCTTCAGCAGGGTCAGGTTGCTCAGAGCCGAGTCCAACCCAGCCCTAAATATTTCTAGGTCATCCACTATGACTCTGGGTAACCTGTTCCAGTTTTTCACCACCTGCATAATAAGTAATTTCTTACATTTAGTCTGAATCTACCCTGTTTCAGTTAAAACTCATTACCCCTTGTCCTCTTGCTACAAGCCCTGCTAAAATGTTTGTCCTTACTGTCAATACCTAAAATATTGAAAGGCTGCAGTAAAGTCCCTGGAGCCTTTTCTTCTGCAGCCTGAACAACCTCAGCCCTCTAGCCTGTCTCCATAGGAGGGCTGCTCTAGGCCTCTGATTTTCTTCAACCCTGCTCCAGCAGGTCCATGACCTTGCTGTGCTGTCAACCCTGGAGATGGATGCAGCACTGCAGGTGGGATCTCAGCAGAGCAGAGGGGGAGAATCCCCTCCCTCCCCTGCTGGCCATGCTGCTTTGGCTGCAGCCTAGGACACGTTTGGCTCTCTGGGCTGTGAGTGCTCATGGCTGGGTCATGTCCAGTCCCTTCCCTGACCAGCACCCCCAGTTCTGGGCAGGGCTGCTCTCCATCTGTTCATCCCCAGCTTGTGTTGTACCAGGGGTTGCCCCAGCCCAAGTGCAGCACTTTCCACTTGGTCTTGTTAAACCATAAGAGATTCCCATGGGCCCAGCTCCTGAGCCTGTCCAGGTCCCTTGGGATGGGATCCCATCCTTCAGGAGTGTCATCGGCACCTCTCAGCTTGGTGCCATCTGCAAGTTTGCTGAGGTTTGCTGAACCCCTGTATTCTGTAATTGATAAAGATTAAAGGTTGCTATTAAACAATACTGGTCCCAGTACAGAGCCCTGAGGGACATTGCTCACCACTGATCTCCATCCAGACATTGGACTGTTTATGGCTACTTCTTACAAGAAGTGTAATTACACTTGAATGAAAGCTGTCTGGACAAAACAATGTCTTACCTTTCCTTGTCTAGGGAATAGAGTGTTTGTCTGAATTTATTGAACCTTCTGATAGCTGAGCAACACTGGAGCTTCCTGGTCTAGACATGCACCTGAAGGTAAATGAATTAATGGTTTGCTTTTCAGATGCACTTGTGTCAAGTGTTGGACTTAAGCTGGTTGGACCATATGATATTCTTGCTGGGAAACACAAAAAAGCAAAATCAACAGATGTGAACTTCAATCTTCATTGGAGATTCTTCTATGATCCTCCAGAATTTCAGACTATACTTGTTGGAGATAGCAGAACCCAGTATCACATGGGATATTTCAGGTATTTTATTTCCTGTTTGCTTTTGCTCCACTATAATTATGCATAGCTTTTGTCCTCTTTTTTTTTCCTCCATAAAACATAATTTGAGAATTGTGCACTATCACCAAACAAGGATCTTTCTTTTTTTTGTAGCAGGATATTAATACATGGTTTTATCTCCTTATTAAAAAAGATCACAGGAATAGGAGCTGAAGACAAAATTTAAATATTTATTAAACTACCTCCTCCAGCCATCCAGAGCACTTTCACTCACTAATCTTTAACTTTTGCCATGATACTGGGAAGAAAATCAAATGACCAAAAGGGAATGTGTGTTCTTTCTGCATGCATGGATGTGAGCTCTTTCCAAGGCTTGCTGTAAGATGTTAGAGCTTTAGATCTAATGGCATTTCTTGATAGCATGGTGAGGAGGCAAATTTAGTTTTAATTTGAAATAGAAGAAATGGACACAGCCTGACTATTTTTATCATCTTTTTCATCAATAGGGATGTGCCAGATGAGCTCCCAGTGTGGGTTGGTGCAAATGAAGCTAAGAAGGGTTGTGTGATTTCACAAGTTGGTGATAATGTCTTTGCTGCAGTCAAGTAAGGTTCATATTTACTTTTATTTATAAATAACAGAATAGAGAGAGATTGTTAATTGGGAGATGGGATGTGGAATAATGAAGCTAATTTATGTCTTTCTTAAGAAACCCTCACTTATTTTCTGCTCCTGCTGGCAAGTTTTAAGATTCTTTGTAGGCTTTTTGACAGAATTTTCCCTTTCAGAAATAAAATAGGTGTTAATTATGTCATTCTTTAAATATCTTGGCAGTGACATGCTGTAAACTGGAAAAAATACCCACTGGGTATGTTAAAGTACTTTGTAAGTAGCGAAAGGGCATCTCAAACAGTGGTGAAGGAAATCTGAGTATCACAGTAGATGAGTAGCATCTGGCTCTTGTTCTTGCCTACATAAAAATGTTATTGTTGTATATAATTCATACCTACAAGAAGTACCATTTCTGACCTGTGGCCATGAAATCACTGACATGGATATGTAGTTCAGTCTGATTCATGGAGCTTTACATGTTCCTGCATCAGGAATGTAAACAACTGATCTCATCCCTGCTGGTTAAAAATGGAAAGTTCTCTTAAGGAGGACAGACACGTGTCAGCGGTGAAAGCAGACTGAAGAATGGCTTCTGCAAAAGAACCCTTGTGCAGTGCAGAGTTAAACCAGGACATTTGTTTTGAAAGTACCATGGGGAAGCTCATAAATATGTATTTGTGTGCATGACTTGGATGACAAATGGTGTGTATGGCACGGAAACAGCACACTGAATTCTTATGATGGAAAGATGAACAGTTACTGAGGCTTGGAGAACCTTCAGCACCTGCAGATTGCATAAACTAGATTGTAATGCAGATACAGATAAGAAAAGCCCAAGTACTGGCTGTGCCAAACTATTTTCTTTTCTCTTGTTAAGAGGCTTGCATTTTCAAGTCTCTCCATAAATAAACTCAGGATGGTTAATCTTTGTTGTTAAGATCTGGAGGTTTAATGTTTAAAAGGCTATTAATTTTTTGTTGTTTTCTTGACATGTTTCATCTGTTTGCAGATTATTTTTGTCAAGAAAACTTAAGGAAGTGGCTGATAAAAAGAAAAATGCTGTTTTGAAAGACATAGATGAAAAGTTAACAAGAACAGCAAAAGAACTGGGTTATTCTCTGGAACAAAAAACCCTGAAGATGAAACAGAGAGATAAGAAAGTATGACTTTCCTCATCCACTGGAGAGAACTAAGTTCTGTTGAATTTTTTTCATTTGCTTCGGGTTTGTGTTTTTCATCCTTCTAGTCAGTAACAATGCTTCACTTAGGAATTTCCAGAGGTAATCAGCTATCTATAAAACTTCAAGAGAGGGAAGGCTACTGCAAGCGTGTTCCACATAATAGGATTAAATAAAAACACTTTACTCTTGTAAATCATAGCTCAGCATTCAATTAAAAACAAACCAAAAAGAACAAACTGCCACCAAAAAAATCCAGTAAGTGCTGTTGTTAAAAACTGAAACAAATAGAAAGCATGGAGGAAACTGCTTTAATTGGAAAATTCTGTGTTGGATATGTTAGAAACAGGACTGTTAAGTATGATATGGATGATAAGAACAGAAGTTTTTTGCATACCTATCAAAAATAATTAGGGTAGAAGGAGACTAAACAAATGTTTACTATGCTACACAAGTGACTAGAAGGGTTCCTAGATTTCAGAATTTGACTGAAAGAGAGTTTCCAGTTTTTTTGAACTTGAACACTTGAAATCAACTGCAATATAATTTGAAACTAAGTTGATGTCCTGGAGCCAGAATGCCATGTTAGGTTTGACCACCAGCAGTCAGGTGTTGGTGTTTAATGAGGTGAGTCATTTTTAGGTTGCAGTGCTGTCTTTGGTGCTATGTTCCATTCTCTGTCTCTTTATTCAGGTGGTGACCAAAGCATTTCATGGAGCAGGCCTTGTTGTTCCTGTAGACAAAAATGATGTTGGGTACAGAGAACTTCCTGAAACAAATGGTAAACACCTTGTTTACTATATTCTTCTGCTCTTTTGAAGTAAACAACCCTCAGTAAAAAACAAACTGCATTCATATTTTCTACTTGAAGAATTTGAGTGATGGGAGTAAAAGGTAGAAGTCCTAACCATCACACTTGACTTTAAAGTAATGATTTAAAAGAACAGATGAGAATCAATGAAACATGGTAAATCTGAGAAAAGAATGCCTGAAGGAAGTAGCTTAGATGACCTTTTGTACTGACAAAAACATGCAGGAAGTAGATCCAAAAAGCTGATCTGCATTCAGGGATTTGTGGGTTTCTTTTATCCATCCTCTTCTCCCAGTGTTGTTTTAACCAGAATCAGTTCCTTGATGCAATTTCACCAATTGCAATTTCATGTAAGTGCTTGTCTCCCTCTGTGAGCTGAGAAGGATGGGCATGGGCAAGAAAGAGCTTCCAAGGAAAGGGGGAAGCTTCACCAGCAGTTGAGGGTGTGCCCACTTAGCTTAGGTGTGACACGTGGGTATAGTTTTGTGACATAATACTTCTGTGCAATAGTAAATTCAAACATCTAAATATCTGCTTTTGGTTTTTTGCAGCTAATCTTAAAAAAATTTGCAAGGCCATTGTTGATGCTCCGACTGATGAGGAGAGAGTGAAGGCCTTTGCACCCATTCAAGAAATGCTGACCTTTGTTCAGTTTGCTAATGATGAATGTGACTATGGAATGGGGTACGAGCTCGGCATGGACCTGTTCTGCTATGGATCACATGTGAGTATACAACAATCATGCTTTGTTCTGGATTAGCCACTGGCCTGTTGATGAAAAGGGTCATGGCTGTAACCAGTTTGTGGCTAGAAAATAACACGTGAAGTTTCAACATCAACCTAATACAAATGGATCGTCACAGAAACATCCCTGCAAAATAGCTGCTTTTAGCAAAACTAGCATTGGCTGAGTGGTGCTCCAGAGTATTTTGGGAAAGAGAAGTCTTGCAATACTAAATGTAGATCCAAGAGAGTTATGCTGTACACTGGTTAAAATATTTAGCCACTGAAATGAATGAAAACTGACTGCTCTTGCCATACCCTGTAAAATTACTAATGTGTTTCTTAGATTCCATGCCCTGCTTTCCTAAGTTCCATACAGCATCTGACAATGTGTGGTATTTTCCTTTGATATCCTGCTCATTTTGAATCCTTCTTTCAGAGACTAGGCTGCTTCAGGCTGCTTAAATTCTTTTTACAGCTAGAAGGTCAGTGAAGGAAATGCTCCCATTTTTCTGAGCAGGTGGAGGCAAATACTCATCTTCCATGTGTTGTGCTTCTCAGCACATGAGACTAACCACTGGCAAAATCAAGCAGTGAAAATTGTGCTTATAGTACTGTCATGAGTCTTGTCTGTTTGACACTGCAGCTTGAAACACCTGTAACTTAGCAGCTGTTTTCTAGAACTAGAAATCTTAATCTTCTAGTTTAGTAAATAGAAGAAACAGTGACTTCACAAGTAAGTTATGCTACAGTTAGGTCCCTGCCTCTCTTGGAGCTCCTGCTTGGAGTTGTTTTCCAGTTCTGACTGGAACTTTCCTGTCCCTTTCCTTATGGAGTCAGGGAAACACTGACATGTCATCTGTAGCCAAAGACATAAAAAAGATCTTGAATCTTGTGCCCATTGTTTGAGAGGTACAATGGACTTACATGTACAATAATGATTACAAATGCTAAATATGCTCTGATGTTTATACATTTGAAGTGCTTAAATGGTTACCATAAGTACCACTGTAATCCCCTTGAACTGCGGGGTGAGATGAAATGTGGGACTGTGACAGGATAGGGGACTTCACCTGCAGGCTGGAGCTTGGGATGCCGTAGTGAGTTGGGACCATGATCTCTTGCACTGCTAACACTGTTTCTCTCTCTCCCTGTGCGGCAGCTCGGGCCCCCTGCCTACCCTTGCTGTGGCTGTCACAGGTGTAGCAGCAGGATGTGCCCAGCCCTTTTGGGAGGGATTGAGAGGAGCAGTGTGAACGGGGCAGTGCCAGGAGCTGGGGCTGCTCCTGGAATAAACAAAGGCACTGAGGCCAAGGACGGCTTTTGTTTTCCCCTCTCTCCCGCAGTACTTCCACAAGACGGTGGGCCAGCTGCTGCCCCTGGCTTACACTCTGCTGAAGAGGAACTTCTTTGCCGAGATCATCGAGCAGCACCTGGGCAGCCGGCGGGAGGAGGACTTGGATCAGCTGGCGCCCTGAGCCGGGCACGGGGCTGCACTGGGGGCGGCCTTGAGCGCCCGGGCCGGCGTGTCTTTGTGTGTGTGTGTGTCTGTGGGTCTTTTTGTACTCGGTGGCGGTGTCCCCGGCGGTCAGTAAAGGTTTTCTAAGGAACGCGCTGCTTCCCTGCTGACTGTGCACGGGGAGCCCGGGGACTGGGAATGAGACGCTGCGGGGAGGAGCTGCCCACGGGCGGGGCCGCGGCACCGACACGGCCGCCTGGCCCTGCCCTGCCCACCAGAGCTGGGCCCGGGCTGGTGCTCCAAGGAAGCACGGGAAGGGCGGGCCGCTCCCAGCACTGCTTGGAGCACCTTTGGGCATCCGGGACTCAGGGCAGGGCTGGGCCGCTGTGGCTCTGTCACTGCCCACCCGTGCCATACACGTACCGAGCCCCACGTCCCTGCTCCAGATGATGGTTCTGCTGTTCCGTGTTTCCCCAGTTGTGTCTCTCATTCCCTTACTGCAGCATTTCCTTCTGTGGCAAAGCACGGTCCTGCTCCTACACTGCTGGAGCTGGCTCAGGTGGGAGGAGAGTAATGGGATGAGGGAAATCCTAACTGACATTACAAGAGAAATTAGGAATTCCACTGTGGTTGCCACCTTGCTAATTAGAAGAAGCCATCTCCAGTTCTAAACATTTAAAAATTAAACCCAAATGATTCCATACAAGGTGCAAATTAATGGTTTTCAATGTCATTAGCCCTTACTTCTGTCTTGTTATTGCACTTGGAGGTTTATTCTCAGATAATTTGATTAAAGTAGCAGTCCAGAAACAATGGAAGATAACCTTTGCTCTTACTCAACAGACCTGCCACCATACAGTGACTTGAGTTCCATTGTAGCAATTCACAATTACTAATTACTACTGACAAAGATTATAGGCCACTAGCACCGTGCTCAAATGTGATTCTTATGTTTTAAGGGAGGGAGTGCTAGTTCTACGTTACTTTATGGTTGAAGGGAGTGTGGGAGGTACAATGTAGGTTAGAGCGTGCAAAAGTATCTTATGTTTCAAACGTACAGGGTAATCACATGCCACAGCTACTTTTGTAAATTTGACAACTTCACCCCTTTCATTCAGCTTGCAAATGTGTCATTTATTCAAGCACAAACATACAGGCATTCTTTCATAGGACTAGAGTTCTGTTTTGTACATAAAAAAGAGGTACTTTTGGTCTCATTCCCCTTTTTGTTTTCAAGTACAGGAGACCGTGATATTAATGCCCTGTAACTCATACAAGTGCTAAAAAATAGAAATATGGACAGGTTTGGGTTGGAGGGGACCTTAAAAACTCAACTTTTGAACTGTTACTTAAATATGAACTTAGATTGCAAAAATGAAGACCTGAGACTGGACACCCATACTCGTCTATTAACTCCTGATGGGGAAGGAAATCTTTTACAGCAGCTGCACAATGACTGATGTGCTGTGTATCAGACTATGCAGGGCCTGCTGCACTAGGAGAGGGATTAATGGCTGAACTAAAAAAGAGTTGATTCAGACTAGATGGAAGACATTTTTTTATTATGAGAGTGGTGAAATATTGAAATGGGTTGCTCAGAGGGGAGGTACATGCCCCATGGGGCTCTGAGCAACCTGGTCTAGTAGAAGATGTCCCTGCCCACAAGAGGAGGGTTGGAACAAGGTGATCTTTAAGGTCCCTTCCACCCCAGGCCATTCTATGAAGTGTACATCATCAGCAGATGGCTTTCAGACATTAGAAGGACTATCCGTGTTTAACTACTTTAAATCAAAAGCCAACTGTTCTGTGATGAAAATCTTAAATGTTTATTTTGGAAAAATACCCCACCTAAGGCAGGTCTGTTTGATGGGGCTGATTAGGTTACTGCTTTGTAGTCAAAGGCCAGGCAATGCAAAGACTGCATGTCCTAAAGTCCATTCTTTTTGTCAAATCTTACTAGTTTCGTATGTAAAATTCCTAGCTGTTAATTTTCTGTCAGGGAAAATAAATGCAAAAATCAAGATAAATCTTGTTCATGAAAACAATGAGAAAACATGACAGAACAATGTATGGTCATACAGAAGTTTTTAATGCTTGATTAAATCATCACAGTAATGAGAATTTTTACTGTAATGATATGCAGTTCTACTACACTATTATAAATAAAAACATTAAGATCAATATTAAATACAGCTCTAGGCAACATCACAGATAACAAAGAATGCATTCTTCATGAACCAGTATCTGAATGATTTAAAAAATAAAAAAAATGCTGACACTTTCCCCTTTCCATCCACCACCTTTTTTTTGTTTTGTTTTAATTAGTAACTTGAGTAAGGCGCTGCAAGTTTCACATAAGAAATTTTTTGTTGCACAGCACAGGCACACAAACTTAACAGAACCTCTACTGTGTGTTTACCAGAAGACATTTTAAATGTCAACAGGGAAAGCTTAGCAGGTTAAGAAGATAAACAGATGCACAATTTATGTGTAGTACTCGGGCTCCACACAGAAATGAAACACAGCAGGAGTGTGAACTGTATTTTAATTCAGACAGCAGTCTGTAGAATTAGGTGTGAGTTAATACAGTACACACAGTGGTGTTTTACAATAGCATCAGACATGGCAGAGATTTCAAACTGATTTTAAGTGATTTTTCTATGTGTAGTGAGTTTGTATTCTTCCACTGTAGAAAAAAATCAGACAACAGAAATCCGTGTCACAACTTCCAGGGCTGCCTTCTGTAAATGGGCCAAATCCTGCTCTTTCTGAAGCTTCCTCTTCTTCAGGCTTATGTAATGTAACAGCAAATTTTTAACCACTAGCACTGACTCCACGTGGAGGAGTACAGCTTGTTGTTGCCATGCTTCCATTTTTGCATAGCCCAATTCCCTGGTTTGTTTCAAAACCTGTTTTTAATACAGGGCCTGATGACTGTGATCCCCCTGGCACATTTCATTTTCTGCCAGTTCCAGTTGCTGCTAGAGATGAGACGATAAAATGTAAATGGCAGTTTTTTACTAAGAAAATTCAGTTAAAATTAAACAGTGCACTTACTTAAGCACAGCAATTTTTGTGCAGCTCACCAAAAGTGCCAGAATTTTGGTTCATTGTGTTATTGTACTTAAGATAAAATCATACTGAATACTTGGCGAATAAAGATGTTTGAGGTAACTGTGATGAATGCCTTAGAGATATTTAAGATTATTACGTTAGACTTTTAGTGTTTATATTCTTGCCACTTTTGCAGTCTTGCGAGGATAATTGTTAAAGAAATTTTATCCAATCTCACATTACAATACATGATTTTTGTCAGCCAGATTGCTTAATTTTTTTCCTCCCTAATTTAGGCTTACAGGATATTGTAATTTTTCCTCTGCATGCAGTTCTCATGGTGGGCTGATAAAATGAATAGGAACCAAAACAATATACTGTAAAGAAGTGAGGAGTCTGTCAGTTCACCTCTGAGTGTGTGTGTTGCTGCTAAATTTTGAAGTCCTGCCAAAGTTTCAAGTACTGGATTCAATTCTGCCCTGCTGCTCAGGTGTGAGTACATATAATTTACACCTCTATATACTTGGGAGAAAAGAGTCAAAAGCAATCTAATAGTTGCTTTCTCCTATTACTTTTAAAACCCTGCAGGTTTTTGGTTTTTTTAATAAAACCTTACTATTACTGTTCCAGTTATCTGCTAGTAAAGAAAAAAGGAAATCCAAGGTAACGGCAGTGAAAGTTATGTTTGAAAATGATCTTGTATGTATGTTGGATCATAAAGAAGCCATTTTCTTGAAACCCTTCATCTAGTTGTAAACATTTGCTAATCCTCCATTACTTGCAGAGGATTATGAATTATTCTATAAAATCACATTAAAAAGGTAATTAGTTATGTGAGATATTAACTGATTCATATTTAATAGATTTTTTAAATCCATACAAATATAAATAAAGAATGGTAAAACTTCAAGAAAAATAATATACATTTAGTGCAAATTATGAGTTACATTTCTTCCTACCATGTCAGCAGTGGAACGTCTTTTGTGGAGAAGAAAAAATAAAAATGACCATTCTCAAATTTTACAGGGGGAAAAAGATCTCCAGTGTTGAAGCATGCATTTTTTACCAGATACACGTATACAGAATTGTTCCAGCTCTTAAACTAGTAGAATAGCAGTATTTTTCCTTATACTGCACAACATTGGTATATATCATAGTGTTTTCAATAATACAAAAATTGCATAAGACCAGGTCACATTATTGATGTTTTCTGCAGCAAAACCAGTATTTTTCTTTGAAATACTGGTTTCATCTGGTTTTAGTTTTCTCATATCACGACAGCACACGGGTTGAAAGAAGTCTCACATGATTCTTGCAAGGTATTACCTGTTCAATCTGGTTTTGTTGCAGTGGATCTGCACTGCTCCAAGCGTTTCATGATGTACGGACTTACACATTTAATGGCACAAGAAAAACCTTCCTTCTTGTGATCACACCTCAGTAACTCACAGTACATCTCAATATGAGAAACAACTGCTTCAAAAGGGCACACCAATTTTAAAGAGGCTTTGTTACGGCTCAGGAGAGAGAGAAATAAAGCTCTTCTGGAATGTAGAAAGGTGGCGAGTAATAGTTAATACGTTTCATGAGTTAACACAACAGTTTTCAATGGTAAAAAGGGCAAGACCTTTCAGTCTCCACAAGATGGCTCAATTCAGAACGATCCCTCCAGAAACAGGGATTAATAACACATCTCTTCAATGCTGAAGTACCAGGCTGGGCTGGAGAATGGCACCTCTTTGCTCGGCTCACCCACTGCACTATCATGGCAGACCTGATGTCTCGGGACGCATCCAGTGCAGGAAGCAGCTCTCCCTTCCCACACTCCCATCAGCCTTCCTCGCCACACGCTCCCCCAGACTGACTCCTGATTGCCAGCAGCACTGTTACGTAAAAACCCAGCTCTCGTCTCTGATTTTAGAAGTTTTCCCCAGACTAAAGTGTTGTGCTATTCAACAAATGAACCTCCTCTTCCGTTTCCTCTCTCTCCTCAGCTATGGGTTTCAGTTGAACATTATGGAGGCGGGGTCTTGGTTTGCCGTCTGGGCCATATGACGGAGGATATCTTTTTTTGTTATAATGCCAAGGAGGCGCCTGAAAAGGATAAATGGAAGACTGATATTAATCCAAGCAAGAAAATAATGAAGCGGAACAAATCTGTAGCCAAGTCCTTTTTGTTGACAGGAATAGAGCAAAAGTGAACAGCCTGATTTTCTTATTTAAACAGAAGCATTTTATTTATCAAAATGTTGAGGAACCACCAGTTTGATAAAACACAGCAATGCTGAGACACCGTATCAGATGGTCTCTGACAGCTGTAGTCCGTTTTAATGAAATACAAGTCATACAAGTAGAGCCCATTACAATTTTTATTTAACTTTTTGTTTCTACAAAAATCAAATTTTGATTAGCATATGCCAACAAAAAAGTAACAAAGAGGGGCAAAGAAAAGAGAGGTATGAGAAAGAAGTGATACTGATCCCATTTCTTAAGGGAGGCATGTTCCAACCTAGCCATCAGAAGGGATGTAGCACTTGATGGCCCCAAATCCAGCAAATCAAACTCCCCTCCTGTTTTAAACCAGAAGGATCCTTCCACACTGGCTCAGATTGAATGTTTTCATAGGAGCACACTGTACTGGCCATGAAACTTTTGTATAATAAACAAGTTTATTAGTTTTTGGAGTTCATGGCTTTAGAAAAAAATTAACTGTGAATAATAAAAAGTAAATTTTCATTTTCCAATTTAGATACTGTGCTCTTATGACAGGGTCTTTTAAAACTTAACTGTGAAACATCAAATAGAGTGAGACTGTCCAAAAGGATAATATCACAAGAGAAGCAAAGAGCAGAATGAATGAGCTGCTGCCCTTGTTTTTCTGGTTAGTACATTTCAATTTGTCTTATTAAAGGACGCATGAAATACTTGTGAAATATTAGCATAAAATGAGAACATAATTAGCATGTTTTGCACATAAGCAGCTAAACATGGTGTGTATGTTTAGCAGACACGAAACTAGCAACCCATGTCCAAATTAAGACAAAGTCTACCACCTATCTAAGGGTTAGTTCACAACATCATGGTTAAAACCATATCTAGATTCTGAAGTCAACACTCAACATAGTAGCAGGCCACTTGGTGGCTAAGGCTACCACTGCACATTTTTTAAAGGAGTGGACTGACTGCTGTAGGAAACAGCAGCAGAATATAGGACTTCACATAAAATCACAGGACTTTACTAAAAAATAAAAATAGATTTAAAAAATCATGTTGATAAAAGGGGATTACAGGGAAGATCTAATTATGCAATTAAACATGCTTGTCTTTGCTGCTCAAAAGATGTGCTACTTTGCTATTCAACAGCTATTTAAAGCTATGCAAATCAGAAAAAGAAATTGGCATATACGAAAATCTTAATTTGTATTAGGCAGGGAAGACATATTCCTAGCTGTGTGCCTTCCCACCTGGGGAATTCAAAGACCAGCTAGCTGGGTCAAAGGGATTTCAACAACACAAGTATCAGAAAGTTTACTGTTTACTTTCCTTTAATGTTGTGACTAACAGTACGTTCACATTTACAGCTTCATTTCAAAGGATTCTGCACATGTTGTTTTAGGTTGAATACAAATTTTGAGCATAAGAAGATTTCATTGTTCAGCCGATGTCGTAAAAGCCCTGAACAGTTCACAAGTTTCATGCTTCCTGACTTCTAATGTGTCTAATTATGAGATCTGATATATCTAATCACCAAGGGTTCGACGTGCTGCTTTAGTTGCTCGAGATGCTCTAATATGTTCTTCTTTGTGATGATCCCCAAGACAATCCTGCAACAGATTATGTTATGCTAATAACTGTGCGGGAAATCAAATTAAAAAAAAAAGTTCTAATCATAATGAGAAAGGATTAGAGCAAACTGAAAAAAAAAAAAAAGGAAGAAAGAAAGAAAAAGAATGGTTGCAGGAAAGCTAATGAGATAATTAAATGAGAATTTATTTGAAAGTCAGTACCCTTTCCCAGATTTTGCTTTTTTCTTTTTTCTCCCAAAATGCTGAAGACAATTGGCTCTTCAACCACCCCAGAGCAGAATGCTTCAGGTACACATCAGGACAGCAAACTTTATCCCTTCACTCTAAATTCACATATTTTTGCGTTTTAAAGGCACTGGGACAAAAATCTAATTCATATTTCCTTTGTGTAATAGTTATTCCTCCTCACACATACAGACAATTATTCACATTTTAACAAGCCACAGCAGTTGAACAAAGTAATAACTGTGTAAAGTCACAGCAACTGAGGTTCAAAGCTGCCCTAAAGAGCTAGGATATCTGGTGTGCTTAGAAACAGAC
This sequence comes from Petroica traversi, assembly GCA_025920805.1. Classification (NCBI taxonomy): domain Eukaryota; kingdom Metazoa; phylum Chordata; class Aves; order Passeriformes; family Petroicidae; genus Petroica; species Petroica traversi. Next base: position 1,542,557 of record JAHLSL010000020.1, read on the forward strand.
AAATTCACACAAATTTCTCATTTATGACACCACAAACCAAGAGCAACTCCCTGGAATGGATATTCTGATACAAATTTGGATGAGTGAGGCTCAGTCTTCTCTCTGTCATCTGTACCAATTTCTGCACAATCCAGTCTGGATTGGAACCAGTATGTTGATGCAAGTCTTCGAATGGGTATATTCACTTTGCAGGACATTTGCCAGACAAAATATAAAGTAGTCCTTGATGTCCACAATGGGTAAACACCACCAGTACTAGTATTTCTGATCTGCTCTTCTTGTAATGGACAGTGTGCTCATGGAATGCCACAAATTTCTAAACTGAAGTAGGCTAAAATAAGTATTAAAGCCATTCATACTTCCTGCTACTTTATCATAAAATTGTTAAAAAATTATGTAAAACTTGACATAGCTTTGCAGGATCAAGCTTTCCTTAGAGGAGATTTTAGCATCAACGTCAATGTTTGAGCACTCAACCACAACAGAAACTATGAAAAAAAATTACCACAGTAAATATTTTTAGTGAAGTTCTATCAATTCCAGTTTCCCTCCCCAAAACAAGAATAACTGCATGCCCACGCTAACTTTTAAGTGTCAGATCATTATGTCCTTTCCCTACCAGTAAAAGGCTTCTGGAAACACTACTTGCCATTCCATACAGAAATGGATTGATGAAAACAAAAAACAAAACAGGCAGTAGAACATTTAAATAAATTTGATTTTAAATACATCTGAAAAAAAACCCAACTTGGAAACCAATGCAGTATTTAAACATTTGCCACATATAGCAGCAATCCTTTTGCCCACGGAAAAACTAAGGAAGTCCCAGTCAATTCAGATTTCCTGCCCCAAGGTTATTGATCAATCCTTAAGATGTAAATGAGCAGACAACATTTCACTCCCCAGGTACCTTAAACAACATGCTAAAGGGAAAGCAAGATACTATGGTAGGAGCTTCGATGTTGCATGTCAAGTGTTTAATGCAAGAGATACAGGAAAGCAGAATGTTAAAGGAACAGCTGCACAGAAAAAGATAATGTAAGAAACAAGAAGCAGTTTAGATAAGAGGCAATTGCAATGACCATTTAATTTCCATGCCTGGGGCTGATTTATTTAGTAGATAATCACAGGACAATTCCCAACCGTCTCATTTACAAAAATTTTAAGCCTTTAAATTACTTTCCTGAAATATTTTGAATTGTAGAAACAAAAGTTGCAGATTGAAGTTTGAGAACTAGCAGCAGTTTAGTTGTTAGTATTCCAAAAAACAAAAGCTTGGTGGTAATTGCCATTACTAGACTCCAGGAGAAGAGATACTGACTGGATCCTTCTCTCCTTTACTCTTTCTGAACCCAGTATTTGCAGATGTTCAATAACTGCTGATATATTGCATGTTGCCAGAACGAATGAGGAAATCCAAGCTTTAGACTGTGCAGCTCAAGACTAAATTTCTGCCAGACAAGTTGTGTCTCCTCCACAAGCAAGTTGCACAGACCAAGCTTGCTGAATGGCAGCTAATTTTTAAAAGAGCATCATAAAATGACAAATCATCTGCCTGCTTATTTGGAATACAAGGAAGGCATAGGAATTTCAGAGAGGTGCTACAGCACAGCACATTCTCAATGAACAGCTGGGGTCCTCAGTTGCAATACCAAACTTACAGGTTCAAATACCATGATCCTGGTGTAGATCCTCGTTAAATACTCTGATCCTGGAAGTGAAAATCACTGTATCTAACAAAATGCACAGCACTGCTGCCACTTTACTCACCCGTTGTGTGTTACAAGGCACTGCCTCAGACCCAGCTTCCGGAAAATATCCACCACTATTTCCATGGGTGTGTGGTCTGTCACGGTGAAAGGGCTCATATCAAGTATGCTTCTGAGCTTCAAAGGTCGAGGGCTTTCTGCTGGAAGTGATGGGGTGTGCTGGGCAAAACATACCCTGGAACTGCCAACAATCCCCTCCTGCTTCTTCCTAGCACTTTCTTTAAGAAAGATAGAGAAGGGGGAAAAACAGCAGAGGAAGAGTTTACATTCTTGGACTAAGATGTTAGTGCAGACAGACAGCTCAATCAACACTACCAGGCTCTTGCATGTTTCCATAGCCACTGCTTATCCCCAGGACTGGCTGTGGAAAAATGACAAAAGCCACCCACTGTTCAGCTTTAGTCATTATTCAACTAATTTTCTCACTCCAATAAGTAACTTTTATTTACTATGAAGAGGTAGAAAGGCTCAAAAAATAACATGCAGGAAGCACATACTTAGGTCCTGAAGAAATTGCCAGTCTCAATTAACAGCTCCCTGAACCTTTTCCTAATACTCAACCTCAACCTCCCTCAGCACAACTTCAGGCCATTCCCTCAGGTCTTGTCAGTGGGAAACACAGAGAAGAGACCAGTACCTGCCCCTCCTCTTCCCCTCATAAGGAAGTTGTGACTGCAGTGAGGTCTCCTCCAGGCTGAACAGACCAAGTGATCACAGCCACTCCTCATATGATTTCCCCTTAAGGCCCTTCACCGTCCTTGTGGCCTCCTTTGGATGCTCTCTAATGGCTTTATAACACTCTGACAACCTAGCACCCAAAAGTGCCCCCAGCACTGGAGGTGAGGCTGTCTCAGTGCAGAGCAGAGTGGGACAATCCCCTCCCTTGCCTGGCTGCTGATGCTGGGCCTGATGCCCCTCAGGACAGGGCTGGCCCGCATGGCTGCCACAGCACAAGGACTCTTAAGACAGACACAACCCAAGACTAAGCAACTTTCACTGTATAATCTCAGCAGCTGAAATGAGTCTCACCTGTGAAAGTGCATGCTAAGAAGAATGTTCTGCTATTCCCCCATTTACTGAAGTAAATGAAAACTTAAACCAGTATGGTGTCAGTAATAATTTCCAAGTTTTGGACATTCATATATATCCTACATAATGTAATACTATAGTATACCCAGCAGTAAGACCACAGGCAAAAATCTGACTGAAGTAAACAGTGTTGTATTCACAAAACATGTTTTAAAGAAGTTTCTGGAGACAGAACTTCTGTCCCTTCCTCGAGTGTCTTTGTTTAAGAGATATGTGTAAAAAAAGAGTAGTTTAAGATGCAACTTCCATCACTTATTTCACGCACTGTTACAGTTTTGTAACGTTTCTTACATAACAGTGTGTTTCTTCCTTTGGTTATGAAAGTAGCCTCAAAATCTACAGAATTTTTCTTGCCAGTGCACAAAGTCACAAGTATCTCACAAACACTAATACTCACCCAGAAAGAGACAGCCCAAATAGGGTTCGTGTGTTCATGTGCCCATGAGCACAGATTTCCCATTACACAAACAGATTGAAAAACATAAACCTAAAAGAATTAATATTGTACTTATCTCTCCATAAAACAACCTTGGTTGTTAAAACAAAAGTGAACAGCACACTGTCAGAACGAAATAGGATATACATTTAAAAATTACTTGGACAGTAATTCTCACAGAATACTGCTGGTCTAAAATGAGAATTACTCAATTTTGAAGAAGAATGTTAGTACAGCACTACTTGAAGAAATGAGATACTATCGAAAGCCTCAAAACACTAAAAAATATTAGATTAGATAATGTTTTGACATCCTTGAGTACGACAACTTTTGTTTTTACAAGAAAGAGATGAGGATTTTCTTCATTTCAGAGCCTGCTACTGAAGATATATGATCATATAGTTAAATCAACCTGGAGTCTACAAACATACAGAGTAAATTCTATTTTAAATAGAAAATAATATAAAACAATTTATATTGGCATATATAATAATTCAATATGGAAAGTTAATTACCTATTGCAATAGTTAAATCTCTTCTTAGAGCAAACCCCACCAGTCTCTGGGATTCTTTTGACATAATAACAGGGAAACCATTATAGCTGGTTTCGTTGATCAAGTTCTCTATGTCTTCGACAGTCATGTTATCCTGGGTCAGAACTGCCAAAGGTGGGTCGCTCCTCCGAGGCCTCATCACGTCAGCAGCCAGTGTGGTGTGAGTGAATTCTTCCTTGGCATCCAAGAAAGGATATCCATTCAGTCGGATGTGTGCTTCATAGATGCCTTCCCTACCAAAGGCATCTCCTACCCACTTACTGGTCATGACTGCAGCCATTAGGGGCACAATATATTCCAGCCCTCCTGTTAGCTCAAAGACAATAACTACCAGGGACACAGTCATCCTTGTCACACCACCTGCAAGGAAAATGACAGCCAGTAACATTCGAGTATCAGATAATAACGATTTCAGAATTTTCTGCCTTCTTGTTGAGACCTACAAACATAACTTAGACATGAAAAATCATCTGACAAACATCCTTCCAACAGAAGCAGACAGAGAAAATTAACACAAAACTTTTAGAAGTGAAAAAGAGTTTTAGGGAAAATTCATAGAAAGGGAGGTAATACAGAGAGTTGGAAAATTGATGCCAGAATGATTTTTGTCTTTTCTTTATATACCTCTTACACAGTTCTCTGTATCCACAAGTATTAGCAGTATGCAACCTTTTACTTAGTTTAGTGCTTAGTGTTTTGTAAGTGTTCTGCAGGCCTGAGACTGAACACCCCAGAACTGCAGAGCCAGGGAGACCAAACATTCCTACTATCTCAGGAACCCAAGGTCTCCGACCAGGACAGATTCTTTAAACTAGGGGCTAGCCCACCCCAGCCCCATTATTGGGCCCCCTTGTTAGATATGCTGATGTGTAAAGTCTATAACTGGTGTGTGTGATTGACGGGGGGTGTGCATTTGCCACGCTGTCACCTGGGTGAAGTGGATGCATCAAACAGGATCCTGATTAAAATACTGAGATAAAAACCCCGACCCCTCTAACCATGTCTAGCTTCTTTTATAACACCAGGAAAAAGGCATCAAAATATGTACAGTTATTTAATGTAAACTAAGAATAAAACTCTGTATATCTCCACACCAGGTAAAAGAACTGTGAAATGCAAGGAAGTCTAGCAAGACAAGAAATTGAAAAAAGAATGTAACTAATACAAAGAAGTCACAGGTAGCAAATCAACAACCATGTGGTCCAAAGGATTAGGAATTTAATGCTGTTGCTTAACCATAAAAGCTAAACGGAATTATGAGCTGATGAAAAGAAATCTCTTTCTTGGACAACAGAAGACAGGGATTATATTTCTCTTTTGTTACTATTTAAAATGCTTTTTTTCTGCTAAGGTTTCTGATGCCATATCTTTATTCAATAAAAGAATATGAACTGTTCTTTAATGTATTCAAGAGTGATTAAATTTCAGCTATTAAAAATGAGAGCAACCTGTACAAAACCTAAATTTGTATCACTAGTCTGACTGCCCAAATGTACTTTTCCTTAAAGAAAAGGTCCACTTTTTCCAGTATCTGTCCTAACAGCTTTTAAGTTTAATTTCTAAGGCCACCAAGTTACAAGCAAGGACAAGTTTAGGTGCCCAACTTAAGCCTCTTTTCATTAAGCTGATTTTCAACAATTAGATTCGTTAAAAATACCTTACACAACTTCTAAAAGTTTTGTTTGGATTATGAATTTCAAGAACAATTTTTGCAATTCATGTAGATGAGGCAGCTGATCACACCACTTCCTTCTAATAATTTTAACTGTACTTGACACTGTAAATGTTCTACTTCATACATTTCAAGGAACTGATTTTTCTGATCAATGTAGTAATGACATCTCTTGCTAGCAAAAAGAGAAAGCAAACACTAGTACTTAAATTTTCCTATTTCTCATCAATTCAGATTTCACATTATTCCTCAGATCACAAGGATCTGAGGGTCTTGTAGAGATGGGAATGTATTATTCTGGAGGGAAGTCCATATAAACAGATGTTCCAAAACTGCGTAAGTTTATATCTCCTTTCATTTTTAAATAATTATTTTGGTACATGAAGAAATTAGACACTTATTTGCTATATTTTATTTACCTAAGCATGCAGCAGCACCAACCATGGCATAAAGACCAGGTGTAATACAGTCAGCTCCAACTTCACACCACTCCTTGAAAATGAACCAGTCATGATGGTAGTAAGCCAGCTGCTCCACGGCAATTCCTACAATCCTTCCTGCTATTGCTCCAATTGCCATACTAGGTATGAACAACCCAGATGGAACCTGCAACAAAAACAGAACAGTTGTCATGCTTCTGGAAACTCACCTGACACATTGCTTAACAAGAGAGTTTAATTATTTTTTTTTCTGAAAAAGATGCAAATGCTCAAACTGTCACGTTAAAACCATGTAATGTGACCTCAGTAGGTTTGTAGAACTTAACTGAATGCTACTGATTACTCTGATTGACCTGATTAGTAGAAACCATTTTATGAACATGTTTTATATCTGATTGTATTTAAGAGAAAATCTGCCACCAATACAGGGCCACAAACTGGACTCAGTGCCAACAGCACAGTTCTTACCATGTGCATGCCCAGTGTGAGCTGTGCTAATTCTACTGCAAAGCGTTTCTTATGATTTCCGGTCTCCCTTATTCCTTCATGTTCCTCAGGGTCAACATTCACTTACTAAACAAGACTGCCTTCCTAAACTGCTTCCTGACACTGCCGTAAATTAGATGGCTAACTAAACAGGTAATTTTTTAAAGAGGCTTATTATTATTATTGCCATTTCCTATACAAATGAGTGTATATAGAATGCTCAACACACCAAGAGAGAAAAAGGCAAGATAATCCCCACTGCAAAAAAGTAGGTGACACAACAGGTTAAAAAAAAAAGAAGCTCCTACTGTCATTTTAGTTACTTAGAATGTTTTCTTGCTACTAACTAAAGCCTTGTCACACACCCATGGCTTAATAAAATATTATTGCAAACTTGCATTTACCACCAGTTTCACATAAGAAACTGCTGTGCATCTTTTCTCCTCCTTACAAAACTAATCTTTCCAAAAAACATACTGGTACCTAAATGTTTTAATTAACTGTAAATACCTGCTGCTTCTCCTGCAGTTGTTAACATCAAAATATTTTATACAGGTACAGATGTGACAACCAGAAAGGAGCAGAATTTTTACTTTGTCTACATGCACCTCATCCCATCTTGTCGAAATAACATTAAATATTGCATTCCTGCTGTAACAGGACACGTCATGTAATTTTTCTTATACTCTCTAGCTGTGAAATATAAGTATTTTGGAATTCCAAACTACAGATTTTTGCTGTGGTATTCAACAGCTGGTGCAGAAATGTATTTCAGAATTGTTTTCGTTGTTAGTATTATTATACTGTATTCATGGTTGCAAAGAAGACTTCTAACAACAACCAAGGAAAACCAAGCATAGCTTATAATTATTATTACTGTTATATTTTGCCTGTATTTGTTGTTGAAAAGATGATTTCTAACCAACAAACCAAGGCAAAACAAACATGACAAACTTTGTGTTAGACAGCCAGCAGCATGGGTTTTGAGAAAAAGTAATGATCCTTCATTCCCATCCTGAATTACCTAATATTTCAGCGTTGATAGAGGTCATATTCAATGCTATCGTTTCAATCTAGTATTCAAATTGTGCATTTATACCACTACTGTTATTTCCCACAATTAATTATGCATCTAAGCCCCTTTCCAACTGTTAAAATCAAATTTTTTTCCTGAGTGAAACTCTTTTATGGTGAACAGTACAACTGTACCCTAAAAAACTCCCATATTTCCAACACAAAAGTAACTAAATAAATCTTTGAAGCTGCCTCAGATCCTACTGTGCTACAGCAGTTTGCCACAGAAACTCAGTCTCCATGTGGAAATTGCATCCAAATTGTTTTTGGTTCTTCATTAATGTAACATTTTAATGCACTAGGTCCATCTCTTCTTTCCAACATACGTGGCTAATGGTTACAAGTCTAACTGTAATTATGATTTTACAGTTGCATTTGTTTGCATAAGCCCCTGAATCACACATCACAAAGTGGAGAGGAATCTTCCCAGATAAGTAAGAAGGAAAAACAGCTAAGTTTTTCCTCTTCTCAGCTTTCTTCTCCTGGGCTTGCTTTTGAGCGAACTCAAGCTACACTCCAGAGGAAAAGATTTTTTCTGTGTCACTTGTGCCATCTTTGGAACAAGCAAGGATTAGGATATGGCTACACCTTTCCATTTCTTTGGTAGTGCAGCTGCATACCGGTCATGTTCTGAGGCAAAACTGTGACTCCTTCCCATCTCCTGGATCAGCATTTAGACACAGTAATGAGTCCACTGATAATAAGCAGTACAGTATAGGTATAAAATCCTAAAAGAAAAAACCACACCAAAACAAACCGAAAAACACCAGACTGCTGCCTTATCAGCCTCCTGGGAATGCATGTCCACAGCAGTAACAGCAGCAGGAATCATTTGCCCCACTGGCAGCAGCTGGGTAGCTTTGCTCAGCTCACAGGAAGATGGTTCCTGTGAGTAAGGTGTGTGTTTGCAGACGGCTACAGCTCCACCTGGAGAGCCCTGAGGATCCTTTAGAATTATTTAAATGACAATGTAATTTTTTTTTCTATTTTGAATTTGCTTCTTTTATAAAGATAAAGCCTAAAGCAAATAAATATAATTAAAGCAATATCCGCTTCTCTAGATCCTGGCTGACATTCTAACCAACCACATGCTTTAAAGCTCCCAAAAAAGCACTGTTCCATCAATAACAGCAACATGACTCCTCGCCTATTGGTAATAAATATATTCTCACAACTTCACAAAAGTATTTCCACCATCATGAAGTTCTGAGAAAATGAACCAAACCCAAAAGAAGTATAAGTTCTCACATTCTGTAAACCAGTGAATTCTAATATGCAGTGTGACCTCGTGGTGACACCCCCATGCAAAAGAGCCAGATGTGTGTGACACATGAATGGTAAAATAATGTTCTAGATATAAATGAAACACAGTAAATTGAATACAAAACTAAACAACAGACTGAAGAGTTCACATGACAGAACACTGTCCAAATTATGGGCCTAAGGAAGACTAGCATTTAAAATACACACTACAGACTCCTCTTACCCATCAACCAACATAGAACATAAGCTCAAATAACAACCTGGAACATCTTCTAAAATATCGAGACATGAGAAACATGTTGTTATTGTTCTATCAGCTACAGAGCAGTCGAGGTTGAAGATGACTGCCCCAGATTGTCTATCCTGCTAAAGCAGGGTCACCTACAGCAGGCTGCCCAGGCTTGCAACCAGTCAAGATATGAGTATTTCCATGGATGTTCCTTGCACAGCACATTCCAATGATCAAACACCCTCACAGAAAGGATTTTCTGAAGCATTCTGTTACATGGAACAGCAACTTAAACTGAAAAGTTAAGGCAAATTTAAACACAAATCTTGCTTAGAGAACATTCCACATTAAGTTTGCATTAAGACACATTTGATAACTATACTGTTGCAAAGAACTATGAAGGGAGCCTGACAAGACAGAAAATGATGAAGGCATGATAGTTACACATTATCATTCAGAAAACAGCCACAGACTGAGGAGAAGCTGAAGCCATTTCCAAAACAGATCTATGAAACAACTGGGAAAAACAAAACTTATGCTGCTTGTAATGGGGAAGAAATTCCCAGTACAGTCACATGAAGCCCACTTTCTCCTCATGATGTGTAATACCAGAAAATAAAGCAAAAGAAATCATCATTGTCTCATTTTAACATCTGTAGTAATTATGTGAACAATGAGGAGAGTGGATATAAGAATTACCACCAATGAGTAGTGTAAGTGGTACAGTCTATCCTTCTTCCAAGTAACTGGACTAGGGAACTTGAGTGGTTATGTTTGAATTTTGCTCTTGGAAATTTTAGGATCATTCCTTATTGCTGAATCAGGCCCATACAAATAGCCACCCATACACACAGCTACTGTTCCCTACTGCATTTAGCATGTTTCTAAGCAGCTAAACAAAAGGCTATTCTGAATTTAATTAAAGTTAATACAGTTTGCTACAAGACTGGCTTATAAACAAAAAGACCTTTTTTTAAAAGCAATGACATGAAAAAAACCAAAGCTTTGAGCTTTGAGAGATGGGAAATGAGAAAGGCAATAATTAAATAATCACAGCAGATGACAGAGCTACTGCATTCACACTTACCTTGATACCAAAGGTGAAGACTGTCATGATTATCTTAAATATGAGTGCTAAACACAACTGCCATATAGCTGAATAGACTCCAGTGCCTGCTGGACGGTCAGGAATATCATCTACAATTTTGCTTGCATTCATATCATTTCTGTAGTCACAGAGCGAGGAGGATTCTAATGGCCCACAGTCTGTGAAGAGCTCCTTAATAAGCTCACTGGTGTTCAGCCTTGTGTATGGATTAGGAAATGCAATGACAGCTGTTATTGCTGCAACAATAATAACCTCCAGCACGGGATACTTCCCAAACTTCGTAGATTTGCGTCGACGACACCATGCAATATTTGCTCGGATGAAAAATGCTCCCCAGAGCCCACCAAATACTCCCAGAAGAATAAAAGGAAGCAGTTCAAAAAGGTACCAAGGAGTGTGATATTCCACATAAAAAAGGACTAGGCGGCTATTACCAAAAGGATTGATGGACCTTAAAACAAACGCAGCTACTAAAGCAGCGAAAAATGATCTCCATAAAGTTTTCAGTGGGAAATAGTAACTGACCTGCAAAAGACAACACACAGGAATTATTAGTGATTCAATTAAAAACCTGGAAAGACAGGTTTATGCATGTGTTAGAATACTGCTGCTCACATGGTATAAGCCAAAAAAATTATTCCTATCACTTGGAACACTGGCACTCCAGCAGATCCTACATTTTTAGAAAGCTCTACAAGTAATATTAGATTTGAAGTCAATAATTCAGCAATGTTGAAACCACTGCTGTAGGAAATGATGCACTGCAATTGCTGCTTAGAAGCCACTCTGTTTGTGTCTCTTATTAGCCTTCATGAGAACCAGAGTATGTACTAGCTGCACTTTCAGATTTATGGCTAATATTTTCATCTCCTTTCAACCTACATTGAAAGGTTTCTCACAGATCTGTTATTTTTAAGAAATATGATAAAAACAAACAAAAACCCCCTTAAAAACAGAACATGCAATTTCATTCTTAAGCCCCACATGGCCTGATTTGAATTTCAAGGCAGTTTCCTTCTGCATTTTTTGGCAACAGAGGAATTCCTAAAAATCCCCTAAGAATATAACAAAAATTATGCATGATAGAATATTTTCCCTCCTTTTCAATTGAGAGATTTTAAGGGTTTTAGTTGTCTTTAAAAATGCCAATGATAGAAATAACATTCTTATGTATTTTGAAAATGACAAATAAAACTAATTTAACATAAACCATTTTTTTGAGAATTTGCTTGCTTTGGAGGTAAGTTTTATAGCATATTTGTCCTTCTAAATAATTATCATATTCAATTGTGTTTTATGCCTAAAACTTTAAGAATGTTTAAACACTTGCTTCACAAAACTGTTCAATAAGTTTCTAAATCTTTTTTCAAAAATTGAGTGCCCTATTTCTTTTTTTTTTCAGAATAAACTCCTAGACTGAAAAGCTGCTGTGTCTCTATCTGTATGTAAACTGTAATTATTAACAGACTCAGCCCTTTTCCAGAATAAAATAACTGAGAATAAAGTTGACATTCACTCAAAAAGTAAGAAAAAATATCTTTAGCAGTTTGCTGGTAACAGGACTCTTGGCTTTGAAATATGAGTCCAAAAATAATTTCCTTCTTAGGAGAGACTCCACAGCTTAAAGGAGTCTGAGATTGTTTAAGCTAAGAGAAATTTTTTAAAATACTTATTCTCCAGTGCCATCTCTTGACGTACCTCCTCCAGACTGAAAAGGACTCCACCAATTGGGGCACCAAAGGCTACAGACACTCCTGCTGCTGAGGCAGCTGACAACACCTGGAAAAGAACAAATGTGAGGGGGTTTGTTGCAGTCTGTTATATGTTTTAAACATGAACAACAGAATCTCACTATAGCTATAAGCTAAGTTTGCTGATGATATCAACCTGGGACAGGAGGCCTTGCAGAAGGATCCAGATAGACTGAGGCCCTGGGCAATGGTTAATGGGATGAAATGAGTCCAAATGTGCACACCTAGGATGAAGTAACACTGGGCTCAAGTCTAAACTGGGAGAGCAGTGGCTGGAGAGCAGCCCTGCCAAGAGGGAACCCAGGCACTGGGTTGTGTCCTGCAACCCAGAGGGCAAAACCCCGTCCTGGGGTGCATCAAGCACAGCAGGAGCACACAACCAGCAGAGGTGACTGTGCTGCTGCACTCAGCCTTGGGGGCCTCACCCTCAGTGCTCTGTGCAGTTCTGGGCACCACATGTCAATGTGAAAGTCCTTCCCTCCAGAGGAGGGAAACAAAGCTGGTGACAGGGAAGGAAAGAAAGTCTGAGAACTAGTTTGGAGAGAAGGAGGCTGGAGTAGTGATTGCCCAGCAGCCTGTGGCAAATCCCAAGGTGACACAGGTTTTTTTCCTGCAGCCCGTGGAGAATCATGGCCCAGCAGATCCTCACCCTGCAGCCCATGCCAGAGCAAGCTCCTGGCAAAAGCCATGGCCTGTGAAAAGGAGCCCAAGCAGGAACAGGTTTCTCGCAAGCCTGGATATCCCAGGCGGGGGCAGTCCTGAATGGCTGTACCCTATGGAAAAGACCTGTCCTGAAGGTGTTTGCGAAGGACTGTCTCCCATGGGTGGGGCCCCACACTGGAGAAGAGAAAGAGTATCTAGAGGAAGGAGCAGCAGAGACAAAGTATCCCCTTTTGCCACTTTGGGACAGAAGAGTCAGGAGTGAAGCTGAGCCTTTTAAGAGGGACACTGAGGGCGAGATACATTTAGTTCTGTTTTCATTTCACGCTACTCTACTATTGGCTACTCTACTAAAGTCAAGTAACTTTCCTCAAGTCTTATCTGTTTGGCCCATAATAGTAACTGGAGATGAAATCTCCCAGTCCTTATCTTGACCTCTGAGGTTTTTATCTTACTCTCTCCTGCTGTCCTGCCAACACAGGGGTGAGAGAGCTGCTTGGTAAGTCTAACCCACCACACTCTCATTAATAACACTGAACTGAAACAGGGCAGAAAACACTGCTGTCATCAGCAACACTTTGTTCATGGGTTCAGAGTACTCTGCTGTCCTCACAATTGAAGACACTCATCAATTACCAAAATGTAGAGACAAGCACAGAAAGAATTTAAATAAAATCAAATGGTCTCCAAGGTGGAAGAAATACAAACTGACTCTGCCATGGAAATTATTTACCTGTGAGAATGCTAGGGACAATACTTTGTTTTTAATGTAATAAATATCTATTGTTAATCACTAAATGTTGTCCAAGAGTACAAATACCATCTTGAAAACAAATCAGTGTAAATGTACTGATATTCAGTACATTATAGAAATGCTTCTTCATGAACTTACCTCTCTTTTTTTAGCTTCATTTGTACTGTATTTTGGAAAGAGGTAGGAAAAAATATTCCCACAGCAGCAGGCAACATGTACCAAAGGACCCTCTTTTCCTAAACTCAAACCTGATGCAACAGCCAAGACCAAAGTAATCGTTTTTATCATCAAAGTCCACTTCCCCAAGTAACCTCTGATGATGAAGCCGCTCAAAATAGTTTTTATCTGGAAGAAATAAAAAACTATATCTGTTACTGCATTCTTCAATTTTCAGAGAATAATTCATTCTTTAATTTTAGCTGTAGAACTTCAGAGCCAGACTTTTCAAATTACTAACTTTATCACAGTTTAAAACATGTATCATTCAGATTGCTACACCGAGTCTACCTGCCAGAGGATTTCCATTTGCAACTTACTCTAAAACACTGGATAATACCATACTACTATATTATAAATTACATTTAGTAGAAAATTAATCTGCAGCAGCTTCTAAGACTGGACTCATTCATTTATGATATAAATTATCTAGTGAAAGGCAGAAAACTTCCAAAGGAAAAATAAACCTGCAAACATCATACTCAAGATCACCTATTATAGCAATATCCCAACTTGCCTCGATATCACCCCTGTTTTCTCTTTATGTTTTACCACCACTGCATAAAAATCAACAGTGGATTTTTTCCCATAAAGATGGAAAAGATCAGCCTATCTCCAACAGGAAAGTTTAAGAATGTTGTATACCTAGCCTGGAAAATATGCCCAAAAACAGGAAATAATATACATTTATCATAGGACATGTCCATAAACAGGTGTACACAAAACACTAGGGAGCTGTGTCTAGAAAGTAAAGTTAGCTTATTTTGAAAATCAATTTAAGATTAAATTTCTTCTGGAATAATGGTACAGAACTACTCCAGACTTAAACAGAGGGGGACAAAAAAATATTTACAGAAAAAATGAAGTGAGACTGACCAGAATTTATTTGACTTTGGATTTTTCTCTTGCATCCTGAGGATAGTAGCAATTGTAAACAGTGAGTTTTTGAGGATGTTACACATTTTACACTGAGACTGTCTGTTGGCTTGTGCTAGTTAAGGCAAAGCCATTGCAACAAAAGATTGATTGCTCTGTCAAAGGACCCATGTTGTGCCAATGAATCACTGCTCTCTTATCACCATACGAAGGATGAGCATTAGGGGAGGTTTGGAAATCAGTCTTCAGAAGTATACTAAGCCAAATGCTTCCTTAAAAAGTGTCCTGACAGAAGCAAAATCTACTAACCCAGGAGATTCTTTTAAATTTGGGGTATTTTCCCAGAAACAATTAGCACAATTTCAATTTTCAATTTGATTGAACTCAGTTTTCAATTTGACTGTTTGCATTAATATATTTCTTCAAAGGCACAGGGTGCTCCCTCTAGCCTTCTCCCTGACCCAATAAGCAGTAATCTACACATGAATATGAAACACCTAACCTACTATGTGTATATATATATATATATATATATATATATATATATATGTTAGTTAGACCTCACCTCAGGTATCCCTGAGCCACAGGCGTAGGGAGCAAATACCTTCACCAGAGAAACTGCTAGGAAGGCAAAGCTCAATGCCCAGAAAATGTACATTATGTAGTTCATTATGTATGAACCTGGCCCCTAAAAGCAAAAACAAAAAGTCAGAAGATAGATTCAATAGATTTGACATAGGAGCAATATTAATACTTAAAACAATCCAGAAGTACTCTTGCTGCAAATACACACATTTTGAGGCACAATAATTATTGCCAAGTGAGAGAGTTTTGTTTGAAAAGCATAGTCATGACACCTGCACATTAGCACAGACTGAGTTATAAATGGTAGAAAGTGTTCTAACACTTGATCTTAAAAAGAAAACATAAATATAGAACAGGCATATATTTTAATAGCTGATAGCTGCTAAAATCTAGTGAATACAGATTAAAAAAAAGTGTGTTAGAAAAAATAAATCAAATCTATTCTTAGCTATCAGAGAATACCATAAATGGATTTAATTTACATACAGCTATGATCAAGAATAGAAATTCTTGCGTTAACAGTTCTATATTCTCATAACTTCCTTACATTTGCAATACTCCAAGGCCCCTTGCAGTTAATGTAATACATTTATTACATTACAATCTATTAATCAATTCAAGTGCTGAAAAATGGTAGCAATGAAACCCAAATTCATGTTTAGAATCCCAGCCTCAAGACCATTATTTCCTTTCCCTATTCAGCCAAACTGTTGAACAAGACCAGCAAGGGATACTCACTTCTGCTTGCCCAATTATTAGTTCTGCCCATGTTTTCCACTGTGGACATTTATCTCTCTCTTCAAATGTGGTCTCATTTGAACCCCAACAACACTGTTCATGGTTAAACCACAAAGCACTAAGGCAAATGCCTTCCTTCAAGTCAGTCATCCAGTCAGCAGCTATGTCAATTAATCCTGCCAATGCCCCTGTAGCGGAAGCAGTTTTGTATTAATGTTCTGGTAAACAGAAATAACACATATAGCTAAAATGAAGGAATGTGCTTGAATTAACTGATGTAAACTGTCATTACAGAAAATTAAACAGACATTTAATACACTACTGATTTTCAGGATTATATCCTGTTTTCATGATGGTAAGACTAATATTTGCTGAAGAATTAAGTACTTTATATATTATTTTTAGACATAATTATTTATATTATATTTCCCAAGTTAAATGAGATGTTTTTTCTTGACCTTCTTTTTCCCCTATGCCACAGTTCTCCAACAGTCCACTGAAACCAAAGAGTTAAGAATAAAAAGAGAACTGTTACTTTTTTGTGACGGATCAGTTTATATGGCACCACACCTGCTGGAGAGAGATTGGGTTAACCTGTGTAAAAGGTGGAAAAGGACTCTAGCCCATGAGTTGGTGAGTCAAAAGCAGTATTTCACTACAACAAAATTTCAACCAAATTATTAAAACACATAAAAATAATCTTATTTTTTCAGTCTTTGTGACTGAACTCAAGGTTGTACCATTTAAGATCCACTAGATATACAAGAAAAGGCATCTGAAACTGAAAAACCTACCACTGTTCAAGACCAGAGTTTGCTCAGTTTGTTGCTCAAATAAAGGAATTTTAATAAACAGCAGCTTGGGGGGTTGAAAACGCTACACTGCATGATCCCTCTGAACTTATCAGAAACAATTTCAGGGTTTTTTTCAGTAATTTTACATGACTGGCTTGTGCATCCAGAATTATATAAATATGCTACAAACTTTGCATATATATTAATTTATATGTGATTTGTGGAACTGACTATGTATACATACCACCTAAGCAGTAATTATACTGTTACCATGCCTTTTTAATAGGTATAGCCCTTACTTCACAACAAATTTTCTTAACATTTCATCTAAAATGTCTGTTTGAAATACTTCTTCTTTTTTTTTTTTTTAACTGGGCACAAAGTTTGAGACCTTTCCTTCCTGCAGGATTTGGTCACTTCAAACTATGACAGAAAAAGCAGCAGCACTGCCTGACAATGGGGCCACAAACTATTGGATGGTTTTAGTTGTAAAACTCATTCTAAAAATACATTGAGAAGGAAAGAGAGAACTGAAGTATAGATCAACAACTTTAGCTGTTAAAGTAGGTACATTCTGAGAAGAACATCTGTATATGACATAAACATATAGCTAGACTTCACTCATGCACTAACACAGGCTTTACAAGGCAGTGTGCTTACCAAAACTGCACGTATACTGAGCTACAATCAACACATCCACAAGAAATTCTACAGGTAAAAACCGAAATTTTACAAGAAGGGAAAACATAAATCTCAATCACAGGATTCAAGAACATTGATAGTCTAGTAGGTGGAAGTTCAAAAACACTTGGGAAGCTCTTTTTAAGTGAAGTGAGGATTTTGGTTCCCATTTGATCAGTAAAACCTCACCTCAAAATGCTGAAGCCGTGAACAAAGACAGTCAACTTTTTTCAACCCTTATGCAATCATTGTGGTAGACTGAACCAGCTCTTAGCTGGGTTGGTGGAGAATAAAGGAAAAACACAGTAGCTACACTTGTTGACAATTATAAGAAAAGAATCCTTTGTGTTTTCATTTACCTGATGCCAAACCAGTTAGTGTGACTACTAACCATCCTGACCATGCATCATACAAACTTTTTGTCATCTCCCATGCTGATTCTTTCTTCTTGCTGTTAATCTGCAATGAGAAATTGTTATATAGAGTTGCATGTATTTCTGTAATATACATAATGGTAAAAAGGAAGTATGACATACAAATTGCATGATGCAAGCTGCAGGCAAATAAACCCCCTCTTGAAACCACAGGCATTCTGCTGTTCTGCTTGTATTTAGTGCTTTACATAGATAAATCAACTTAATTATTCAGACAACAAACAACTGACAGAGAAACACATATTTGCTTAATTTAAAGAACTAAAATCCAGGAAATGCATTAATAGGATAAATAAATACTTTCTATGACACACAACTAAACATGAATTGTAAGATTATTTCCCTCTTATAAATATTTTTGAACCTCAATTAAACTGTTAGCATACTAATAATAAGCTATTTCATATGATTCAAATTCCCAAAACTTCTACTTGAAATATAAACACCTTTAGACTAAAAACCACATAAAAATAAAATAAAACAAAAAACTGGATAACTATCATAAAGACATGTAAAGTTATTGTACTGAAAAAGTGCTGTTCTTGTTTTATCCTTATTTGCTTTGTGCACTTAGTTACAGTGGCACACACACTCAAGTCAATATAAAAGCAATATACATCACTCTTCACTTCTCTGTACAAGTACCACCAAAACCACTATTGTACTATTACAAATACATCTACACTGGAAAATATCTTTAAATATACTAGCATGCAAAAAATGCAATACTATGAAAATGGTATTTGGGTGACAGGGACCTATTCCCACTCTATTAAATTACTGCTTCCTTTCCAAAGTATAATAATGCTGCAAGACTGCAGATATCCAACTAAGCAGTGCTTTTTAAACAGTATTCAAGTACTGCAAATTTAAAGGGCGAGCATGTATTTGTATGTGTTACTAAATATTTGTAAGTGTTACTAAATCAGACCTTAACTCCAACATCCAACCAAAAAAAGTATTGTTATTTATGTCAAGTACCCGTCTATGCCGCTCTCTGTCTTTGCACTTCTCTCGAACCCAGTCGATGGTATGGAAGTCATCATATGTTCCTACTCCAGGAATTGGCTCATCCAGAAGGTCCAGTAAATGTGTTGAACTGTTGATATTTCCTCCATTTGTCATTGTATAATGAGTTCCTGCAGCAGAGAAACACAGGAATGAATGAATTCTACGATAAATGAAGTATTCAAACCATGTTCGTAACATAAAAATTTCTGAACAACTAATTGAAGACACTTTCCATAATATGCACATTGTATTGTCACTCAGGTGCATGCCACTCTTTCTGTTGTTCAGCTCTGAGCTGAATTTGTGCATTAGTGACTTTGTGTTTCCATTGGTTAAACAGGAATGTACTAGTCAAATTATTGTTCTGTTCAGTGTACAGACTCAAAAAAAACTTCAATGGAAGCAAGTAGGAAAAAAGAGCAGCTCTGACACACATTTAACCTCAAGTTTTTTTCAGTTTATGAACTATCAGAGGAAAATCTGTTTGTACAAAAACAAAACATGGATGATTAGCTAGAAAATTCCCAGTACCTTGGTATGTTACCAGTTATTTCTAAATACACATTCTATTGATTACCAATCTCTCCTACACATCTAAACCAAACCCAAATATATTATTAACAGATTGTAAGTGCAGCTAAAAAGCAACAAAAAGATAAATAAATACGCCTCTTTTGGTTTTTTTTTTTCAGCTAAAACAGAGAATAGTCCTCAGTTATGAAAAATTAGAAATATTGTATAAAGAAAATATCTTCTGCTAATGTGTCATCACCAGCTAGTTTCTTCACAAGCAGCTTGCAGAGCAGCAGCCCCACAAATATTTATTTCACTGATCAGAATAAGAAGAGCAAGAAGGGTACTGCGAATTTTTCAATTTTCAAAAGGCAAAAAATAAAGGTTATAAATTCTGTAATATATTGGCATTTTTTTCTTAGTTCTCACTTGTTTGACTAAGAACAAAATAATCTGCCCATCTGTATATGACACACCACAGTAATCTCTATTCATAAAGATGTAAGCCCAAGCTGACCAAGATTTCTATCAGCTCAGACAGAGACCAGAACTCATTTCACTAAACTAGACTGACACTGGGATATTTAGACAGGTAGGATTTTTTTTAAGCTGGGGATTTTTTGGGGGTTTCGTTGTTGTTGTTGTTGCTTTTTGGGGTTTGGTTGGTTGGTTTTGTTGTCATTTTTGGTTTTTCCAGGCTTCTTTAATTGATGTTCTTGGTATTATCAGCAGAAATTTCCAACTAACCAAAAAACCAAACTAAACAAACAAAAAGCCTGTCAAAGGACCTACCTGCAAACTTCCAAATGCTACAAATGTGGAGTTCACCAGTCCAAGCTCTCACAACTCACAGTTAGATTAATACGTAAGTAAAATATGCCTTTTCCCTTTACAAATGTGATTTCTAAGATCTAGAAGAAGCAGTGTGACACCTGGCATTACTCTCTGACCAAAGTGGTGCCTCAGACATCTATTGTTTAAGAGGTCATGTCGATGCCTGCTGTATAGCACATTCTTTATTCGAACATTTTCTTAGTGGTGAAAGACAAAATAAGAAAACCAAGAAATTATATCAAGACAAAACGCACTCTATAATTTTGAAGATACACAAACAACTATTATTAGAAATTCTATAAAGATTTTTTTTAAAGTACAGAAGACAATGCAAATGTAGCAGAAAGCTCCCCAATAACACCAACACCATTCTCTTATGTGAGCCTGGCTGCCATCTTAAGCTTAATACTTTTTTCCCCAGTCTATGCCATACTAAATTCCCTCTCATCTATTTCCCATAGCTAAGCCCTGTAAATCTCTTCCCAAAGCTGCTGCTAGTCTCTCTTAAGGCAGATGTAAAGAAGCATTACCTATGCTTCCAATAATAAAAAGCTAATAACAACAACAACAATTTAAGTCAGATTTGCTGATAGAGGTGATTGTGAAAACCTTGCTTAGGGATTAAATTCTCCTGCCATTTCCAATTCTCCCAACTAGAAGTCTAAGATACATGTCTGGCTAGCTGAAAGAGCAAGGTGATCTTGTGGAGGAGATAATAACAAAATTCACACTGTAATACCTAGTTTAGCTCTCACAATAAAGAACAGTAACAGAGCACATTATTAAAATATTATTTTTACATGAAGTCAACTTCCTTTGCAAAGCAAGGGGATATCAATTAACCTCACCCACAGCTTAATTATTAATCTTCTACAAAGTTATAATGGGATCGCACAGTTTCCTGAACCTGAGTGAGGAGGGTAGGGCAAAAACTTGTCTTTGCTCTGGAGGCGTCGGTTTTATGCTCTGCTGTATATGAAGCAATATCAAGCTACAAGGACCATGCAATCCTATGTCACAGAAAGCAAAGGAAGTTGAGAGTTATAAATGTATCACAAACAATAATAGATTATTTTATGCATATCACAAGCTGCTGAATTGGAATTTCCTACAGGGGATTATCAGAGATGCCATCATCACAAGATGGCACCATATTAATTGCACCCAACCCATAGCAGAATTTGGAGTAGACCACAAAGGATGGTCACTGTCTGGATATGGTAAAAATCCCACTGCAACCATGCCAAGTTCCTATTTTACCAATGGTTGCTGGCACACCGAATACTGGAATATAAGTGATTGTTGTATGATGGGGAAGAGACACAGACAATACATGAAGCTGAAGAGGTTTTGTTGAATACAGAGCTGCTGTGAATCCCTGACACAACAGAATAGCTGTAATCCTGTACCAAGTGAGAAAAGAAGCAGCAGTGAGTGTGGCAGAAAGGCATCCTTAGAGGATCATGAAGAGGACACAACTCCTCAAAATCTGATGCTCTGTATCTAGGATACAGAAGTCTGAGATGACATTCCCCTGATAGTATTATGATCTACGTAGTACACAACTATTCCAAAAGAGATTTTAGAAAATTAAACTCTTACTAAGACTCAACACTTCCCTAAGCTTTTGCTTTCCTTTCTATCCTTCCTTCTCTAGCATTTCACACAGCAAGATGCACCTTCCAGCTATGAAGATAATGATTCTCATCAGCAGAAACACACAAATTCTCACAATGTACTCCCAGTTTCAAAGTGTCATTAAATGTATTTTCAATGTGGTATTAAAACCCTTACCAGAACACAAATATTTCATCACAATATTCTATCTATCAGACAGGAAATCATCACTACACAGAAAAAATGTAGTACTTAGCAAACATCCAGAAATCATTTATTTATCCTTCCTCTCCCTCTTCCCCAGTCCTCAAAAGTTTCAAGATGCTTTCTCAGGCTACATGCTTTTCACCAAAATAGATGCAGTTTTGGTCTTAAAAACTATAACAAGCACTACACAAGATGTATAGACACAGCCTCTAGCTACAAAAAGAGAACACTTCTGATGTTCATATGTAGATACCTAAGCCATCTTGGAGCTGTAAAGAAAGTGAAGCCTTTTTGTTATGTATAAATTTGCTTAAGTTTTTATGAGACTGGAAGTTAATGGCAAAAGTGGCGTGCAGAACTTTTATTATTACTGCTATGCCAAACTAACCCTTGTTACCAGAGAGAGGGAAACAGTAGTCTACTGATCTTCTCAGATGCCTAGGACAACTAACAGGAATCCTTATAAAGCAAACACAGTCTTTCCACACTTGGCAAAAATGAGGCAAAACCACAGAATAGTTTGGGTAGGAAGGGACCTTAAAGATCATCTGGTTCTTTGGCAGGGACACCTTTCACTAGACAGGTGGCTTAAAGCCCCATCCAACCAGGCTCTGAACACTTTTAGGCACGGGGCATCTACGGCTTATTGGGGCAACTTGTTCCAGTGCCTCACCAGCCTCACAGTGAAGAGTTTCTTCCAATATCTAATCTAAACCTACTCTCCATTTGAAGCCAAATGACAGGACCTGTCACTGCCCACCCTTGTATATAGACTTTCTCCATCTTTCTTGCGGGTACCTTTCAGGTACTGGAAGGCAGCAATTAGATCACCCCAAAACTTTCTCTTTTCCAGGCTGAACAAATGCAACCCTCTTAGCCTTCTCCCATAGGAGAGGTGCTCCAGCTCTCTGATCATCTTGGTGTTCCTCTGCTGGACTCACTCTAACAGATCCATGTCCTTTCTGTGCTGGGGTCTCACCAGAGCAGAGTGACAGAATCTCCCCCCTCACCCTGCTGCCCACGCTACTTTGGATGCAGCCCAGGACATGTTTGGCTTTCCTGGCTGCAAGTGCATATGGCCAGGTCATATTCACCAACATCCCCTTACACTTGGTCTTGTTAAACCTCATGGGATTCCCATAGGTTCATTTCTGGAGCTTGTCCAGGTCTCTCAGGATGGTATCCCAGCCTTTAGGAGTGTCATCTACAAATTTGCCAAGTGTGCACTCCATCCCTTCATCTATGTCATTAATTAAGCTATTAAGTAACACCAGTCTCAATACAGACCCCTGAGGGACACCACTTGTCATTCATCTCCATCAAGACTTTGAGTTACTGACCAATATCCTCTGGAGGTGACTGTCCAAGCAATTTCTTACTCATCTAATACCCTACTCTGTCCAGTTTAGAAAGAAGATGTTGTGGGGGATCATGTCAAAGGCTTAACAGAAGTCCAGAGAAATTATATCTGTAATCCTTCTTTTTTTCACTGATGAAGTCACTCTGTCACAGAAGGCCAGTAGGTTGGTCAGGCAGGAACACTGATGAAGCTGTCCCTGCTGTCCTGAATCTCAACATGTAACTGCTGGGAGCTGCTGCAATCACAACTGCAACTTTTAGACAATGAAAGCAACTTGCTTCTTCAGAAAAAGGAAATTCTTTCGGGGGACTCAGTCACTGCAAGTCTTGAATGAACTGCATTTTAGAAAGGCAGCTGACTTTTGTTATCCTTCCATGCATGTAATTCCAAGCCTTGAGCACAATCTTTTCTCAGCAATCAGCTCTGTTACTACTGAAGAATGGCTTCAACTGCAGTTGTTAAAAAAAACCAAAACATTGCATGGCGTTAAAAGAAAAAACTGAAATAAGCATTAAGGTTAGCAGTAAAACACTGTACTTTGGGACACCAGATGAGAACAAAGTACAATAAAACCAAAAATGCTACACAAACGAAACCAGAATAAGAGAAGTGAATTCCAACACCATAAAAAAGCTTTGATCACTGAAGAAGAAGGATTTTTTTTTTTTTTTTTTTTTTTTTAATGAGAGTGTAAAAAAATGCAATTCAAAATTCCTTGAGAAGATACTGTGTCTGACAAAAAGTCCTTACCATGGTGCTCTCCTGCAATTCTCTTTGAACATGAAGTTATATTCAATGGCTGTTGGGTCCCAGCACTGATCCAACCCTATGCTTTGCCTAGCTAGATTCTCCTGATGGAACCACTAGGAAAAAAAAACCTACAGAACTAATATTTTGCTATACTCACAGAAAGCTGATTTATGTAGATTACACAGCAATCTTGAGGCCATGCACAGTATTTTTAAAGGCTGCCTCACCTCCTACATTAGTAATCTCATACTGCTTTGTCTTTTTGCAACTCAGGAGATTTCTTTCAAATTTGAAAGTAACCCTGGGCAACATGCAGCTGATGAAAGGTGTGTTTTTTAAATAAATTCACCTGGTAAGTTTATAGCTAATTTATTTCACACAAGAAAGGGGTTTTGCAACATACATGCTGCTCCTGATTCATGCATAACTGTTCAACAATCCTCCCCAACTCTTTCCTTGTAGGCAGTGTTCCTTCTTTTCTCATGAAAATAATGAGAAGAGAAACATCAAGATATAGGACAAATGCTACATCCTGGGGAGTCAAATGATGCATGACAGATTTTTATGTGGTAATCCACCATGTGATCATCTGAACAATTACCCAGTATCACCTAGAGAATAAATCTCACAGCTACACCCTCGCAAGAAAATAAGGTACAGAACTGAGACACGAACAGGCTCCTGAAGAGGGTGGCTATCAGAGTTAACAAGGGACCATAATCTTCTGATAAAGTTTAAGACCCCTTCTATTTGACACAGAGCACATGATATGAATGTGACATCTTCTGAATGCACATCACAAAAAGCACCGTTGTCTCGAAGGGAGCCTATATTACCTTATTCCATTTTAAAAAAATGAGACATAATTACACAGTAAGACTGAACTGATCTAACTGACTGCTGCCACACAAAGAGTAGATCTTGCTCCCCTTATTTCTCCCTTCTGTTCTTGGTCACCCTCCCAACTCTCACCCTTGGATCAACTCTGTCATCCTTGATCCGACTTCACAGCGAACCAAGCCAACATGTTAATCCAACTAAGCATACAAAACTAACAACAACAAAAAAATCTGCCATTATATGGAACTGGAATCAAGTCCCTGTGCTGTTGGAAACAGAAAAAACAGAGCCAGTGTAAGGGCAAAAACTGAGAGAATAGATGGGGAATGAACAAGTTCACCCTCTTCCACAGAAACAAACTGTCAGACTAGTCATCCTGAAATACATAAATGCACCCTTGGGGTCTGTTAGATTTTAATTATAACTTTCTGCTGGAAATAACTCAAAACTATAAATATTAATTTCCAGTTACTATATAGTAACATCTATTTCACAGAGCTCAAAATTCCCAAAGGTTTAGAAACATTCCGGAGTTGTGAAAACAACCACAGATAAACAATGTCAATGCTGTATTCAATGGCAGAGCAATAACAGGACCTAATTTCTCAAAGGTATTTCTCTACAAGCCAAGTAATTGCTAACTCTTACAGCAAGAAGACTTGCTGCTGCTCACCCATCCCTTTTCCTAAACAACGCACAACTACCCAGCACTCGCCACAGCTGCTGTTCCTATGGCTGACAGCAGTGACACGTGTCTCCTCTGGGCTACTCCCAGCAGTGGGACAGGAGGAGGGGAAAAAATAAATGCACCTCTGTGAGTGAAAATGAAGCTATTCAGATTACAGTAAAGGCTGGAATAAGCTCCCTCTGACATGACCATCCAAATCTGCTGAGTGTTAAAATCAGCAGGGGCTGTAGCTTTCCGGAGGCCAGATACTAATCCAAGGCTTTGCTTCACCCGTGTGTCCTTGGGTATTAGGTGGCAAGGGGATTGGAGGCAGGGAAGCACCCTGTGTGCAACACACACCCTGGGGATCACTTACACTGGGAACAAAGAAGATTTGTATACACAAGGTATGGGTTAGTGCCTCAGCTTCTTTCTGTCTCCACATTCAGACCTCAAAATAGAAGGCTTTCAATTCAAAAGACAAGAAACAATCATCAGTTTACTTAAATTTGTCTGTAACCACTGAAAAAGAGTCATTAAGCACTATTGCCTTTTCCTGGCTGGAAGAAATTTTAAAATTTCAGAAACAGAAGCACAGCACACAACGCCAATGTAATTCGCTACTGTTGATGATTAATGATGTTAAAATCTTTGCAATCAAGTAATACAGTCCACTTCGTGTGCAACTATGACTTTTCAGCATGTCTCTTCAGTTAGCTCTTCTAACTGCATCAAAGGCTTTCAAACAGAAATTAGTCTGCATTACAATCAAAATGCATACAAAACTGTCACAACTATATATATGCAAACTGAAAAAAAATTAGCTGGAAAAAACCTTATAAATGGGAAACAGGAAGACTTGGAATAAGTTTTGAAGAACAAGGAATGGTTGTACTATTTACCAAAGTACTGCATGATAATACCCTCCATTTCATCTGCCCTCAAATATATCCGGGTTTAAAAATAACCTTTTAAAAAGTAGGAGTTAAATCAAAGTTCAATAGTAGCACCTCGGAGTTAAACCAAGATTTTTGAAGATTTGTGTCCACCACAAATGGATGGGAAATGGGGGGAAAAAAACCCCAAAATCAAAAGCCTGAGCTTTGGCTTTTCACTTTAGGTGAAACAAACATTTTTGTTTCTGTGATGCAGCCCAAAAAAAAAGGTTTCTTTTTATAGATTTATTTTCTTGTAGTCATAAAAGCAGGTGGACTATGTTTATTTAATTATATCTATGATGAATAGGGGACTTCAGATAGGCAAATGAAAAGTTATTGAGATCCTCCTGCTACTAAATTTACAATTTATATTTAAGATGAATGAGAGAGGAGATGAGAAAAACTAAGTATAAAAATAATTTAAGTTAGATAAAGCAAACATTACAGAAGGAAAGTTATCTGTGATCTAACATAAGAATCAGAACAACAGAAATTAAGATAATTAGATTTCTAAGTGTCGCTGCTGCTTATACATAAAAGCAACTCATTTATATGTTGTTTTAGAGGGCAAAGACCGGATGCAACAAAAATAATAATACTGCAAATATGATTATCCCAATCAGACCACATTCAGGCCCAAGGAAGGCATCATCTTTGTCTGATCATTAGCTTTCTAATATCTCAAACAAAAATACATCAAAAATTATTTCCAAAATTAAGAAACATGCTTAATAGAGAACCTTACCAGTTCTACAGCACATACAGACAGATAACCCGTAACTATCTAAATGAACTGTTGTTACATCTGATGTAACTACATCTTTATGCTAATCAACAAAGTCAAACATGCTAAACTCATAACTGAAAATCCTTATCCCTCTTTTATACTAGGAACCTTAAGCAGAGCAGAAATTCAGTGCCATATTCATGCTGAGTTCCTCCAAGTTATGTTTTTTCTCAAAGTACTCAAAGTTAGAGAATTATAATAATCTTGATCATATTTTCTGTTGTGAACATGTAATTAATCTAAAATTAATTTTATAACTCTCCCTCTGCTACCAATAAAATTGCAGGGTCAAGCTCTAGCTCTGAGCATGTGTACACAACTTTCACACCCATTTATTTCAAAGGTCACACTGGTATTGACTTTTGATTTATTACTAATTCTTAAACATAAGAGGCCCTTAAGCAGAAATGCAGCCTAAAATACCAAAGTATAAGTTTTATTACTTAAGATAATCTGAACTGGTTCAGTGTGCATCTGACTTGAAGTCTTTCTAGGATAATATGAAATATTCTCTGCCTCACAGCTTACAGTAAAAGGTGAGGCTGCAGGTGGCTGAGAGGCTCCCCTCTGTTACTATCAATATTGTCTAAGCAAGAGAAGTCACACCTTCATGGTTGGTGACTGGTGCACAATAAATGAAATTGTGACTTATTTTGCCTCTCAAAAAAAATAGGTTTACTAAAACTAAGTAATCAGTCAATCTGGCATGTTCTTTACATACATAATTTTCACATCTCCTGGCTACTGACTCAATCACAGATTACTAGTGGAACAAAACTTCATTCATTTTGCTTGACGTGTTTATGTATATGTAGAAAATAACCAGGAGTCAACAATGCTTGTTCCTACTGAAGATCAAGTCTTGCTTGATCTGGTAGCCTGACCACTATACTTGCACAAATTTTTAAAGTGTGGTGAAATGAATGCTTGTTTGGGAATTATAAAATGAAGGGCAGGGGGAAGGGAATCAAAGAGTGTGAGCATGTATGTGAGTGGCTAAAAGACATGCAAGAACCCGATTATTCTGAACTTTCAACAGGTTCAAGGTAGTAAAAATGATGCAAAAATAAATCCAAGGGCAACACAAGTCATTTATTTACACAACATATGTTCATATGTATATGGTTTTTTAATATGAAAAAGTCTCACAAAAATGTACATGTCAGTTAGTTGAGATATACACAATCCTAAATCAGTAGTTTTAAACCCTTTCTAAGAATTAGCATTTTTAACTCTTTCACTTAGTAGAGAAAAGAGCAGAAGTAAACTGTGCTCCTGAAGTTTTATTTCAGAGTGTCTCAGAGGATAAGTAGGTCTGGAATGATGCATTTAGTATCTCATAAAAAGAAGTCTTAGGACAGCACAAGTCAAAGGAACTCCCAGTAAGAAGTATTCAATAATATCTGTTCAGCCTTTTTTTTTAATGTTTCCCAGTGTATTTGCACTGAAAAAAAAAATCTTCCTAATGCAAGCTAACGGATCAGGCCTTCAATAATAACGTATTACAATACTTTGTATTTCCTCTCACTGAACATTAGGGAAGGCTGTTAATTAAACGTTCAAGACCCCTGATGATTTAAACAGTCATTTCATAATTGCTGAGGTGCAGCTACTTTGGGTGAGCCACTGCAGTAAATTAGTGCAACAAATGCTTTGATGTTACAAAGCAATTTTGCACTATGTGAATGTTACTCTGCAGGACATATGAGCTGTCAGTATCTGAATAAGGGAAAAAATTCCCCAGCCTTTAACAATTAAATCTGCTTTCTTGGAACATCTTTATCCATGATCTCTGAGCTTGTTATCACAATGCTGTGAAATCTCATGAGAGGAAATCAAAAATCTTGGTAGTACACAAAGTAATGTCAAGAAGTTACTTCCAATTTCTGGTTTTGTCTGCTAGCATTTTAAGCTTTATTTCAATAGCTGAATAACACAGTATCAGATTACTGTGGCATTGTAAACTAGCAGGAAATACTCACAAATTTTGATTACATCTATGGAACAAACTGGTCTGGAGTCATCTTCTTATGGGACATATGCACTAGAAAAATTCAGAATTGCAAGAGATTTCGGTAACACTATTCAGGTTTTTTGCTGGTTGTTTCGGGGTTTTTTAATCTAAACTCACTATACCAAGCCCAAGAAACACCAGTAACGTTTGTTCTGAAATACAGTATTAGAACATGGAAATCACAAGCCCTAATAGAATTCCGTGCAACTGCAAAAAATGACAAGTCATAACTGGGAATTGTCTGGCTGGCCCCCAGCAGTGTCACCACAGTGGAACTACCTAGTTAAATCCTCCACAGTTTTCATGACAGTATTTGGAAACATTATGTTTAACAGCAATACTCCAGTGTGCCAGACACCACTTTGCACTGCAAATATCTACTTTTTGTATTGTAAAATTCAACTAAAACCTGTTAATTTCCAGGAATATACAGCTGATCATATTTCAACGTCTAACTACAACTGCAGAGTCTGAAAGTGTCATGTTAGGGCTGTTTTGCAGTTCTCATATTTAAATCTGTCTACAAATCTAAACTCACAGAATGGTAGAGGTTGGAAGGGATCTCTGGAGGCCACCTTGTCCAAATCCCCTGCTCACTCAGGGCCACCTGCAGCTGCTTTCCCAGGACCACATACACATGATTCTTAATATCTGAGGAAGGAGATTTCACAATCTCTCTGGGTCACCTGTTACAATGCTCAGTCAACCTCAGAGTAAAAAAAAACTGTTTCCTGATGCTCAGAGGGCACCTCCCAGGTTCAGTCTGTATCCATTGCCTCTGGTTCTGCCACTGAGCACCACTGAGAAGTAAGCCCATCTCCACCTTCTTTGCACCTTCCCTTCAGGTATATATATTCAGCCTTGATAAGATCCCAAACTCACATTTTGCAAATCTTCTAAGAAAACACCTGCCTCAGTTTCTCAGAAGTGGTTCTAAAATCTGACTTAGAGCACTTGCTATATAATAGACACTAAAATTTGCCTGTCTAAAATAAAGTGTCTTGGAATCTGTGGATATTCTTAAGAAATCCCCAAAAACATTCTAAGAATCATAAAAAGACAACAAATAATCTTCTATGTAAACTTCTAAAAGACAGATAAAATGTTAGATGAAAATAGATTATGAGCTAATTTATTTACGGAAATAAGAGCTTGCAAGGACATGCAAATCAATAAATTATATGTAGAGAAAAAAATCATTTTATGTAAATACCTCATCTCTATTCTCAGCCTACCTCCTCTCTAATGCTTTCGCCAGCAGCTATAAATGTTGATAACTTTCTAATTTTAGACTGGCCAATTTAAACAAAAGTTGAATTTTGCTGCATTTATTGTTTTAAACACCTTATTGCGACCATCCAATCCAAACATGAAAACATATCCTCAGAATCTGAAGGCATAACTTTTATTCCCACTACAAATTCTCAGGACAAAACCAAATCTTTACAGAACTTATTCTGCTTTAAATTTGCAGCGAGAAACAACATGCTAGCTCAGAGGAAGATTGTTTTTTCCCCCTGAACACTGGTAACGCTTTTCCTTCTAAATCTGCTTCCTTACGAGCAACACTGTAAAGAACCTACCCTAAAGTACCAGTTCCTTATGAGTTCATCAATATTTGCTGAGCTGACCTATTACTATTGCAGAGCTTTCCCTTGGCATATCAAAGACGGCAACAACCAGCCAAGTCTAAAACCAGGTACGGAAACTTCAAAGCCAGACCAACACTGATTCTATTCATGCTAGTGGAAGGCAGGTAAATATCCTATTTAGCAACTCTAGCTAATTTAGTCGTAGTCAAAGACAAACACAGTTTTGAAGGAGGTTTTTGGGTTTTTTTTTCCTGCACGAAAGGGCTTTATTGATTAAAAATAACACACGCACAAAAAATCCCGAGAGAGAGCGAGAGGCAAGCCTGCCACATATCGAAGATGGAGTCACAGGGCGACGAGACGCGAAGCAGGGCTGATCTGCCCGCAGAGAAAACAATCCCTGACAACACAGGAACCAGCCAGAACTGAATTCTCCTCCTACAAAAGGCATCGGGCAGGCGACACAAAGCAGCTCGATAATCAGCGAGCCTTTACGTCCCCGTTTCAAAGGCGGACAGCGGTCCCGCACGTACAGCTATGCAAACAAGTAACCCGGACGCCAATCCGGCATACCTCGTTTATGCAACTCCCGGAGCGGAATGCCGTCTCCTCCCCCTCCATCGTAGGGCAGATACGGATCGGAAGAGACATCCATGGACGTGAGGAAGGCGAGGCCCGCCTGCCGGCTCAGGAGGGCCG